>CM053027.1:546850338-547417910 GCA_028564925.1 Lithobates sylvaticus | reverse complement strand
TTCCGTCGGAATTTCCGACGGACAAAATTTGAGATCCTGCTCTCAAATTTTCCGACAACAAAATCCGATCAGACTTTTTCCGTTCGTGTGTAGAGAATTCCTACGGACAAAGTGCCACGCATGCTCAGATCAAATTATGAGATGAAAGCTATTGGCTACTAGCCTCTACGTAGTTCCGTCATACGCAACGAATGTCACTATGTTCAGAATGATCGGATTTTCCGACAACTTTGTCCGACCGTGTGTATGCAACACCAGTGTCGGACAAAATCCGTCTGAATAAATCCGATGGATTTTGTGATTGGAATTTCCGACCGTGTACGGGGGCTTAGTGTCAATGTTCCCCAAAAAGTGTCACTTAGTTTCAGATTTGTCCGCCGCAATGTCGCTCGCCATTACTAGTAAAAAAAAAAAAAAAAAAAAAAAAAAAATTCCATAAATCTATCCACTATTTTTTAGACGCTATAACTTTTGCACAAACCAATCAAAATACGCTTATTGAGATTTTTTTTTTTTTACCAATAATTTGTAGCAGAATACATATTGCCCTAAATTGATGAAGAAATTAGATTTTTACAATTTTGTTATTGGATATGATTTATAGCAAAAAGTAAAAAATAACTTGTTTTTTTTTTTTTTTTTTTTTTTTTTTTAATTTTTTTTAATTTTTTTTTTAAACTCTGTCTTTTTTTGGATAATAGCGCAAAAAAAAAAAAAACTGCAGAAGAGATGGATATCTATCTATATACATACACATGCATACCTGTTCTCTGAATGATAGAGCATGAATGGGAATACATTGTCAACCGAAAGAATATTCCAATTAATGCCGTCTACTGTCAGTAAGCAAAGTCAGTTGGCTTACCTGATCATTGTCAATTGTGTTATATTTGTATTTTATTTTTGTTTATTTGAGTTTTGTCAGTAGAACATGCCAGCTTTTCTTTGTTATATACAAGGACAGGCATAGGGAAGTCTATCCTGATTGACATATAGTTGTTCCAATAACTGATTTTCTGCTTGTGACATGCTCTAGTAATTGGAATGTATCTGCTCGCCGCGTGTATTGAATATGCATTGTGTGTTGCCCGTCCAATGAGAGACGTGATGCTTTTATCAGCAGGAAGCTAATCAGTCTGGAGAGCAGCTGCAGTAGCAATGCATTGTGGTTAGGATGCTGCTACACAATGACGTAAGGAAATAAATGAATCTGTTTTATGGTACCTTTTTACTTGGAAAGAGAACAGACTGCTTGTGTCGCCGAGCGTTATCAAACAGCCAGAGCACATTATTCGCCACTTGCCTAAAATGTTCATTGCTTCCATTTGATGGGTCGTTCCAAATGTTTGACTGCCTTTTACACGAAATCCATCTTTAGAGGATCACAGTTTAGGTTTGTAAGGCAGTCTGTTGTCTTTTGTACCTGCATTGCCTTTAGTCTGCTTATTACACAGTGGGATGAATACGGACATTGCAGTGTGGTGGCATTAACGAGCATAATGGTGGACTTGTTCTAGGATGTCAAAATCAGATCTGCACAAATAGAGACTAGAAGTTCTCCTATTTTTATTTATTTTTTTAAAAAGGGGGTAATTTTGCATGAGAATAAAAGGCATTTAAAGTTGAAGTTTAGGTTTGAATTACCGTATATACTCTAGTATAAGCCGACCCGAAAATAAGCCGAGGCACCTAATTTTACCACAAAAAATGGGAAAACTTATTGACTCGAGTATAAGCCTAGGGTGAGAAATGCGCAGCTACTGTACGTGGAAAAGAGGGTAAACAAGGCCCATTTGCATGCCTCACTGTGCCCATTTTGCAGCCATATGTCCCCTGAACTTCAAACTTGGTAGTTAAGGGTTCCTAGATGCCCATTAGCTGCAGCCAAAATTTGGGGTCTCTGGACCCAAAGGTCCCGAAATGACATTGCTGCAGATGGACACAGTTGTCTGAATTTGGGGCCCTGTATCTTTGGGCCACTTGGTGCTAGGAACTCCAAATTTGGATATGTTGGAGTGTTAGTTCCACTGGGGTTCCTAGCACCAAGTGACCCCGAGATACGAGGCCCTAAATCGGGTTGGAAAATGTCAAGCACTTTTCTGCAGCAGAGATTGACATTTTCTGAACCGACTTGGGGCCCCGTATCTCGGGGTCACTTGGTGCTAGTAACTGGGTTTGCACACCAAATTTGGGGTTCCTATCACCAAGTGGCCCCGATATATGGGGCCGCAAAGTCGGTCGGAAAATTTTATTTTTTGCTGAAGAAAAGTGCTTGACTCCAGTATAAGCCAAGGGGGGCACTTTCAGCACAAAAAAATGAGCTGAAAAACTCGGCTTATACTGCAAGGGTATTATATATTTTTTTTTTTAACCATTAGCACTTCTGTTGCCATTTTGCCATATGATAGCGTGAGTTTTTTTCTTCTCCAAATATATAATAGGTACAAAAAAAATCTAGAAAATGGGGTCGGCTAATTTCTAATGGATTCAGTTGGGAGAAAAAAAATGTGTGAATCGGGGGCGAGAGCTGTATGAAAAATGTTATACATAAACCTCAAAGCGTTGGTACAAAGACTCAGATGAGACTAACCTTAAAGTGGAACCTACTCCCACCACCATTCTAAGCCCTATATGAACTACCCTATAAAGGAAAGATGTGTACACTTACCTAAACTATGGCTGCGCCAATCCCATCATGTGATTGGCTCCAGCACCAGCTTCAGGGGGAACAGGGACAGCAAGCAAAACATACTCCATAGTAAGTCTATAGGTGACATCACCACATAGGCATTGCCACAGTTGCTGTTCCCTCCTCTCCCCTGAAGCCGGCTGCAGGGGAGATCATGTGACTAAACTGGAGCGCCCTTAGAATATGTAATTAAACACATCTTTGCTTTACAGGGTAGTCAGTATAGGACTATGAATGTGGGTGAAAGTTCATTGTGTCCTGGCAGGGAAGGCTCCCAATCTGCAGAACACAATAGTGCTGCGGGAGGGATTCCCCCATCAAACCAACCTGTGGTGGAAGGAAAGAAAGTTGCATAATCTATGGCCTGCCTTAGATTAACCCTTTCACTGCCTGGTTCGTACACAGTACGGACCTCATATCTCCCTCTCCTATAAGCTAACGCGTGGAAGGGGGAGAGTTAGGGAAAGGAAAGAAAAAAGAAAAGAAAAAAAAAAAAAATAAAGAAGAAAAAATGAACAACGGAAGCAAAGAAAAAATGAAAAAAAAGGGAGAAGTAAAAGAGAAAGAAGAATAAGAGGAAAGGTAACAAGTAAAAGAAAAGGAAAGAAAAAAAAAAAATACATAAAAAGAAAACAATTAACAAAAAAAAAAAAAAAGTAAACGAAAAATAAAAAAAAAAGAGGACAGCACGGATTAAAAAAGCTAAAATACAGCGAACGATCAAAGTAAACCCCTCCAAAATTAATCCCCTCTCCGATAAGGCTAATGGTCACATCATTGACCACAAGCCTTAAATATCGCATGAACTGTTCAGCATGCTCTGCTGAACAATTCTATAACTCTGATCAGGTGGCATTACAACCAGCTGTTGAGAGTTTATTAATCCACGAAATAGACCTGCCTCCCTTTACCCCTGCCTCTCCACTTACCGCACGAAACTTTTCATTAAGAATCTACTCTTTCCCCACCCATTCCGACTGCCTCTCATGCCCAGCTTAGGTGCTGCCATGGGGCTTGGGGGGGGGGGGGGATGATACAATATGTGTTCCCCCCCAATAACCTCTGATCCAACCCCCATATGGCGGTATCTCTCCTTCCCTCCCGCATCTGCTGCTTCCCCTGGCAAGATCTCATATGATCTGTTCAGCTTGGCGAACCGGGGGGAGGGGGGGAAGAGAGCAGAAGGCGAAGAAGGAGGAGGGATAATCGCGCGGAGTAGAAGTAGAAGAAGAAAATAAATGAGAAAGCGGAATGAGTAGCGGAGGCATTAGAGGTATGCAGGGGAAAGAGACAGAAGCGGAGGGCAGCGGAAGCGGATAGTAGGCCGGATAGCAAACGAATCGTATGATGCGGGGAACGTGTGATGAGATAAAGGCAGGAGATATGCGGCGGATAAGGGGGGGAAGAAAAGCAGAGAACATAAGAGAAGTGCACGCGGAGCAGAGAGATGCGGGGAGGGAGCAGCGTCGAAGTGGTAGGGGACGGGCGAGGATGTTGACGACAGAGTAGGAAGAGGAGTGCGGTGAGAGAGGGCGCGGGCGAGGGTGGCGAGGTCGTGGGAGTGCAGGTACAGCGGAGTGAGGGCGGGAGAGCTGGCAGGGCGGAGATGGGAGAGGGGGCCGCGAGGGGTGAAGGGAGGCGGTAGGCAGGAGTGAGAGCGAGAGCGGAGGGCACGCGACGGCCAGGAGCAGGAGGGAGCGACGAAGGCGAGAGGGACGAGCGAGGGTGTGAGGCGGACTGCAAGCAGGAGGAGGAGGAAAAGCAGTGGAGGCGGAGCGGAGCGGAGTCAGAGAGCGGATCGGCGGCGTCCGGCGGGTGGAGGCTGACGCGTGCAAGCGCAGGCGAGAGAGGAGCGGCACTGCGGTGATGGGCAATTATAGAGGGAGAGCGCGAGCGGGTGCGAGGCGCGTTGCGAGGCAGAGGGAAGCGGGGTGGGCCACGTGGAGGAGAGGAGGTGGATGCAGACGAGCGGGGAGCGGTGAGCGGGATGAGGGCGGAGACGATCAATGGGAAGATAGGGCGGTGGAGGCCGGTGGGGGGAGGCGGAGTGGGTGCAAGGCAAAGGAGTGGGCGGAGAGTCGCAGAGGAGTGGGCAGCGGGAAGGAGACGGACGTGAGGAGATGAGTGGAGAGGCGGAGAGGCAGGAGAGCAAGAGAGAAGCTAATATCTATTATTGGTGAATAGGCAGGAGTGCGGAGAGGTAGGGAGAGGAGAGGAGAGGAAAGGGAGGGAGGGCGGTGAAGGGCGGGATGCGGTTAGAAGCGGGGTGGGGAGCTAGAGAAGGCAGCAGTGGCGGTATTTTGCACGAGCAGCAATTGGGAGCGGAGCGTACCGAGGCGGAGAGAGCCAAAAAGGCGGGAGTGGGAGGGACGATGCGGGAAGCACGTAGCGGAGCAGCGGAGCGGAGAGCGGTGAGCGACCGAAGGAGGACACGGAAGGGGGAGACGCGGACAGGAGAGCGGGATCGGGGCAGGACTGCGCGGGAGGAGAGCGGAGAGAGGCATGCAGGCGAGCAGGAAGGACGGAGGGGCGTGGAGCGCGGCAGGCATGCGGTGAGGAGATGGGCGGATAGAGGAGCGGGAGGGGCGAGAGGGGCCGGAGAAAGAGGCAAGGGAAAGGACGATGAGAGGCGGTAGGCACGAGATGGAAAGAAGGAGAGCGAGAGACCTCCGGGCGGAAATCTAGCGGTGCGGGTGGGGATGAAGTTGTGGCTTGGGGGGCTTGGTTATACATGTGTATACCAAATCTCCCCCCCCCCCCTGTACAATGGATATAGGCAGCGACCGCTGCTATATACACAGACAGCTGATCATTGTAACCGCAAGTGTTACAATGTATCAGACTGTCATTTTATGAATGAATGGAATCTCTATACAGATTCCATTCATTCATGTAAAGTGCTACAGAGAAAAGGACAATCTTCAGTCCCTTTTCTCTGTCTCAAAAAAAGAGTAATGGGGTCTTTTTAGACCTGATATCTCGCCAAAGACTCACCCCCCCCCCCCCAAACAAAAATAAATAAAATAAGAAACTGTAAAAAATGTAAAGTTAAAAAATAAAAACATCGTAAGACCCCCCCAGGTCCGCCCGCACTCGCCCCTCCACGGTGACAGTCGTCCCCCCAATTTTACATCCATGTAGGTCCGCAGGCATGTCCCTGAGCTCACACTGTGTGGTTTGGGGTGGTGTACCCACACGGATGTCAGATGCCTGTGCAGCCATTGCATCCCAATTTAAATAAATGGGACTGCCTGTATGGGGATGAATGGAATACCTGTGCATCCCTGTGCGGGTAAACATGGCCCTCCATGGGCGTACACTATAGTATGCCACACGTGAAAGATGCTTTAGTAACAATTTAGCAGGAATTTTGTTATGTTGTGTTTATGAAAGCTATTAATGATTTTAGTGTATTTTTTAGCGAAAATATTGATTTGATAAACATTTGTGCAAATATCACGCTGCTTTAAAGATCAGTAGCACCTTCTTTTTATTCTACTGGCCCTGTGCTTTCAGAAAACGTATGGTTTGGGGGGTCTTTTACAAATTCTGAATGCTGTAAGTGAAAAATGAAAACCTCACAGATTTTTAGAGACATTTTTGGGTACGTACGATTTTCACCATTTTGCAAAAAAAAATAAAATTTTTTTTGTTATTTATTAACTCCATACAGGTTGAGCTTTTATATTTAGTAGGGATTTAGCAAGAATTTTGTAAAATTAGCTGTTTTTTTAACTGCTAATAATGGTTTTAGTGTGTTTGTTTTTTTATTTAATTTTTTTGTAAATATATTAGTTTGATAAACATTTGTGCAACTACCGTGGGGTCTAAAAAAATCAGTAGCACCTTCTTTTTATTCTAGAGCAGCCGATGCGTCACCATAGACTTGCATGGGTTGCTTGCACGTGGCGCTTGGCACCTCCAGCCGCATAAACAAAGGACCATTTCACTGTGTACGGGTCTCAACGCCTATGTGTATGAGGCTTTAAGGAAAAAGTATTCTACTTTCATAATTGTAGTAAATAACAACCACAAGCCTCGGTCACCAGAGAAAAGGACTGGTTTGCTCAACTAAATAAACAAAACTATCATTTATTTGGGCACATTTATAAAAATTGAGGCCGGTGTGGACGTCTTCCATAACGAGCAATTAGTCCCCTCCAGCTGTCATATACTAGTATATCTGGTCATTTTATAGTAATGAAAGATATGGTCAGCAGTTAATTTGGTGGCCAGGTGCCTCTGGGCCCTTTAGGGCCTTGGCGTGGTAATGATTGTGACCTCTGTGACCCGCTATCCTGCAGTGCTGCGTTGAAGACTTGCACGCCTTAATTGAGTTGCCATTCTCTAAAGTCTATTGAAGGAAACATTGAGGCTGCTGGTAGTTTTTCTGAAATGCTAGTTGCCTAGATGTCTTTGTTTTTACTGACTGGAATCGCATACAAAGCACGTGAAATCAGAACACCTGACCCCAATACTTCTACCCAGTCAGCAATTTAGAAAGGCAGCCAGACCTCTAGCATTTTCTAATAGAGCATTGCTTCCACACAGAGCGCAAGGGTCCTACCCTACAACATGCTGCCAGAAGGTTTACTACTCAAGCTGTGGCTGCTTACTGTACTAAGGCCACTTTCACACTGAAGCGCATCTAAACTGCCAGTAAAAACGCTGAGCGCTTTTGAAGAGCTTTCCATTCATTTCAATGGGGGGGGGGAGTTTTTCACAGCCCTGCCAACACACTGCGCCAGTGTGAAAGCGTTCATGGATTTTAATGGAAATACGTTTTCGTAAAGCTTTTTAGGCACTGTTTTTAGCGTGAAAGCACCTGAAAAGCGCCTCGGTGTGAAAGTGGTCTAAAGAAAATGAAGTAGAAGGCCTTGTTTACCTGTGCAGTGGTGTTTACCGCCCCTCTGAAAAGTGATCTGTGGTAGATTGGTGGTGATATCCTGAATGCCTCTTTTAAAGTGGAAGTAAACCCCCCTAACGTTTTCAGCCAAGGAAGATGCCATCTTTGCCTCTGTTTAATCTTCAACTGCCATGGTGCTGCACATGTGATCCGTTATGACACCAGCCAATGGATGGTTTGACTGTTTGGTTGAGAGCACAGCCAATGTGCAGTTAGCATTCACGGCATGCCTTTTTTTTTTTATACTGTTAAATCGATGGGTTTACTTCCGCTTTAACTACCGGTATTGAAAGCCTGCAGCACTGCGCCGCAACTCCATGCAGTTGTGACACAGTCCCATGCACTTGAATAGCGCCTTCTAATTGTGTTAGATTGTATAATTATTTTTTTACCATGTTGAAATTGTGATGTGTACTAACATGGCTGCTGGTCTGGGGGGGGGGGGGGGGGGGCAGCAAAACTGTAGCTCAACTGCCTGTTCCGTGTAAACAAGACCTTAAAGTGACAGTAAACTATATATTTATGTACCTCAAAATATTCCATATGCATCAACTACTTTTAATAGCCCTGTACCCTGTTTTTCATTAAATTGTCTGTTAGGCTGCTTTCACACTGCTCCGTTGCAAAAACAGGGCAAAAACGCATATGTGTTTTTGCATAAAGTTTATTTGTTTTCTGGTTGCTGAGATCAGCCTGTACCTGTGAAAAAAGGACGTGACTCAAACGTAACCATAAATGTGTGTTTTATGCTTTTTCCATGCATTTCAATTTGAATTTTGGTGCGCTTTTAAAACACTTTTGCAGGATAATTATTCAATTATTATAAAAGCTCAATCGGCCCGCAATCGACTGGTGTGAAGAGTTACAAAGGATTTAATGGTTATGTATTTTTCTTCCACTTTTTGTAACACAAAAACTGAAGAAAAACCGATCAGTGTAAAAGCAGCCTTATTGGGTTTTTCTGCCTGCATGAGCTACTGAACTTCTCCTTTTCCCTCTCGCTTCCCTCTGTATGGAATGAGCTATGCACGCTCGTTTGTGGTTATGTGCATTGCTCTATGCACACTACAAATCATATACTCCATCATCCATCTCAGGAGTCAGCAGGAGAGGGTAGCCAAAGGAGAATCACAATATTTTTTTCACAATTCTCGCGGCATAACATCTTTCACATTATACAAAAAAAATTGGGCTAACTTTACGGTTTTCTTTTAATTAATTGAAGTGTATTCTCCCCCCCCCCCCCAAAAAAAAAAATCACGTTTGAAAGACCACTGTGCAAATAAGGCGACATAAATTATTGCAACAACCGCCATTTTATTCTCTACGGTCTCAGCTAAAAAAAATATATATATATATATATATATATATATATATATATATATATATATATATATATATATATATATATATATATATATATATAATGTTTAGGGGTTCTAAGTAATTTTCTAGCAGAAAATACTGATCTTAAAGTGGTGTTCCGGAAAAGAATAAAATTATTAAAAGCCAGCAGCTACACATACTGCAGCTGCTGGATTTTAATAAATGGACACTTACCTGTCCTGCAGTCCTTCGATGTCGGCACCGCAGCTGATGTTTCCATCAGCTGTCGGGTGCTGCCACCATCACTGCGGGTAAGGGAACCTGGCAGTGTGGCCTTTCGGATGCACACCGGGAACCCTACCGCTCCTCTCTCCCATTAGCCCGGAGGCTAAGGAGGAGGAGGGAGCCCCGTGGTGACGTCACGTGGCTGGACTCCCGGAAGTGGGAAAGGTATCCCAGCGCTGACAGCAAAGAATGCTACCTATCCGACAAGTAAACCACATGTCCCAGCTGTCGGACGACAATAATTGTGCATCCCTTCGCCTGATGCCAACACTGAATGGATTGACAAAAGCCCAGGTTTAAGCACTTAAAGACTAAACCTTTTTCTGAGGTTTGTTGCTTGAAAATGAGTTAGAACCCCCTAACACACATACATACACACACACACACACACACACACACAAATATATATATATATATATAACAGAGACCCTAGAGAATAAAATGGCGGTTGTTGCAATATTTTTTGTCCCACTGTATTTGCGCAGCAGTCTTTCAAAAGGATTTTTTTTGGAAAGAATACACTTTAATAAAAAACTACAACAGTAAAGTAAGCCCAATTTTTTTGTAAAATTTGTGAAAGATACCACATTTGGGCAGAGGTGGGGGGGGGGGGGGGGCGCTGGTGACATTCAAACACTCCGTTCCCGAGTATCTCCGAGTCTCCCCGACACATACCCCCCCCCCCCACCTCTTGCCACATGCAATACTGCATACAATAGCAGTCACTGCGGAGCAAATTTTTTGAGTTTTCTTTGACTCCTATAGGGAAACTCGCTTTGAATTATAAGCATTCTTCTGGAACTATGCTCGTAATCCAAGGTACCAGTGTGTTGTTATAATATAAATAAATTATATATATATATATATATATATATATATATATATATATATATATATATATATATATATATATATATGTATATATATATATATACACACACACATACATACACACACACATACATTTTATTTATTTTTTATTATTACTACTACTACTACTACTACTACTACTACTACACACAATCTATAGTATTTTTTTTTTTTTTTATTACCATTATATGTGTGCCTTTTTCTGGGCTTCTTTTTCTCAAAGATTAGGTGCAGGAACTCCCCCTTTAGAAGTTACCTCGTCTCCGCTCCTACCTACCTCCTAGCGCCCTTCCTTGGTTCCGCCCCTACCCACCTCCCACTACTGCCCCTTTTAGAGAGTACAGAACCAAGTAACATTTATAGTACTAAGTCGTTTATATAGAACTTGTTAATGATAACAAGAGAAGCAGTAAAATAAATCCCCTGCAGTCAACAACTATAAACCCCCCCAAACAACAATGGACCATCCACAACCAAATATAGACCCCCAGCAGCAATAACAGATCTCCCCACAGACATTATCAATAGACCCTCCAGCAGCCAGCTACAATAGACTGCTCCCTTAACAGTAGATCCCCCCGCCAGCGATAACTGACCCCGCAGCAACATAAGACCAACCCAAACAATAGTAGACCCCCCCAGAAACAATACCCCCCCTGCAAAAATAGTTCCCTTCGAGAGACAAATATGCCCCCCAGCAGCAACAATACCCCCCCACCCTGCAACAATAGATCCCCCCCAGCATCAATAGACACTGTAGCACAACCCAGCACCCCTAGCCATTATATACATTTAGTGCTGGAGGTGCCACAACTGCGTTCCTGCTGAAAAAAAAATGTGTGTGTGTGTGTGTGTGTGTGTGTGTGTGTGTGTGTGTGTATACATATATACACACACACACACACACACACACTTATTTTTTTATATATAAATATATATATATATATATATATATATATATATATATATATATATATATATATATATATATATATATATATATATATATATATATATATATATATATATATATATATATACACACATACACACACATACATACATAATTATAGATAAAAACGTGTGTGGTGTGTGTGTGTGTGTATAAAATATACACATAATATCATTTTTTAATATACATCTTTTCAAGGTGCCATTCCCACAGCACTACATATATTAATCATCCGAGCACGCCATAAATATTAGAATGATTGTGCACGCCTGTGCTGCTGCGGTTTCTGGCTGCATGCACTGGGTGAAATGCAAATAGAGAATGGTGCACGGAGGAGACAGAAGCAGCCTGCTGCCTCCACAACACCTGACTAAAGATGACAAGATGCTCCAGGCATGAACTCTTCCCCCATCAGTCCCATTCCACCCTACAGGGGCCAATGTGACAGCTCCCAATCCCCCAGACAGTCGGCATCTCATGGTGGGTGGATTAATCCATTAGTTACAATTGTGTGCTACTTGATTCCTAAGACTGGCCTAATGAAGCAGTTTTAAAACCTTGGCTGTGAGGATTATTGTAATGCTGCCCCGTGTTGCAAAAGACAAACCATGATATAGTATAATGAGCCGCAGCACAATCTATTTGGCAGCACAATCAAATATGAAAGAAATGAGTCAGCATTTGGTGCCCCGGCTTCCTAAAACATGGTTCATTCTGTGCCTTGTGAATCGGAATGGTTTGATGCCGTGTCACGGGAGGATCTACATTCAGCAATTCTGTTGTGGTGGGGGGGATGGGAGACGAGGTCACGGTGACTCAAAGGGAACATATATGGGATTGTGCCAGCAGGCGGTGAAGAACGTCGGAATTGCGCGCCTTTATCAATTTGCTTTAAATCTACCAGGGTCCAATAATAAAACGGCATTTAAAGCGTTATAACGCATCGCCAACAACCTCCATAAGAACTCAAATACATACGGTGTTCTTGCATATATAGAATATTTAATGGGACGCGGCGCATTTTGGCCAAGACATCTCCTTTATAAGAGGTCTACAAAGTCACTGCAATACAATACCAGGCTGGCACAGATAAAAGGCGAGTGGCAATGAGGCCTTCTGCGCAAAATATTTAAAAAAAAACGCAAAGGACGCGTTCAATTCTAAAGGACATAAGTTCATATAGGCTGTCATTTTTATTTTTTTATTCATTAAATTAAATAAACGAGGAGAGCGGCCTATGTGGATGCCTTGATGAAGCCTGGACTCAACGTTCTCCTCCATAATTACAATTTAAGGCTCCGACTAATCAAAGCTTCCTAAGGCTTTGTCATATAATCTGTGCGATGTGGAAGGAAAGGCTTTGTATGTGCATGACACATGTAATGTCAAGCGCAGGTTTCCATGCACCCCGATGCCTAATCTTCAGGGATAATCAGATGCATGATCAGACACACTAGCCGCGATTAACCCCTCCGCTCCCACGGAGGTGACGGCAATGACAGCGCTGCATCAATCCTCCGGGGTCTCCTTCCACTTGCAAGGATGCCATATATATTTAAAGATGTGGAGGGGGGAGAAGAGGAGCTGCACATAGCTTCCAAGACATTTAATACCGCAGCATATGGGCCGCTCACAGCAACTGCACCCTGGAGGATGCTGCTTTAACCCCTGATTAATCGAAGGGTGTGCAATGTGAAGGAGAAAGCTCAGGGTTCCCCAGATCCGCTGTCACCTGCTGGGAGGCAATGGAGGGGAAAGGCAGCGGCATTATCTACAGCACACAGGCCATTGTGGCCAATGCAGCCTTTTAAAGGGCTAGCTTTAACCCTTCACTAGCTGAGGGAACTGCAATTCTGCAATTCATATCCATCATCAGGATTGCCCAGATCAGCTGTCAGCTTCTGGAAGGGAAGCCGTATGATCTACAGCACACAGGCCATTCATGGGCAATGCAGCCCTAAAAGGTGCCACCTTTAACCTTTCACTAATAAGAGGAGCTGCAAATCTGTGTGACATGTCCAATAAGAGAAATCCCCAGATCGGGAGTAAAGCATGGAGCACAGGAAGGGGGGCACAGTACAGCCTTACGATCCTCGGTTTTGCCTCTGATGGTTCTGTAAAGAATTTCTGATAGAACATTCAGTGTTATTAGTGATCAGCTAATGGTGAGAGGACATTGGGCTTCCTACAGTAAGACCATATACACAGGACGGGGGCCTAGGCACAGATGCCATCCCTGAGATTCCCATGCCTGATGCTAGGAGGATCTATAGGCACACAGGCTGGAGCCCACCTGGCACAGATGCCATCCCTAGGATCTGATCTATAGACATGCACAGGGTGCACCCAACCCCCCTTCCCTGGGAGGACACCGGATCTATATTCACACAACCCCTCTGGTACAGATTCTATCCCTGGGAGGACTCCGATCTATAGGCACACACAGGAGTTAATCTCCAGTCTCCACCCCCCAGCATGGCCTCCAATCTATAGACACCACACAGAGGGTAGACCACCCTTAGGGTGGGCCCTGACCTATAGGCACACAACCCCCCGGTACAGATGCTATCTCTAGGAGGACTCCAATCTATAGGCACACACCGGGTGGAGGCAGCCAATCTATATGCACACAACCACCTGGTACAGATGCCTTACCTAGGAGGAACTAGATGACCTATAGGCATATACAGGGTAGGGGCCCTCCAGGAGGACCCTGCTGATCTATAGGCATACAGGAGTAGGGCCACCAATGCTCTCTGAGCACAGATGGGGTGGTAGCCCCTTGAGAGGACCCCAATGATCTATAGGTACATACAAGGTAGAGCCCACCTGGGAGGATTACGTTCTATAGGCACACAACCAGCCTGGTATAGATGCCATATCTCAGAGGAAAAATATGATCATGGGGCACATTGAGAGTAGGGGCCCTCCAGGAGGACTACGATCTATAGACATGCGTACGGTAGGATCATCCCCCCAGGATGACCCCGATGACTTATAGGCACAAAGGGTAGGGCCCCAATGCTTTCCCAGCACAGCCAGCCAGTGATCTATAGATGCACACACAGAGTAATGCCCGACTGGGGGAGACTACGATCTATAGGCACAGAAGGTAGAAGCCCCTGATCTATTAGGTATAGATGCCATATCTCGGGGGAACCAGATGATCTACAGACATATACAGGGTAGGGGCCCTCCAGGAGGGCTGATTATCTATAGGCACACAAGGTAGGGCCCCAATGCTCTCTGAGCACAGATGAAGTGGTAGCCCTCTGAGGGGACCCCAATGATCTATAGACACGTACAAGGTAAGGCCCCCCCTGGGAAGACATACATACATACATACATACATACATACACACACACACACACACACACACACACACATATAGGGTAGAATCATCCCCCCAGGAGAACCCTAATGACCTATAGCAGTGATGGCGAAACTTGGCACCCCAGATGTTTTGGAACTACATTTCCCATGATGCTCATGCACTCTGCAGTGTAGTTGAGCATCATGGGAAATGTAGTTCCAAAACATCTGGGGTGCCAAAGTTCGCCATCACTGACCTATAGGCACAAAGGGTATGGCCCCAATGCTTTCCTAGCACAGCCAGCCAATGCTCTATAGGCACATACAGGGTAACGATCTATAGTTACGTGTAGGTTAGGGTCCTCGTCCCCCAGGAGATCCCGAATTATCTATAGGCACGCAGTGTAGGGCTCTCGAGAAGGGCCCGATGATCTATAAGCTTGTTTAAGATAGGGTCATGCCCCAGAAGGCCCCAATGATCTATAGGCACATAGGGCAGGGTGCCCCGAAGGGAATAATAATGATCTATAGGCACAAAATGTAGGAGCCCCCTGGGAGGACCCCAAAAATCTATAGGCACATACAGGTTAGAACCCCCCCTGGAGGATTTTTATCTATAGGCACACATAGGGTTGCCCTCCCTTGAGGCCCCCTAATGGTCTATATAAGCACACAGGGTGCACAAACAGTAGGGCCCCATGATGATTTTTAGGTACAAAAAAAAAGTATCCCAATGATATATAGGCACAAAGTGTTGGCCCCCTAATGATCTATTGGAACACATTATAGGGTCCCTGCTGATGATGTATACACACACACACACACACACTGTAGGGGCCCCCAGTTATCTATAGGCACACAAGGACAGGGGCCCCAATGAGGACCATAATGATTCTATAGGCACACACAGTGTAGAGTCCCCCCAAGGATCTATAAGGCACACAGAACCCCAGTCCAGCCCCCACCCCCGAGGGGCACACAAGGGTCACAGCCCCCTCCCCCGAGGGGCACACCGCCCTCCCCCGGGGGTCACCTGTCGGCCTCTTACCAGGTTGAGGACGGTCTCCACGATGTCCCGGTTGCTGACTTCCCCGACCTGGATGAGGCCGATGAGGACGGCGAATTTCATCCTCATGTTGCGGATGGGGACGGACGGGTTGATCACCCCGCCGGGGAGAACCATGGAGCCCGATCCTCCCGGGGGATCTCTGTCCGGGCAGCCGACCCCCACCAGCGGCTTGTCACTGGCCATCTTCCCCCGTCCTCCTCCTTCTCCTCCCGGCACGGACAGGCTCTGCTGTCTTCTGTACGGATCCTCCAGATAACGGGCTGAGTCACCGCGGTCGGTCGGTCGGACACACACACAGACACCTGCGGAGACAGTCTAATCCACACTGCCCGGGCTATTACCGCACACCCCCTCCATTACCACCCCGCCAGCCCCGGGCTCCACCGGCTGATAAGGCGGCCTCTTCTTCTTCTTTCTCCTTCTTCTTCTCCCCTCCTCCTATTCGGTCGGTCGCCGGGTAACGGGATGGCGGCTGCAGCTGGCTGGCGTTGTTGTGCTGATCAGAGCAGACACCGCTCACTCCTCCGCCATGTTGACGCCCCCTGCCTGCGGTACGGTGAACTGCGCCTGCGCCACTGATGCCCGGGGGCGGAGCCGAGTCCGCCTAGCGACCCCGGGGAGGAACAGGTGTGCAGGTACCCACAGCATCCCCCATCCCAGGATGGAGAGGAGAGCGGGAGGGTGGAGAGGAGAGAGGGGGGGGGGGAGGAAGGATGGAGAGGAGAGAGGGGGATGGAGAGGAAGGATGGCTGGAGAAGACAGAGGAGGATGGAGAGGAGAGAGGAAGGATGGAGAGGAGAGAGGAGAGAATGGGATGGAGAGAAGAGAGGATAGAAAGGAGGATGGAGAGGAGAGAAGAAGGATGGAGAGTAGAGAGGGCGACAGAGAGGAGGATGGAGAGGAGAGAGGAGAGAATGGGATGGAGAGAAGAGAGGATAGAAATGAGGATGGAGAGGAGAGAGGAAGGATGGAGAGGAGAGAATGGGAAGGAGAGAAGAGAGGGTAGAAAGGAGGATGGAGAGGAGAGAGGAGAATGGAGAGGAGAGAGGAGGATGGAGAGGAGAGAGGAGGATGGAAAAGAAGAGAGGAGTATAGAGAGGAGGATGGAGAGCAGAGACAAGGATGGAGAGAGAATAGAATGGAGAGGGGGATGGCTGGAGAAGACAGAGGAGGATGGAGAGGAGAGAGGAAGGATGGAGAGGAGAGAAGAAGGATGGAGAGAAGAGAAGAAGGATGGAGAGGAGGATTGAGAGGAGGATGGAGTGGAGAGGAGGATGGAGACGAGATAGGATAGAGAGGAGAGAGGATGGAGAGCCTGAGAGGAGGGTGAAGAGGAGAGAGGATGGAGAGCAGAGAAGAGGATGGAGAGGAGAGAGGATGATGGAGAGGAGACAGGAGAGGAGAGAGGAAGGATGGACAACAGGATAGAAAGAGAGAGGAAGATATAGCGGAGAAAGGATAGCGAGGAGAAAGGATGGAGAGGAGAAAAGAGGACGAAGAGCAGGAGAAGAAGGATGGAGAGTGAGAGAGAGAGGAGCATAGAGGGGTGAGATGAGGATGGAGAGAAGGGAAGATGGAGAGGAGAGAGGATATAGAGTAGAGATGATGTGGGATGGAGAGGAGGATTGAGAAGAAAGAGGATGGAGAGGAGAGATGATGCAGAGTAGGATGGAGGAGAAGGTGGAGAGGAGAGATGGTGGAGAATGGAGAGGATGGATGAGAGAGAGAGAATGGAGAGGGTAGAGTAGAAGAGGATGGAGAGCAGAGATCATGGAGGGTGGAGAGGAGAGATGATGGAGAGGGGATGGAGAGGAGGGGTGATGGAAAAGAGATGGCAAGGTGGGAGGATGGAGGGGAGAGAAGCTGGAGAGGAGAGAGGAGAAATGACAGAGGATGAAGCAGAGAGAGGAGGAAAAGGAGAGATGATGGAGACTGTAGAGGATGGAGATGAGAGAGGAGGATGGAGATGAGAGAGGAGGATGGAGAGGAGAGCATAGAATAGAGAGGAGAGATGAGGATAGAGAGGAGAGGGGAGGATAGAGAGGAGGATGGAGAGTGAGAGGAGGGAGGATGGAGAGGAGAGAGGATGGAGAGTAGAGATGACAATGGAGAGAAGAGGGGATGGGTAGGGGAGGATGGAGAGAGGAAGGATGGACAGTGGGATAGACAGGAGAAAGGATGGAGAGGAGATAGGAGGATGGAGAGGGGAAAAGATAGCGAGGAGAAAGGATGGAGAGGAGAAAAGAGGATGAAGAGCAGGATAGAGAAGAAGAATGGAGAGAGAGAGAGGAGCATAGAGAGGTGAGATGAGAACGGAGAGAAGTGAAGATGTAGAGGAGGAAGGATGGAGAGGAGAGAGGATATGGAGTAGAGAGGATGTGAAATGGAGAGGATGATAGAGAAGAAAGAGGATGGAGAGGAGAGATGATGGATTGTAGGATGGATGATGAAGGATGAAGACCTCCTCTCCATACTCCATCTTTTCCATCCTACTCTCCATCATCTCTCCTCTCCGTCCTCTTTCTTCTCTATTCTCCTCTCCATCCCACATCCTCTCTACTCTGATGGAGGGTGAAGAGGAGAGAAGAGGTATGATAGAGGTTGGAGAGGAAAAGGAACGGAGAGGAGAGATGACGGAGAGGAGATATGATGGAGAGGAAGGAGGATATAGAAGGGAGGAGATGGAGAGGAGAGAAGAGGTATGATAGAGCTTGTAGAGGAGAGGGGATGGAGGATAGAGAAGGGAGGGGATGGAGAGGAGAAAGGATGAAGAGGAGAGTTCATGAAAAATGGAGAGGATGAACAAAAGAGAGAGGATGGAGAGGTTAGAGTGGTGGGAGGATGAAGAGTAGAGGAGGATGGAGAGCAGAAATGATGGAGGATGGAGAGGAGAGGGGATAGAGAGGAGATGGGGTGGAGAGGAGATAGAGAGAAGGGAGAATGGAGGGGATAGATGATGGAGAGGAGATATGACAGAGGATGAAGCAGAGAGGGGAGGAAAAGGAGAGATGATGGAAACTGTAGAGGATGGAGATGAGCGATGATGGAGGATGAAAAAGAGGATAGAGAAGAGGATGGCATATTGGCAGCTGTAGAGGAGAGATGCAGGAGGATGGAGAGGTAGGATGCTGGGGAACGGAGAGAAGGAGTACTGGAGTGTTGGGAGGAAGGATGCTGGAGACAAAGGATATTGAAGGCTGGAGAAGAGGAATACTGGAGGATGTAAAGGAGAAATACTGTAGGATAGAGTGGAGGGATACAGAAGGGGGGGGGGGGGGGTAATGGAGAATGAATAAGGGGGGATACAGGAGGCTGGAGAGGAAGGATGCTGGAGCATAAAGAGGAGGGATGCTGGGGAAGAAAAGCATAGGTACTGGATAAATGGGGTTACTCAAGGATGAAGATGATCATATAAGGGGCTGGAGAAGAGGAGAGGTAGGACACTGGAGGAGAGGAGCAAGGATGGAGAGGATGGATGCTGGACAGAAGGGATACTTGGGGGGGGGGGAGTATATTGGGGGCTGGAGAGGAGGGATGCAGGATGATGAAGAGGAGGATGAAGATGTAGGACGCTGGAGGATGGAGAGAAATTATGTTAGGTAGGAGGGATGCTGGAAGCTGAAGAGGATACTGGAGGCTGGGGTAGAGGGGTGCTTGGGTCTGGAGCGGAGGGATGCAGGAGGCTGGGGTGGAAGGACGCCGGGGTTATAACAGCTTTCTGGGGAGATAGCTCTTTCTATCTCAAGCGGACCATAGACATTTCGAAACGTACCCAAGTTGATTGATCCATCAATTTGGGTACAACCAGCCTGCCAGATTTTACATGCAATGTCCCCTTTTCCAGGCTTCATTGATTTATCTGGGTTTGAAACCTTGACAGCCTTAACTGTGCAACTGATATTTATTCATGAATAATCAATCTATCTATCTCTCTGTCTATCCATGACAATCTTGTGATCTTCAGTGCACCTTACTTTTTCTGTGGCTTCATGTCTAAAATCAGTATCAGAGTTGCATTGCCCAATGAGTGGAATGTTACCAGGGTTGGCCTAGGAAGCTACAGTTGGATTTTTAGTCCCACACACATACTAGAGCCAATTACCTACCAGCATGTCTTTGGAATATAGGAAGAAAATTGAGTACCGAGAGGAAACCCATTCAAGCATAGGGAGAACATGCAAACTCCATGCAGATAGTGTCCTGGCAGAAATGAAACCAATAACCCCAGTGCCCCAAGGCAGAAGTGCTAACCATGAAGCCACTTTGTTGCATCTAATTTATCTATTTATCTATTTATTTATCTCTCTCTCTCTATCTATCTATCTATCTATCTATCTATCTATCTATCTATCTCTCTCTCTCTCTCTCTCTCTCTCTCTCCTCTCTCTCTCTCTCTCTCTCTCTCTCTCTCTCTATCTATCTATCTATCTCTCTATCTCCCTATCTCTCCCGCTCTCTCTCTCTATCTATCTCTCTCTCTCTCTCTCTCTCTCTCTCTCTCTCTCTCTCTCTCTCTCTATCTATATCTATCTATCTCTCTCTCTCTATCTCTCGCTCTCTCTCTCTCTATCTCTATATCTCTCTCTCTCTCTCTCTATCGCTCTATCTCTCGCTCTATCTCTCTCTCTCTCTCTCTATCTCTCTCTATATCTCTCTCTCTCTCTATATCTCTCTCTCTATATCTCTCTCTCTATCTCTATCTATCTATCTATCTATCTATCTATCTATCTCTCTCGCTCTCTCTCTCTCTCTCTCTCTCGATCGTGTGTATGCAATTCCGACACGCAAAATTCCGACGCATGCTCGGAAACAATTCGACACATGCTCGGAAGCATTAAACTTCCCTTTTATAGTGCCGTCGAACGTGTTTTATGCCGCTGTGTTATTGACCGTCGGAATTTGGTGTGATCGTGTGTAGGCAACACAGCTTGAGCGGAATTCCGTCAGAAAAACCGTCAGAGTTTTTTTTCCGACGAGAATTCCGATCGTGTGTACGTCATTAGTCATTTTTTAAAGTCAGTTTTTTTTAATAAACAGGGCTGCTTCTGGCTGTGTATATGTTAGCATGCTGGACCTTTGTAGTAATTGTAGTAGTAATTGTTTTCTGAAAACTGCAGGATGTATTTTCCCTGAATGCAAGCCACAGAAAAAGATAAAATAAAATAGTACCATCTAATACAGTGAAGACTCTTCCTTGCTGTTTCTATGTAATTTACAAAACACAGGAACACTTGAATAATAAAAATAAGCTATCAGTAACAGACCAGTGTTTCTCTGCTTTATAAAAACATATGTCACCTTTTAAAAGTCAGCGTTCTTAAATACCACCCTTTAAGTCTCAGCCGACACTGGGATATTTATTTCCACTGTCTCATGTATATAAATGTTTTCCTAACAATCATTAACCACTTGCTTACTGGGCACTTAAACCCCCCTCCTAGCCAGACCGATTTTGAGCTTTCAGCGCTGTCACACTTTGAATGACAATTGCGCGGTCATACAACACTGTACCCAAATGCCATTTTTATCATTTTTTTCCCCCAAATAGAGATTTCTTTTGGTGGTATTTGATCACCTCTGCGATTTTTATTTTTTGTTAAAAAAATGTAAAAAAGATCGAATGTAAAAAAAAAATATATATATATTTTTTAAATTTTGTTATAAAAATTTTAAATGGGTAATTTTTGTCCGTCATTGATGTACGCTGATGAGGCGGCAGTGATGGGCACCGATAGGTGGCAGTGATGGGCACTGATGGGTGGCAGTGATGGGCACTGATGGGTTACACTGATAGGCAGCACTTTTAGGTGGCACTGATTGGCAGCACTGGTGGGCATTGATAGGTGGCACTTGTGGGCATTGACAGGTGGCAGTTGTGGGCATTTACATGAGGCATAATTGCCTCTGACTTTTCGGGACCAATGTCCCTTTAAGATGAGCCGGTGATCGGCTTTTTTTTTTCCTCCGCTGTCAGCGGGAGGAGAAAAAAAAAACGATCACCAAGCTTTTGTTTTCATCATGTGATCAGCTGTCATTAGCTAACAGCTGATCACACGGTAAGGGGCCGGGACCCGCCCCTTACTTCGATCGCTGATCACCCGAGTCTCAGTGACTCGGTGATCACAATCGCAGGGAGCGTGCGCAGGGGAGGCTGTCATATGACGGCCTCCCGGGAATTGAGATCCGCGCTGTGGCCGTCAATCGGCCATAGCGCGGATGTCAAGTGATTAAAGCATTAGTAAACCCTGGCGGTAACCCCCCCCACACACAAAAAAAAACATGCAAGATAATTGCATAATGTGCTAGTATGCATCGCTAGTACGTGTCACCCCCCGCATGCGCGCAGGAGCCCTCGATTCCGGCAGGAAGCTTTGAAGTTCCGGTGTTTTGTCAAAATAGCCAATTCATCAAGATCTCCAATCACGTCACTTCTGGTTACTATAAAGCATCAGTAATTGGAGATTTAGATTTATTATGAGTGGACATCCTTAGCCCGCCTGATACCAACCAACAACTTGGCCGCCTCCAAGGCGGCGACAACTTTTTTCCCCTCGATCAGCGGCTGCATTCAGGATGAATATCTCCTAAACCAGGCTTTCTCAACCTTTTAACCCTAGAGGAACCCGAAAAATTATTTTCATGTCGAGGAACCGAGGAACCCTTACTAAAACCAAATCATCAGGGCTCAATAGGAACAATGCTCTTTATATTGGTGGTCAATAGGAAGAATGTCCCCGTTAAAGTGTTGTTCAGAATGCCACCCTTAAAGGCAGCTAAAAAGATATTTGGTGTCATGCTGCTGGCTTTGCTAAGTGATGCTGAACCTTAAACTCTGTAGGCACCATCAAATAGGTGGTTCATCAGCCACAGCTCAAGGAACCCCTAGCAACCTCTGGAGGAACCCTCCACGGAACCCTGGTTGTGAATGGCTGTCCTAAACGGTGTACGTTTAGGAGATATTCATTTTACCTACAGGTAAGCCTTATTATAGGCTTACCTGTAGGTAAAAATCACAAAGCGGGGCTTACAACCGCTTTAATGTTTAAGAAATATCTCAAATACTTTCTGATATCCCTTTTATATATGATTTCTTATCTCCTTTAAGTATGTTTATTGAAATATTTAAATAAAGAAAAGGTCACAGGGTTTACTTTTACAATGTTACAATGTTTATGTTGAAACAATAGAGAGTAACAACTAGGAAAACATTAATATCCACTTCAGCTCCAGGCCTTTTTTTCACACTTTTGTTTAAAATTTAAAAATCTGTATTTTTTGCTAGTAAATTAATTTAAACCCCCAAACATTATATAAGGACCTAAAAAATAAATTGGTGGGTTTTTCAATTTTTCACAGTATTTGAAAAAAATACACTTGTTTACATTTTAATGCAAAAAACACAACACATACCCCCTTTTTTTTGTAAAATTTAAAAAGTTGATGTTATGCTGAGCAAATAAATACCAAACATGTCATGCTTTAACCACTATGCACCCGTGCTATAGTTGAAAGACGGCTACAGCGCGGCGCTCGATTGCCGGGAGGGCGTCCATGGACATCCTCCTGTTTACTTCCTCCATGCGTGGAAATCTGTGTTGGGCGTGTTCCCTGGACACGGCTAATCACAGATCGTGCTAAATTGCCAATCACAGCGGCCATTTAGCACTTGATGGAAGTGTCCAATGAGAGATGATCTCATATGTAAACATATGAAATCATCTCTTAGGCCCCTTTCACACCGGGGCGTTTTTCATGCGGTGCAGCGCTAAAAATAGCGCCTGTTCACCGCATGAAAAAATCCGGCCCCTTTAACTCCAGTGCCAATATAAAAAATTAATAAACATATAAATTGCAAACCATCAAATTGTTTAGATGAAAAAACTGGTCTCATACAGAACAGTCCAGACAAAGATAGATTAGTCCAAAAAAACTCAATCTAGACATCAGGCATGGGATAGGTTAAATCCACAGATCAAACGTGTTTTTAATTGACACCACGGTGCTCGTGCTACAAGTTATCCACTGTGACATGTGTGCAAATGGTGCTTCATCCCGACCACCTGATGAATGGGAGGCTTACCAGAAAGTAGAAATAATAAGGCATTGGATATAAGCTTGAGATGTATCCAGTAGTCAAGCGCTGATAGGGTTAACAACAGCTCCAGAAACAAGACACTCCAAATGAGAAGAGGGGGGGGAAGGGACCCGTCCTGTGATCCGTTCACAACTCAGATAGCCAGCCAAATCCTAGTACAATCCTCCGTTTGGAGAGAAAACACAAAGGGGGCCACCCATAGCGTGATACTGACAATAATAGGTTTTTATTAAAAGCGGATTAAAAATAACTTACATCAATGTAGTACAAATGAGCGAAAAGGATAATAACACAACACTGCCGGCCGGTCAGTGTGAACCCGTCCCTTGATCCAAAATCAGTCTGTAGTGGTGGCGTCGCTGCGTGCCTTCCCATACGACGTTTCGTCATAAATGACGTTTCCCCATTGAAAACGTCATTTATGACGAAACGTCGTATGGGAAGGCACGCAGCGACGCCACCACTACAGACTGATTTTGGATCAAGGGACGGGTTCACACTGACCGGCCGGCAGTGTTGTGTTATTATCCTTTTCGCTCATTTGTACTACATTGATGTAAGTTATTTTTAATCCACTTTTAATAAAAAACTATTATTATCAGTATCACGCTATGGGTGGCCCCCTTTGTGTTTTCTCTCCAAACGGAGGATTGTACTAGGATTTGGCTGGCTATCTGAGTTGTGAACGGATCACAGGACGGGTCCCTTCCCCCCCCTCTTCTCATTTGGAGTGTCTTGTTTCTGGAGCTGTTGTTAACCCTATCAGCGCTTGACTACTGGATACATCTCAAGCTTATATCCAATGCCTTATTATTTCTACTTTCTGGTAAGCCTCCCATTCATCAGGTGGTCGGGATGAAGCACCATTTGCACACATGTCACAGTGGATAACTTGTAGCACGAGCACCTTGGTGTCAATTAAAAACACGTTTGATCTGTGGATTTAACCTATCCCATGCCTGATGTCTAGATTGAGTTTTTTTGGACTAATCTATCTTTGTCTGGACTGTTCTGTATGAGACCAGTTTTTTCATCTAAACAATTTGATGGTTTGCAATTCATATGTTTATTAATTTTTAATATTGGCGCAGCTTTATCTTACCATATATCTGTTTAAGTGTGAAGTATCCCACTTTTTAGCAGCAGCCTTTTTTCTTTATTTTCTTTATTTTCTTTTCCATTGTTTATCTTTTATATCCCCTTTTTCTCCCGAGCGCGGTTTATCTCTTTCCCTTTAACTCCAGTGCCCACCTGTCCCCAGTGCCACCTATCAGTGCCATCTATCCCCAGTGCCAACTGTCCCCAGTGCAACCTATCAGTGCCACTTGTCCCCAGTGCCACCTATTAGTGCCATCTGTCCCCAGTTCCACCTGCCAGTGCCATCTGTCCCCAGTTCCACCTATCAGTGCCATCTGTCCCCAGTGCCATCCCAGTGCCATCTGTCTCCAGTGCCACCTGTCTCCATAGCCACCTGTGCCCAGTGCCACCTGTCAGTGTCACATGCCATCTGTTATCAGTGTCATGTGTCATCTTTGCCACGTATCACTGTATCAGTGCCATCTGTCATAAGTGTCAACTGTCAGTGTCACGTGCCATCTGTTATCAGTGCCACGTATCAGTGCCATCTGTCATCAGTGCCACATCAGTGTCATGTGTCATCAGTGCCATGTATTAGTGCCATCTGTCATCAGTGCCAAGTATTAGTGCCATCTATCATCAGTGCCACATCAGAGTCACGTGTCATCAGTGCCACATATTAGTGCCATCTGTCATCAGTGTCACTTGTCATCAGTGCCACGTATTAGTGCCATCTGTTATCAGTGCCACATTAGTGTCACGTGCCATCAGTGCCACGTATCAGTGCCATCTGCCATCAGTGTCACATCAGTGTCACGTGCCATAAGGGCCACGTATCAGTGCCATCTGTCATCACTGCCACATCAGTGTCACGTGCCATCAGTACCTCCTATCAGTGCCATCTGTCATCAGTGCCACATCAGTGTCACGTGTCATTGTCTTGGTGCTCCAGGGCCTTCAAAAGTGTAATAGGTCAGCCAGCAACCACAAGCTCCGCCTAAAGGTGGACCCCAGCGAATCCGGTGAGACTTGGTATAAATGCCTCCTCTACAATCGATAGACTTCCACCCTGGCTACCTGTTTCTCACGACTCTCACTCCTTTGCCCTTTCCTCTTATCCTCTCTTCCTCCTTCTCTTGAGACTCCTACCTCAATTCTTACTTACCTTCTCTCGATGTAATGTACAAAAGGACAGAGAGGGTCCGCTAGATAATACAGCACCTCATCCCTTGGTGTAAGGGTATCAGCAAGAAGGGGATGGTGGACTAGGGATTATAACGGTGCAAGAATAATGTAAAAGAGTCGGGGTTAACTCACAGTTCAATGCTCATGATGCTTATTATTTAGTAAAACGGTTTTTATTACATATAAGAAATTACATCAATACACAAAGAAAGAAAAAATATATATAGGAAAAAATTGACAATATATTTTTAGCCAGACTCAATCATATAAATCATGACAGATAATGGTTAAAATTTCATTTACAGCAGCATGTAATCATTGATATAAAGAACAATACAGGGTTAGCAATAGGTTCAAATTATGCACATGAAGTTGGAAGTGCAATTCACGTTTACTGTAAGTAAGGTGACCTGAGATAGACTAGGTGAGTCTTAGTAGACAATTCCGACATGTTTCGCCATAACAATGGCTTCCTCAGGGTACGTCTACTTTACGTAGTTAATATATCTAGTGAAGAAAGCATCATAGTTAATTCAATTCAATAATGGGTAAGATAAAGAAGTAGACCCATTTAAATACAAATGGAAAAATAAAGAGGACAAATTTCTTATAGAAAAAACCGGGAGGGTTCCACTAGTTGCCAACCCAGAAGGGGTGCCTTAGCCCCTCCTTCCCTGGTGGAAAAGAGAAGGGAAGAGTCCCCCTTAGCGCCATCCCAAGCTTACCCAAGTCGGTGTGTAGATCAGATTCGGTCCCAGCCGTGAGGTAAGGCAGTCATATAGGGTGCCAAGATTGCCTAGCAGAAGGCGGGTACAACCAGATCGGACATTGGACGTTTTATCTGGTTAGGGAGGAATGAACCATATTTCAAAGAAGAGAATAAATAATAAAAAGTAATTTCAGTAGTGTTGTGAGTCCATGAAAAGTTAGTTCATGGACATGACGCCATACACTACATGAGGGACAATGTCTCAAATGTTCACTTACTTTAATTAGTTAAAAAAATACAATTGAAGATGTGTAATGAAAGAACCAGAAGGTTCTGAAAAGTAGTCAAATAATAAACAGGAGGCACCTGAGAAGACATTAGATAAGCAAAAAGTTACGATATTGTACAGGGTATTAAATGAAGAAAAAGAGGCAATAAATTAAGTAAGGTTATGAAAGAAAATAATCAAATACCTGGGTTAAAGTATGAGGTACAAGGCCAATTCTGCCTAAAATAGGCAATTATGGGCACCCTTAAAAAAAAGGGGGGAAAAGGAGGTGTCCAGACGGTCAGGGGTCTGTAGGGAGCTAAAGAGAGATGATATTCAAACAACCCTCTTAGATAAAAAATAGATAAAATGTAAATTGAAAGTAGTACCAAAAAGGAGAATGGCTGGGAAGTTAAATTGCTTACTTGAATGCAGACAGGTATCATACGTCAGGTGCCTCCAGAGTCCTGTGATGGACTGAGGAAACAGGCTGGTTTTTATAACCGCCTTCCAGATCGAGGAGGCGTGGAGACCGCCCCTCGATCAGCGGACAGAGGAGCCTATGCGCATGCGCATAGCACGCCTCCGCCGGGAGCCTACAAGGACCATAGTTCCCGGCGGTAGGCGTGCAACGAGCGTGATGACGTCATCGCCGTGTTCCGGCGAGTAAATGGCAGAGGCTGGAGGTGGGCGGGCTTGTTAGGTCCGCCCTCGGGTGTCCATACTAGGCAAAGAGGCTTTCCCAAAAAAAAGGAGACATATCCGCCCCCAGGGCGGTAGCCGAGTCTAAACAACCGAACGATGGTGGGAGGGTACTTGGGAGGGAAAGAGAAAGGGGAAAACAGGAGGCGAGATGGAAAAGGACCTAGTGGGGGCTGTGTAATAGAGGCATTCCAGCGGGTTAGGGAAGTAGGGGATATCATCACCAGTCATAAATTTTGACTAAAAGCCGTTAATACCGGATAATTAGAGTTTGCACATGTTTAGGTCATAGCTAATTAAAGACCTTTAGTGAGTTTGTGGAAACAAGGTAAAGTTTGAACAGGAATACAGGAAAAAATCTAGACATGTCAGGCCAAATTAGAATTGGTCAAGCGTCTATTAGAGAGGTCAGGGGCAGTTTAGCGAAGGAAATAGTGTACAATCAGGATTCAATTCCCATACAATATAGTTGATAAGGTTTCAAATTAATTTCCATATGTATTGGGAGACATGATACATTATTTATAGATAGACAAATAGACATATTGCAGGAAACAATAAAACATAGCGGAGCAGGCTTTAGCGCATGATGGTAAGGACCTCTGCGGGCGAGACCCCATATGAAGGGAAAGACGAACATTTTTTCAAAAGGATGGTTTATATTGGGAACGAATATAATGATAAATATTAAAGGAAGGATTTGAAGCTGATATACTCGTTCATACCCGGGTATCTGGTGGCGTCTAAGGTGTATATCCACCTAGTTTCGAGTTGAAGAAGGCGGTTATCAATGTCCCCTCCGCGTATGTTGAGGGGTAAATGTTCAAGGGCAGAAAATAAGATTGCAGTAGGGTCAAAGTTATGTTTTTGAGCTACATGACGATTGATCGCGGTTGAAATTTTCTTTTTAAATAGAGGTTTTATGTGGTCCTGTATGCGGATAGAGAAAGCTCTCTTTGTTTTTCCGACATAGAAGCATCCACAACGGCAAGTGGCTAGGTAAATGACAACACTGAGGTGTTGTTAGAGTTGGACAGAAACATACAGGAGTCACAATGTCCACAGGAGAAAGTACCAGATTGGTCCATTTGTTTTGTGTCATCTGGGGCGTAAAAGTGACTAGAGGTTAGTTTATCACTAAGGGATAATGGTCGCCGGTAAGTGATTTCTGGGTATGTTTTTACATACTGTCCTACTATAGGGTCCGATGATAGTAGGGGCCAGAATGTGTTTATGGTATTCCTAACCTGGGCAGACTGATTAGAGTATTGAGTAATGAGACGTACAGGTTGGTTTAGTTGAAGATTTTTGTCTCTAAAGATTAATTCCTTTCGTTCCAAGCGTTTAACTCTATTAAATGATTGTTTAAGTAAATTGTGGCTATAGCCTCTTGATTTCAATCTTCGATATAGTTGATAAGATGCTTGGTAGAAGTCTTTATCATTGGTACAATTTCTTCTTATTCGTAAATATTGGCTGTACGGTATACTTTTTAAAAGATTTTTAGGGTGAGAGCTGGATGCATGCAATATGGTATTGCCTGCCGAGGCTTTTCTGTATAGTGAGGAGTATAATTTGCCTTCATTATCAATAGTTATAGTAAGATCGAGAAAAGTGATCATTTGTTGGCTATACTCCAGAGAAAATTTAAGGTTGTATGTATTGATAGAAATTTTGTCAAAAAAACGTTGTAGATCTGGGTAAGTACCAGTCCAAAAGATTAAAATATCATCGATGTATCTCATCCAGGAGAGTATGTGCTGGGTAAAGCACCTCATCTCCGGGTCCAAAAAGATGTCCTTTTCCCACCCCCCCAGATACAGATTGGCGTAGGAAGGGGCACACTTGGTGCCCATTGCTACGCCCTGTATCTGGAGGTAGTGGGAAGATCCAAAGGTAAAATAATTCTTGGTTAAGATAAACTTAAGCAGGGACAGAACAAAATTATTGTATTGTTGTGGTTGTCATGGATGTCCTGGCTTACATGAATATGTGCCACGACATCCTTGACAACCACGACTGGTATAGACCTATCTGTCCTACCAGAATCAAGTCCTATATTTTAGACTACCAAAATTTAATTTTTCACGCAACCAAAAAGGGAACCATAGACACCAATACTTGGAAATTCTTACATGTAACCCAACCCAAAACCCCAACCTTTTATTCTCTCCCCAAACTTCACAAATCAATAAAAAAACCTCCGGGCAGACCCATTGTTTCAGGCTGTGAAGGACTCACAGAAAAAGCTAGTGAGCTCGTAGATAAACATCTCGCCCCATTGGTGTCTGCACTCCCTTCGTATATTAAGGACACCATTCACCTATTACGTGTCCTTGAAAATCAGCAGTTACCTAAAAATTCATATCTTGTTGCGCTAGATGTCGAATGTCTCTATAACGCCATACCTCACGAAAGAGGTGTGGAAGTCATAGCTAAACAACTAGAATGCCTTGGCCCCAATGCACAACAATACAATAATTTTGTTCTGTCCCTGCTTAAGTTTATCTTAACCAAGAATTATTTTACCTTTGGATCTTCCCACTACCTCCAGATACAGGGCGTAGCAATGGGCACCAAGTGTGCCCCTTCCTACGCCAATCTGTATCTGGGGGGGTGGGAAAAGGACATCTTTTTGGACCCGGAGATGAGGTGCTTTACCCAGCACATACTCTCCTGGATGAGATACATCGATGATATTTTAATCTTTTGGACTGGTACTTACCCAGATCTACAACGTTTTTTTGACAAAATTTCTATCAATACATACAACCTTAAATTTTCTCTGGAGTATAGCCAACAAATGATCACTTTTCTCGATCTTACTATAACTATTGATAATGAAGGCAAATTATACTCCTCACTATACAGAAAAGCCTCGGCAGGCAATACCATATTGCATGCATCCAGCTCTCACCCTAAAAATCTTTTAAAAAGTATACCGTACAGCCAATATTTACGAATAAGAAGAAATTGTACCAATGATAAAGACTTCTACCAAGCATCTTATCAACTATATCGAAGATTGAAATCAAGAGGCTATAGCCACAATTTACTTAAACAATCATTTAATAGAGTTAAACGCTTGGAACGAAAGGAATTAATCTTTAGAGACAAAAATCTTCAACTAAACCAACCTGTACGTCTCATTACTCAATACTCTAATCAGTCTGCCCAGGTTAGGAATACCATAAACACATTCTGGCCCCTACTATCATCGGACCCTATAGTAGGACAGTATGTAAAAACATACCCAGAAATCACTTACCGGCGACCATTATCCCTTAGTGATAAACTAACCTCTAGTCACTTTTACGCCCCAGATGACACAAAACAAATGGACCAATCTGGTACTTTCTCCTGTGGACATTGTGACTCCTGTATGTTTCTGTCCAACTCTAACAACACCTTACTCCCAAACGGGAATTTACATAAGCCCAAATATCGGGTTACTTGTAATACTGTAGGAGTCATTTACCTAGCCACTTGCCGTTGTGGATGCTTCTATGTCGGAAAAACAAAGAGAGCTTTCTCTATCCGCATACAGGACCACATAAAACCTCTATTTAAAAAGAAAATTTCAACCGCGATCAATCGTCATGTAGCTCAAAAACATAACTTTGACCCTACTGCAATCTTATTTTCTGCCCTTGAACATTTACCCCTCAACATACGCGGAGGGGACATTGATAACCGCCTTCTTCAACTCGAAACTAGGTGGATATACACCTTAGACGCCACCAGATACCCGGGTATGAACGAGTATATCAGCTTCAAATCCTTCCTTTAATATTTATCATTATATTCGTTCCCAATATAAACCATCCTTTTGAAAAAATGTTCGTCTTTCCCTTCATATGGGGTCTCGCCCGCAGAGGTCCTTACCATCATGCGCTAAAGCCTGCTCCGCTATGTTTTATTGTTTCCTGCAATATGTCTATTTGTCTATCTATAAATAATGTATCATGTCTCCCAATACATATGGAAATTAATTTGAAACCTTATCAACTATATTGTATGGGAATTGAATCCTGATTGTACACTATTTCCTTCGCTAAACTGCCCCTGACCTCTCTAATAGACGCTTGACCAATTCTAATTTGGCCTGACATGTCTAGATTCTTTCCTGTATTCCTGTTCAAACTTTACCTTGTTTCCACAAACTCACTAAAGGTCTTTAATTAGCTATGACCTAAACATGTGCAAACTCTAATTATCCGGTATTAACGGCTTTTAGTCAAAATTTATGACTGGTGATGATATCCCCTATTTCCCTAACCCACTGGAATGCCTCTATTACACAGCCCCCACTAGGTCTTTTTCCATCTCGCCTCCTGTTTTCCCCTTTCTCTTTCCCTCCCAAGTACCCTCCCACCATCGTTCGGCTGTTTAGACTCGGCCACCGCCCTGGGGGCGGATATGTCTCTTTTTTTGGGAAAGCCTCTTTGCCTAGTATGGACACCCGAGGGCGGACCTAACAAGCCCGCCCACCTCCAGCCTCTGCCATTCACTCGCCGGAACACGGCGATGACGTCATCACGCTCGTTGCACGCCTACCGCCGGGAACTATGGTCCTTGTAGGCTCCCGGCGGAGGCGTGCTATGCGCATGCGCATAGGCTCCTCTGTCCGCTGATCGAGGGGCGGTCTCCACGCCTCCTCGATCTGGAAGGCGGTTATAAAAACCAGCCTGTTTCCTCAGTCCATCACAGGACTCTGGAGGCACCTGACGTATGATACCTGTCTGCATTCAAGTAAGCAATTTAACTTCCCAGCCATTCTCCTTTTTGGTACTACTTTCAATTTACATTTTATCTATTTTTTATCTAAGAGGGTTGTTTGAATATCATCTCTCTTTAGCTCCCTACAGACCCCTGACCGTCTGGACACCTCCTTTTCCCCCCTTTTTTTTAAGGGTGCCCATAATTGCCTATTTTAGGCAGAATTGGCCTTGTACCTCATACTTTAACCCAGGTATTTGATTATTTTCTTTCATAACCTTACTTAATTTATTGCCTCTTTTTCTTCATTTAATACCCTGTACAATATCGTAACTTTTTGCTTATCTAATGTCTTCTCAGGTGCCTCCTGTTTATTATTTGACTACTTTTCAGAACCTTCTGGTTCTTTCATTACACATCTTCAATTGTATTTTTTTAACTAATTAAAGTAAGTGAACATTTGAGACATTGTCCCTCATGTAGTGTATGGCGTCATGTCCATGAACTAACTTTTCATGGACTCACAACACTACTGAAATTACTTTTTATTATTTATTCTCTTCTTTGAAATATGGTTCATTCCTCCCTAACCAGATAAAACGTCCAATGTCCGATCTGGTTGTACCCGCCTTCTGCTAGGCAATCTTGGCACCCTATATGACTGCCTTACCTCACGGCTGGGACCGAATCTGATCTACACACCGACTTGGGTAAGCTTGGGATGGCGCTAAGGGGGACTCTTCCCTTCTCTTTTCCACCAGGGAAGGAGGGGCTAAGGCACCCCTTCTGGGTTGGCAACTAGTGGAACCCTCCCGGTTTTTTCTATAAGAAATTTGTCCTCTTTATTTTTCCATTTGTATTTAAATGGGTCTACTTCTTTATCTTACCCATTATTGAATTGAATTAACTATGATGCTTTCTTCACTAGATATATTAACTACGTAAAGTAGACGTACCCTGAGGAAGCCATTGTTATGGCGAAACATGTCGGAATTGTCTACTAAGACTCACCTAGTCTATCTCAGGTCACCTTACTTACAGTAAACGTGAATTGCACTTCCAACTTCATGTGCATAATTTGAACCTATTGCTAACCCTGTATTGTTCTTTATATCAATGATTACATGCTGCTGTAAATGAAATTTTAACCATTATCTGTCATGATTTATATGATTGAGTCTGGCTAAAAATATATTGTCAATTTTTTCCTATATATATTTTTTCTTTCTTTGTGTATTGATGTAATTTCTTATATGTAATAAAAACCGTTTTACTAAATAATAAGCATCATGAGCATTGACCTGTGAGTTAACCCCGACTCTTTTACATTATTCTTGCACCGTTATAATCCCTAGTCCACCATCCCCTTCTTGCTGATACCTTCTCTCGATGTTTTTTGTTGTTTTTATTATATTATGCTAGGTTTTTTCTTTTTCATATTATTGTGAGATAACCATGGGATACATAGCCACTGAAGGGGAGCACCCCTCCACCTCCCAATATGTGGGGAGGCTAGTCTAAATGGACCGAATGTCCAAGACGGGCTGGGAGCCCCTCCGAGCATAAGAAGAGTTACATCCCAACAGTGGTGATTGCACTACCTTTTCTCAGGACAATAACCTTGCTCTCCCCCCCCCCGCTCCTTCATTCCACCTCTCCTTCCCCCCTGTTGCCCCCTCCCCTCCCCCCCCCCCCCCCCCCCCCCGTGTCTCCCCCCCCTGATTTTTCTTGCAATGTTATGTTATTGTTTTGTTAACATTTGAAAATGAAAATAAAAATTATACAAAAAAAAAAAGTGTAATAGGTAGTCAACAAGTTAGACGTGTAATTTATGCTCCTAGAACACGTGATGGATCTCCCTGCATGTTGAGCCTCTCTATGTGGCTAGGCTGTGAAAAAGTCCCACATATGTAGTATCGCCATACTCGGGAGGAATAGCAGAATGTATTTTGGGGTGTCATTTGTGGTATACACATGCTATGTGAGAGAAATGACTTATTACAATGACAATTTTGTGGAAAAAATTATAAAATAAATAAAAATCTTCATTTTGCAAAGAATTGTGGGAAAAAATTACAACATCAAAAACCCCACCATGCATCTTACTAAATACATTGGAATGTCTACTTTCAAAAAATTGGTAATTTGGGGGGTATTTGTACTTTCCTGGCTTGTTAGGGTCGCAAGAAATGATATAGGCCACCAGTAAATCAGGTGCGATCAATTTTTTATGATTTGCACCACAGCTTGTAGACTCTCTAACTTTCACAAAGACCAAATAATATCCACTAATGTGGGTTATTTTTAGCCATTTCAGGCGGTCATACACAGCCAGTGCTCGGTTGGCTGAAATTCAGTGGGAATTCCACCTGCCCGTAAACCGCCTGATTTGTGACATGCCCACCAGGTGGAACTCAACTTTGGGAATGCTGCAGCGGCTATACATGCAGCAGAGGCCCGTCAATGAGTACTTTTGTCAGTACGGCACGACGACAGGGTCAAGCCGCCTCTGCTTTTTTTCCCCACGCCAATGGCTGATCATTAAGGATGCATGCACTGTATTGTCACCATTTGAGGAGGTCACAAGGATGGTGAGCAGTGACAGTGCATGCATCAGTGACACAATCCCTGTTGTGTTCCTGCTGGAGCAGACTCTGCGTGGCATTGTGGACAGGGCACTGGAGGCAGAGCAGCAGGAGGAATAGGAGGACTTCCTTTCCTCTCAAGGCCTGCTTTATGCAGACACCATCATTCCTATGTCACAGAACACACAGGGGGAGAGAGGGGATGAGGAGGAGGATTTTCATAGGCTTTGAAGAAGAGGAAGACATGCGTCAATCTGTAAGCGGTGGCTTTCCAACCCCAGGACCCTTGGGAGTAGTAAGTGGCTGGGAGGAGGAAGTTCCAGATGCTGTCATCCTGAGTGACCTCGAGGAGTCTGCTTATCAAGCCTCTGCAAATTTGAGGCGCATTTGCAACCTCATGCTTCAAAGCCTGCGAAAGGGCCCAAGAATACGTGGCATAAAGGAGAAGGATGATTGCTGGTTGGCAACCCTCCTTGACCACCGTTATAAGGAGAAGATCTCTGAACTCATCCCGTCCCCACAGAGAGTGCAGAGGATAAAATCTCTTGAGGACACATTAAAGAGGATTTTATTGAACATTTTTCCTGACTCTAATAGGTTACAGTGTGGAAAACAGTGTTTTGAGTCTTCTGCCAAGAAATGAGCGTTGGAGAAGGCATCTGCCTAAGTGAGTAATTTTGGTATTTTTTTAATCCTCACCGCCCAGGGCTGTCAGCTTCCACATCCTATCGGCAGTGTCTGCATCACATGGTGGACGATTACCTCTGGGTCAAAACAGAGATGGAGAGCTTTCCAGCTGACGATCCACTGTCTTACTGGGTCATGAGAATAGACCACTGTCCAGAACTTGCCCAGTATGCTATTGAGTTGTTGGGCTGCCCTGCATCCAGTGTGCTTTCAGAACGGGCATTCAGTGCTGCAGGAGGTTTCGTTACTGATCATAGAACTCGTCTGTCCATAGACTCCGTGGACCAATTGACTTTTAAAAAAATGAATCAGTCGTGGATTAAAAGCTATGAAGCCCCTGATGCCGATGTCCCTGATGCCGATGATTAAGTCTTTATGGGATGTGGAATCTCTGCAGGACTTCCAGGCTGCCTAGCTTTGAGGGTGTTCAATCATTTCATCTGGAAGAATGTTTTTGGTATAGGTTTCATGGGCACAATTAACACCTAAAGACCACTTTTTCTGCACCTGTCTGACAGGTGCATATCATTGCAATTTTTTACAGCAAGGCAAATTCTTGCTTACATCAAGAGTACCTCTATAGGGTTACGGTGGGAAGGCACCACCGACACCCAAAGACCAATTTTTATGCACCTGTTTGACATGTGCATATCATTGCAATGTTTTACAGCAAGACAAATTCTTGCTTTCATCAAGATTATCTCTATAGGGTTACGGTGAGAAGGCGCCACGACACCCAAAGACCAATTTTAACGCACCCGTTACTTCTATCCAAAGTCAAAGTGACACCAGAATGTATCCAAATAATCTCTAATCTTGTTCCCAGTGCACTACATTGTGGCCTCATCATACACACTGGCTCCCCAGCTGTTGCTGAGAAAAATAAAGGCAGCTTGCAGGAAAAATTTCATTTTTTTTTTGGCTTTATAAATTCAATTATTGCTGCAGCAGATTCTAGACATTGTACAGATCTGCCACTTTACAGTTAGACTAAGGCACTATATTGGAAGGAATTTTTCATTTTTAGACTTTCACTTTAAAAATCCAAAAATCACTGCTCATTTAAAAATTAAGTTTTTCACAAACTTTTTTTTTTTATTGATTCATGTCCCCCAGGGCAGGACCCAGACCCCTATAACCATTGTATGCCTAATTACTTGCATTTAAGCCTTCAAAATGGGCACCTTTCATATTTGACGTTCGGGTCCCATTGACTTTAATGGGGTTCGTTATTCCGGTCCAAACTTTCGCGGTGTTCGAAAGTTTTGGTCCGAACCGAACAGGGGTCCGTTCAGCCCATCCCTACTCTCTGGTAGAGCAGTCACCTAAATGGATCCTTTGTGGGCCATAGCCTGGTAACTATTGTAACTAAACATGTTTGTCTTGTCTTTTCTGTCCTACTGTTTGTAGATTAATGTTTTAAGGAATAGACTGTATTCCTTCATGTAATCCATGATTTTTAACCTTTTCCTGTACAAATAGATAGATTGCTGTGTATTAGTTTAGACCTGCTTACTACTTACCAATACATTTTTGTTATTGTGTTAAAGCTTTCACTCATGGTCAAAGAACGCTCATTTAACCCAAATCATATCTTAGAGATATTAAATCTCAAATATAATAAAACGGGTAACATAATTGGCACCAAGATCAGTGTTTTTTAATACTTTTGATTAAAAAAAATGTTGCTTTTGACATCCGGGTAAACCAGAAGGGACGTCATGTCATTGCTTCCAGGTTACTATAACGAACAGCCAATCAAAGCCGATCTTGGTGGGATGGGAGAGCCTGAGAGAGCTGCGGAAGGCGGCGGGAAGAGGGGGACATCCGCTCCTGCTGCTTATAATAGCAATCGAGCAGCTAGTTAGCTGCTCCGATTGCTATTACAAGAGAGCCATCCACCGGATCTAAAAAATTATACTGAGATGATGCCTGCGGTCATCCCGGAATAACCAATAAAAGTCCAGCAATGTATGAGAATATTTAAAGTTTTATTAAAAACAAAAGCAACAATTTAATATATTGCAGTTTACCAAGCCTTAGATGCGGTTGGTGCATTTGTTTCCTTTAGGCTCTTTTTTTATTTTTACCTGTTCAAGACGTGAAAACTAAACCATATAATTCATTGATGAAGATACTGAACCCAGGGCTCCCAAATTTTCTTAAAATCTTATAATCTGTTGTGATTTTAGCTGATATTAAATTGGTGATTTCCAGACTCCAGTGATTCTTTTATTGTTTCTTCTAATGCCGCATACACACGATCGGAATTCTCGTCGGAAAAAGCTCTGATGGCTTTCCAGATGGAATTCCGATGGAATTCCGCTCAAACTGTCTTGCCTACACACGGTCACACCAAATTCCGACCGTCAAGAACGCAGTGACGTACAACACTACAACGAGCCGAGTTCAATGCTTCCGAGCATGCATCGAATGGTTTCCGAGCATGCGTAGGAATTTTGCACGTCAGAATTGTTACAGACGATCGGAATTTATGATAGAAACCTTTTCCGTCGGAAAAATTGAGAACATGCTTTAAATTTTTTGCTGTCGGAAATTCGGCCAGCAAAATTCCGATGGAGCCTACACACGGTCGCATTCTCCGATGAAAAGCTCTCATCTGTCTTTTTCTGGCCGGAATTCCGATCGTGTGTACACGGCATAAGAAAAAGAATTGCCAGCAGGGATGGCTAAACATTGATAAAGAATTGGCCAGTCCCTGCCAGCTTAACACTATAAGAAAAGAAAATTTAAACAGAATAGGTAATCAGAAAGGGAAATAATATGATCTCTTATGCGGCGTACACACGCTCGGACTTTCCGGTGGGATTGTCCGCCGGAACTAGTCCAGCGGACAAACCGCCGGACTTTCCAGCGGAGCTCCGCTGGACTTTCCGACCGTGTGGACTTGCCCACACATGCCCGGACAATCCGCTGGAGTTTTGGCAAAAGTCTGCAGGACTATTGAAATGAACGAACTTGCCGACACACGGAAAAACGGCATGGGGGTCCCCCCAAATCCATCTCAGACCCTTATCCGAGCACGCAGCCTGGCCGGTCATGAAAGGGGGTGTGGACGAGCGAGCGCCCCCCCTCCTGAGCCGTACCAGGCCGCGTGCCCTGAACATGGGGGGGTGCCCTGGGGAAAGGGGGGCCCTGCGGCCCCCCACCCCAAAGCACCTTGTCCCCATGTTGATGAGGTCAAGGGCCTCTTCCCGACAACCCTGGCCGTTGGTTGTCGGGGTCTGCGGGCGGGGGGCTTATCGGAATCCGGGAGCCCCCTTTAATAAGGGGGCCCCCAGATACCGGCCCCCCACCCTATGTGAATTAGTATGGGGTACGATGTGCCCCTACCCATTCACCTAAGGTGTAAAAGTGTAAATAAAAAAAACAACACAATTTTTTTTAAATATTTTATTGCACAGCTCCGGGTGTCTTCTTCCGTCTTGGGGCGTCTTCTCGCCAGACTCCTCCGCTATCTTCTGCTCTTTTACCTAGCTCTTTTACCTAGCAGAGGAGCCCGGCTTTCTTCTTCGTCGCCGCCGTCGTCTGGAGGTCTCGTTCCGCCTTCGGGGGTCTTGTCCCGCTCTTCGGTTCTTCTTGCCGCTGTCGCGGAGGATGCTGGGACTGTGACATCATATGGGGGCGGGGTCACCATGTGGCATGAGCCGGTGGCCCCGCCCCTTGTCCCTATATAAGTCACAACACCGCGTGTCTCTGCCATTCCGGCCAGAAAGAGCGACGAGTCAACATCGGAAGAAGAAGGCGCAGAAGGCGGCGACAGCGGCAGGAAGAACCGAAGAGCGGGACAAGACCCCCGAAGGTGGAACGAGACCCCCAGACGACGGCGGCGACGAAGAAGAAAGCCGGGCTCCTCCGCTAGGTAAAAGAGCTAGGTAAAAGAGCAGAAGAGAGCGGAGGAGTCCGGCGGAAGACCCCCCCAAGACGGAAGAAGACCCCCGGAGCTGTGCAATAAAATATTTTACACCTTAGGTGAATGGGTAGGGGTACATCGTACCCATACTCATTCACATAGGGTGGGGGGGCCGGTATCTGGGGGCTAGATGAAGGGAATTTCCGATCGTGTGTCGGCAAGTCCGTTCATTTCAAAAGTCCCGCGGACTAGCACACAGACGGCGGGATTGTCCGCTGGACTCGCGAGTCCAGCGGACAATTTTAAGTCTGAACTTAAAAGTTAGTCCGCCGGACTTTTGGGAGGAAAAACAATCCCGCGGGAAAGTCCACTCGTGTGTACGCGGCCTTAGGATCGAACATTGAGATTGTTACATTCGCCCTGCAAAAATCAGCAAGCAGAAAATTACATTTCACACATATTACAAACATTATGAGTATTATTCCATTTACACTGTAATATATATTTTTTATTTTTTTTAATTGACCCCTTTATCTTATCTTTGTAAGTTTGTTTATTAACATATATTTTCATCTCTGAGACATGTTACAACCCTTTGTAACCTGATAAAGATTTATATTTTCTGTTTAAAAAAAGTTATTGCAATAGAAAGACTGAGTCATAAAAAAAAAAAAAATGCTTTGTATGTTTTAGCATTTGGTGTTAGGCCCCTTTCACACGAGGCGGACTCCGCTTCTACGGAGTCCGCCTCTGTCCGCCGGCTCAGTGGGAGATCTCTCCATTGATCTCCGCTGAACCGGCTGATGACAAGTCCCTCTCTGCTCACTAAGCGGGGAGGGGCTTGCGAGCGTCGCTGCTCTCTATGGAGAGATCGGATGTAAACGGACAGTGTGTCCGTTTTCATCAGATCTCACCCGATCCGATCCGCCAGCGACGAATCTGGACGTACAGCCATACGTCTGCTTTTGGTGGATCGGACCGGGTCGGATGTCAGCGGACATGTCCCCGCTGACATCCGACGCTCCATAGACTAACATGGAGTGCCCGTTCAGATCCGCCATCAAAACTGACAGGCGGATCTGAACGGTCCGACCGTGTGAAAGGGGCCTTATACATTTTTACATAGTTAGTAAGGTTGAATAAAGACACCAGTCCATCCAGTTCTTCCTGTGTGGGGGTGTGTATGTGTTTTAACATTTTTTTGTGTTAAATCCAGTTCTCACTTTGATTTGATTGATTTAAAACATTTACTGTATTGAAATAAATAATAAATGGTAAATCACTAACCTTTTCATAAATGTACCTTTTTTTAAAAGCCTAAGTGTACCCAAAATCAAAACCAGAAAAATCAACCCCAGGTACGTTACTTACAGTCAGTAAGATGTGTCCCTTGTGCTGTTTCTTTTTTCTTCTGTTAGTAGTAGTCTTTCTCTGTCCTGTTCTCCACCCAACCTCACCCCTGTAATCTAAGAAAGGAGGGGGTGGAGCTATCAATCCTTTATACTCATACCATGTACTTCTTACATATACTCACCGGCCACATTATTAGGTACACCTTGCTAGTACCGGGTTGGACTCTTTTGTCTTTAGAACTGCCTTAAAGAGGTTGTAAACCTTCTTTTATATTTTGTACCTATAGGTATGCCTAGAATAAGGCTTACCTATAGGTACTGTAAATATCTCCTAAACTTGCGCCGTTTAGGAGATATTTACTGTATACTGCGTGGATGATGTCATTGGCGCATGTGCTCTGTTTCTCGTGCTGTTTCTTCAGGAGTCAGTGCCGTGACCGACGGCTCCTGCGCGCATGCGCAGGAGTGATGTCACGCGGCTCTGGCCAGTCACACTGCTCTAGTGGTCGGCCCTAGAAGGAAGATGGGCGAAGATGGATGCGGCCTGCAACGGGGATGACGCAGGTTTCGTTTGCAGGTAAGGCTCACATAATGTGCTAGTATGCGATGCATACTAGCACATTAAGCCTTTACTTTTCAGGGAAGGGAAAAAGAGGAAATAAATCCTGGAGTTTAGTTCCTCTTTAATTCTTTGTGGCATAGATTCAAGAAGGTGTTGGAAACATTCTTCAGAGTTGTTGGTCCATATTGACGTGATAGATTTGTCGACAGATTTGTGGACTGCCAATCCATGATGTGAATCTCCCATTCCACCCCACCCCAAAGATGCTCTATTGGATTGAGATCTGGTTACTGTGGAGACCATTGCAGTACAGTGAACTCATTGTCATGTTCAAGAAACCAGCTTGAGATGATTTGAGCTTTGTGACATGGTGCATTATCCTGCTGGAAGGAGCCATCAGAAGATGGTACACTGTAGTCATAAAGGGATGGACATGGTCAGCAACAATACTCAGATAGGTGTTTAAATGCTGCTCAATTGGTACTATGGGGCCCAAAGTGTGCCAAGAAAATATCCCCCACATCATTACACCACCACCACCAGTCTGAACCATTGATACAAGGCAGGATGGATCCATGTTTTCATGTTGATTACGCCAAATTCTGAATCGACCATCTAAATCTCGCAGCTGAAATCGAGACTCATCAGACCAGGCAATGTTTTTCCAATCTTCTATTGGTGAGCCTGTGCAAATTGTAGCCTCAGTTTCCTGCTCTTAGCTGACAGGAGTGGCACCTGGTGTGGTCTTCTTCTGCTGTAGCCCATCTGCTTCAAGGTTCGATGTAGAGATGGTATTCTGCATACCTTGGTGCTAACGAGTGGTTATTTTAGTTACTGTTGTCTTTCTATCATCTTGAACCAGTCTGCCCATTCTCCTCTGACCTCTGACATCAACAAGGCATTTTCCTCCATACAACTGCCGCTCACTGGATATTTTCTCTTTTTCTGACCATTCGCTGTAAACTCTAGAGATGGTTGTGCGTAAAAATCCCAGTAGATCAGCAGTTTTTGAAATACTCAGATCCGGCCGTCTGGCACCAACAGCCCATTCTGATGCTCTGTTTGAACTCCAGCAAGTTGTTTTTACCATGTCTAGATGCCTAAATGCATTGAGTTGTTGCCATGTGATTGACTGATTAGCAATTTGTGTTACCAAGTAATTGAACAGGTGTACCTAATAAAGTGGCCAGTGAGTGTAGATTCGATTCCATTCATAGAAGCTGTTGTACAGCTTCTGTGAATGCAAGATTTGAATGGAAAGGGCAGCCATAGGCTTATTTGATGAGAGCCTGTGACAGCCCTTTGGTCTTATTAACCCCTGCTGCACTTGAAGATTACAACGACAGGGGTGGGGCAGGATGGAGGAGAATTAATACTAACAGCAGAGGGATCAGTACAATGGACACATCCTACTGACTGTAAGTTCCTGTCCCTTGTGCTGATTTTTCGTTTTTTGATTTTGGCTACACTTAGGCTTTAATTGAGGGGGCCTGCTCACCCCATCCCACTCACTTGTTGTTGCAGACACTCATTGCTTCACAATTCTGTGTCCTTTAATGGACAACAAAGAAAATAAAATGTTTTACTTACTATAAAATGCTTTTCCTGGGAGTCCATTGAGGGACACAAATTGGTGGAATAGTTTTTGACATGTGGGTTATACTGCTACCTTCAGCATGTTTGGTATAACCCAGTCGTTCAGCATAACTGAATCTTGTGCCCCTTAACCACTTAAGGACCAGAAGGATTTGCCCCCTTATTGACCAGACCATTTTTTGTGATACGACACTGCAGCATTTAAATGACAATTACGCGGTTGTGTGACATTGTACCCAAACAAAATTTACGTCTTTTTTTTTCCGACAAATAGAGCTTTCTTTTGGTGGTATTTGATCACCTCTGTGGTTTTTATTTTTTGCGCTATAAACAAAAAAATACTGACAATTTAGAGAAAAAAAAAACAATATTTTTTACTTTTTGCTATAATATCCCCAACAAAAATTAAAATAAAAAAAAAAACTAGAAAAAAATGAATGTCTATATCAGTTTAGGCCAATATGTATTCTTCTACATATTTTTGGTAAAAAAAAATTGCAATAAACGAATATTGATTGGTTTGCGCAAATAGGGGATATATATATGGCGGTAATGGCAGCGATTTTTAGAGGGACTGCAACATTGTGGCGGACAGATATGACACTTTTGACACTTTTTTGGGACCATTGGCATTTATACAGCGATCAGAGCTAAAAATAGCCACTGATTACTGTATAAATGTCACCGGTAGGGAAGGGGTTAACACTAGGGGGCGATCAAGGGGTTAAGTGTTCCTTAGAGAGGTGTTTCTAACTGTGGGGGCAGTGCACTGACAGGGAGTAGAGCGAGAGAGAGAGATCGCTGTTCCTAGTGATCAGATCAGATCTCTCTCTACTTCCCTGACAGAACGAGGATCTGCTGTTTACATTGACAGATCCCCATTCCGTCTCTCTCTGAAACGATCACAGGTCGCCGGCAGGCATTGCAGCTGCCGGCCACGCGCATCAGCTCCGGTGTTGCGCCACTCGCGTGCACGAGCCACCTAGAGCTCTTAAAGCGCCTGATGTACAGCTACGGCGTTCCACGCAGCCATGCCAACCTGCCACAGTATAACTGCGGCTGCTGGTCGGCAAGCAGTTAAAGTGTATCTATGGTCAAATCGAGGAGGTTGTGGAAAGAGATGTCCAGCAGACAGGCATAATTCACAACATGAATAGAGAGATTACACACCACAGGTAAAAATTACAGCTGGCAGAAGACTTGAAAGGCTAAAAATAATCCTTTTCTCTTTAGAAGGAACAGGTGGTATAGATACAATCAGCAAACAATAAACCCCTGAAAGTACTAGAAGAGTATTGGTAATATGGTTTATGAAGCACAGTCTGACACTTCTTACATTTGTATATATGGTTAGGAACTGGTTGAAACGTGAGGAGTGATATGAAGGCACTCATGGAACAAAGCTTAGCTTCTATATAGGTACCTGGAGAGGCCTGTTATTTTATGCATGGATTCAGTTAGGCACTTTATAGCTACTACAAGTGAAGTTAGTACTCCTAAACAGGGTATGTGGTAGTGCTAATGCCCCGTACACATGATCGGATATTCCGATGGAAAAAGTCAGATCAGATTATGTTGTCGGAAAATCCGATCGTGTGTGGGCTCTAGCGGGCTTTTTCCGTCGGAATTTGAGAGCAGAATCTAAAATTTTCAACAACAAAATCCAATCGGACTTTTTTCGATCGTGTGTAGAGAATTCAGACGCACAAAGTGCCACGCATGCTCAGAAGAAATTTGGAGACGAAAGCTATTGGCTACTGGCCTCGTAGTCCCGTCGTAAGTTTTATACTTCACCTCGTTCGGAGCGATCGGATTTTCCGACAACTTTGTCCGACCGAGTGTGTGCAACACAAGTGTCGGACAAAATCCGTCAGAAAAAATCAGAGAAGGTTGTAGGCTTAGCAGGGATCACACATATAAAGAAAAGGGGAATTTAAAGTTTCATGCCGCATCCTATAGTACAGAAAAACAAAAAGGGGGATCCCCTAAGGGTTTGGACTTTTAAGGCATGTAGGATATATAACCCCAGATATAATGTAGAATGATATATATTTGAGAAAAAACGTTTTATTGCAAAAAATAGTATACAAGAACATTTGACAATATAACAATAAAAGCTTTTTGAAATATTCGAACAATGATTCATTCATAGAATACAATATATAGATGTATATTTTGTAGGCGTTGACTCACACCTGACGCGTTTCGGAGGTTTTTACAACTTTCCTCCTTCTTCAGAGGTAGGAGCACAACATTTCTAATATCGTTTACAGGAATATTTCGATGTAATTAAAAACAGTGGCTGGGAGAAGGAGCTTCTTTGCCTTGGCTTCTTGAGATGGCAAGATTTGATCAAGGATTGGTGTCCGTACATTGGGTATGACGACTCATAGAGATTATGTCATATGTCTAAGATTTATTGAAATCCCAAAACTAGTTGCAAGTATCTTGGCACGATAGCAGTAGGGGGCGTCTGTGAAACACACTGGGGTCGGGTATGAAAGCCCTGTATTATGGATCTGTGAACATATCTTCGTCAGACTTGCACTGGTGGTTGGGTGTCATTAAACGTTCCAAAGCTCTTTAGGCTGTTTGTACTCCGCTCGTCTCCTCCTCAGACTGGCGAAAAAATATGGAACGCTTCACGAATTTGCGTGTCATCCTTGCGCAGGGGCCATGCTAATCTTCTCTGTATCGTTCCAATTTTTAGTATATGTGCTGCTTTTACAAGGTTAGGGTTCACATATAGGAGGAGACGAGCGGAGTACAAACAGCCTAAAGAGCTTTGGAACGTTTAATGACACCCAACCACCAGTGCAAGTCTGACGAAGATATGTTCACAGATCCATAATACAGGGCTTTCATACCCGACCCCAGTGTGTTTCACAGACGCCCCCTACTGCTATCGTGCCAAGATACTTGCAACTAGTTTTGGGATTTCAATAAATCTTAGACATATGACATAATCTCTATGAGTCGTCATACCCAATGTACGGACACCAATCCTTGATCAAATCTTGCCATCTCAAGAAGCCAAGGCAAAGAAGCTCCTCCTCCCAGCCACTGTTTTTAATTACATCGAAATATTCCTGTAAACGATATTAGAAATGTTGTGCTCCTACCTCTGAAGGAGGAAAGTTGTAAAAACCTCCGAAACGCGTCAGGTGTGAGTCAACGCCTACAAAATATACATCTATATATTGTATTCTATGAATGAATCGTTGTTCGAATATTTCAAAAAGCTTTTATTGTTATATTGTCAAATGTTCTTGTATACTATTTTTTGCAATAAAACGTTTTTTCTCAAATATATATCATTCTACATTATATCTGGGGTTATATATCCTACATGCCTTAAAAGTCCAAACCCTTAGGGGATCCCCCTTTTTGTTTTTCTCAGAAAAAATCAGACGGATTTTGTGGTCAGAATGTCCGACCGTGTGTACAAGGCATCAGGCTGTTTTTAAACTGCTCTGTTGCAAAAACATGGAAAAATGCACATGCGTTTTTGTTGCATCTCTAGTTTGTTTTGCACCTGTGAAAAAAGGACATGGGACCAAAAAAACGCAAACATGGGGAAAAACCGTTGCAATTTTTACTTGCTTGGTAAGTATGTATGTACCTTACCTGTAAGATCCTAGTAGAAGCTGGAAATCACTGTGGTAGGCACTGATACTACCATACATTGAGATTGCCCAGGCAACTTTTACAAGAGTTGAACCAAACAAAAATAGGTCAACACATTCTAAAAAGGTAAAAAGTTCTATTCAAATACATGATTAAAATGATCTGAAAATGACATAGAATACATTAAAAACGGATATGTAGTGGTAATAACATGTATACATTAGGAAATAATTGGTTGGAATCCTAAAACTCAATGTGTTTCGTGAAGCAACGTTCACTTCTTCAGGAGACATACATATTTTATAGGATATCTGTTGAATGACCATGTCATTAGTATACAATACAAGAAAAAGGACTACATGGTAGAAAAGATATATACGCCATAGAAAAGGTGGACTGGCTAAAAAACAGTCATCAAAAAATGCAGAACATAACTTACCCACCAAATAATTGATGCCGTAAAAACATATATTATCCTTCTCTGGCAATGACAAGGAAGTGCAATGGAAAACATCAAAGGAGGTGTCTTGTCTGGTAGCTGTGAAAAGGGCAGGGCACCAGCCGACAGGAACTACAGGGTGGGGATAACCAACAAAGGCATCAGACATATTGAGGATGGCTACAATAAAATGTGTATATAAAGAAACTAATTTCAGACATGTATCTGATAAGATGTGGACAATTGACAAACTGGCCCAAAATGGAGGTGATGAAAATAGCCCTAAAAGATATATATAGGGCTAGGAAACCAGGTTGGTAAAACTAATGAAGAGGTAAGTACAACAAAGATCAAGTACACTAGAAAAGCCCTAGAATTATACACCATATAGACCCACAAACCAGACAGTGTAGTAGGAGTACAAAGAGAGATACTACGTAATCTAGCAAGGATGATTACCTAATTACTGCCATGGTGTGCTCAAAAAGTCATAGGTGTTCACAGTGCTTATCACCATCATCAAGGATGAAAAAGAAATGAGAGACACCCTGGAGGGGAGGCGGGGTGAAAACCCCATCCCAAAATCCCTGCCAAAGGGTCGCAGGGATTCGCTGGCAGCATGGCGGTCAAAGGTCATAGCATTTACTAAGGCACTGATACTACAGCGATTACTGCTAGCTTCCAGGTCCCGTGACAAGCAGCAACCCTGTTGCTTAGCGAACACAGATGGTTGCTCGCTTGGCATAGGCACAGTTTAGGAAACACTTCGCATTTTCTCAATTTCTGATTGGATGTGTGGTGGAGGTGGTGGTGGGGTGACATACCATTTTCCTCCTCATGCAATCAGAGAACACTTTGCATTAATTGAGGAAATGCAGAATGATCGTGCTGAGCAAGCAACCTCCTGTGTTCAGTAAGCACCAGAGAAGCCACTCGGTACTAGTGGAAATGACTGTAGTTGTGCTGCCTACTACAGTGATTTCCAGCTTCAATGGAAATTCTGCAGGTATGGTACATTCATACTTACAGTACATACATTGGTCCAAGCTGGATCAGTGTAACTTTGTAAAAATTAGTATAACCAGAATTCATCTTAAAAATTTGACCCAAATTATAGGGTCTAGCTGTGTGAAAGTAAAGTCTATTTGTGTAAAATCCCAGTTTGTCTCATAATCTTATGTACACTTATAGTCTTTAAGCCTTGTCTGTAGTGTGTACTACTGACAACAGCTACACCGGTATCCTGAATAACCTGTCTATGTAGAAGTGTATTAATATTTGCCCAGCAAACACATATGCATATACCTTATACCTGTGATTCAGCCGGTACAAGACTGAAAGAGATCACAGTGACAGAGGGCAATAATTTGTATCTCAGCCCAAGAACAAAAATGTAATATATTGCAGCTTACCAGTCCCCAGATGGACAGGCAAAATCAGTAGATATTTTTTGCACCTATTGAATAGATATAACATAACACTTTCAATGGTGTATCTAACCTCATTATGACAGGAATGTACATACGGTATATGCAGCGGCTTTTTAATGTCATATTTTCTTTTACATAATGTATTCATATTTTTGTGTGTGTGTGTGTGTATATATATATATATATATATATTGTAACATGGGGGTGTTTAACTCAAGTGAAAAGATGCATTTTTTTAATGCAGTGAGTCCTCATCAGACAGGCGTATAGAGTTAAGGGCCTGGTAGCCCACGTTTATTGAAAAAACAAAAGTCCATCCAGAAGTCCCACGCAGGGGTTTAACTTCATTAAGCATTCATAAATGAAAAACATACCAAGCCACCTGGCTCTCTCTTGTCAGCAGTTCCTCTGCTTGCTCTCAACAGAGTTGATTCCTTCCAGTCCCCTGGACTCACTGGCTTCCTTAGTCTTCCAGACTACTCAAGGCTGTCCCTCCTTTCCCAGTCTCTGGGCAAAGAATATCCCTTACACAGGGATGACCCCTCCACAGGTCTGTCTTCATACAGCAGCAGCAAGCTGCTCACACTCCACCATCCTCCACTCATTAGCCCCTCATTATATGGTCTGTGTGCAGCTGGGCACACACCTTGCTTGCCATCGTCAAGACCTGGACACAGTTTGAGATCCCATCCAGGACTAGCAAAACCTGGAGAAAACTGACAGAGCAGTTTTCTCCATTTAAATTCTATAGTCTGCAGATATGCAAACTCTGGATCTCCTTTACCTCCAATTTCAAAGGGACAGAGCTTCGTTCTGCCACATATCCCCCCCCTTTGTTTCGATCCGGAGGGAGGAACACCAGCACCCGTCATGGTTGGGACACCTCTGTGCTGGCTGTCAGCCACGTAGGCCCAACCTTTTTTCCGGGTGCGCTTCCAGGCACGTCCCACCCTGGATCTTAACAGGGTCCTATATTTTCCCATCCTCAGCCTTCTTCTTCTTGGGTCCCTGGGCTTAATCATTTTTTTGGGGGAAACTCTGCTTTCCCTGATCCTACCTTTAAACTCGCTGACATCAGCTTTAACCTTCAATATACACCAGTACAACCTCCTCACTTTGGCATGACCATGCAAGCTGCCACCCACATGGGCCAAATCTTGTCCCATCAGGTGAATTTCTCCACGTCCCCTTGCTGCATCTACTTGGGCTTTACAAAGACACTCCCATGCTTTTTTACGAGTGCACTTCCAAAAGCGATGTTTTCCCACTTCTCTTGGGCCTACACTAGTCCTTTTACCAATCTTGGTACCTTTTTGCACATGAGGTTGATTTCTGAATTTTACGGATCCAGTACCATTAAGGTTATAAAGTGCTGCCTCAATTTCCACTAGACCACCCCTTTTCTCTTTGCTTAATTTAGAAGGAACCACATTTTTAAACACTGGTTTAATGATAAGTGGGGGCTCTTTTATTAGGGTGACAATGGTCCCTCTCTGTACTCCAAGTACGGGCACCCTCTTACTGTCCAAACTTAGCGCCACTTGTTTCCTCATGTACACTGCATGCTTATTTTTGTCAGTTTCATCACTAACATCCTCATATGACTGCAGCCTCATCCTAGTCTCCCTCTGAAGGACATACTGACTGTCTTGCGACTTTAAGGTTTTAAAGTCATGCGACACCTTGCTGAGCTTTGGGCCATTTTCCTGCAACCATTGTTTATAACGATCCTTCTCAGACCTTAGAAATTTCTCAAACCTCAGAAAATCTTCCCCAGAAATACCCTCCTGAACCTGTAGGGGGCCTAATTCTGCTGTATCTTTTACCTCTTCTGTGTCAATCATACCATTCCCTATCTCATTACAATTTTCAGGGTTTGCTACAACCAGATCAACTTGACCAAGATCTTCAGGTCTACCATTATTTTTGTGGTCACCCATGGTAACCAAACCCTTACAAATTGACAATGAGCTGCATTTGTCATATTTCATTTCACTCATGTTCGGCAGGGCAGTGTCTGGAGAGGAACTGCATCCAGTGGAGTGGTTGTCCACGGCAGCTTCACTATCCACCAACTCCACTGGCAGGAGATCCTCTGCCAACAACTGTCCTGACTCCTGACCATCCTCCCATAAAACATTTGGACCTGTGACTACAATCACTTAATTTATGGCTGTGCCATCTGGCACTTCCACCAACACATTTGGCTCGGCATTATCCATTATCACATCATTGGGCCCTTTGTGGATCACAGACATGACCTCTTCTGTGTGTTTGCCCTTATTTGGCGTTTCCATCTCATGAACACCATCATCTGCAGTAGCAAGTGCATCCTTGCATACAAGTTGCTCTGCAGGTCCTTCATCTGGCACTGCAGAAGTCATGTCTGCTTCACTTTTACCAACAGAGGCCTTTTCCAACAAAGCCAACAGGCTTTTTGTCCACCTGTCCCAGTCTGTTATCTCTGTGCTCCCAGAGGTACCACGCAGTACCGCTCCTACTGTACAAGGAGACCCAGAGGGACAGAGTGGTTCAGCAACAGACACATTGCACATATCACTTTGGTTCAAATAAGATTTTGGCACTACATTTTTAACCATAGCAGACAGCAATACCACACCTTCACCACCTTGCTCTGGTGGCGCTTCATTAAACGCATTAAAGCTTTGATACCTGTCGTTGCTAGACTGCATTAACCCATTTCCACCATGAGCGTTTTCAAACATTTCAGTTTTAACATTTAACATCCTGTCATCACTATGTTCAGGTACCCTCTTATCCCTCAGAGCAGCACCAAAGTTGTCCCAGGCAACCTCCGGCTCCAAAACGCAGAGCTCCCTGGGGGTTTCTAGGGGCACCTCTATGGCCTTCTTCACAGTTGCTAGGGGAGATAGCACATCTTTAACCGCATTCACAGCAGGGTTATCTCTAGTGAGCTGCACTAGCCCATTAGCAACTGGACCATTCACTTTAGCCAACACAATATTAGCCGTTTTACCCATCATATTGTCACATTCAAGTTTACCACTTGCCTCCCCACTGGACAGGGCACTGCAGTGAGGCAAGTCCTTTTCCAAACAGACAGTGGATCTCCCATTTGGGGTCACTTCCACTCCAGTGTGCACAGTCACATATTCAGTCTCTTCTATGCATTTACCAGCACCAGTCTTTTTCAACATCAACCCAGCGGTTCCAGCCATTATTTCATTAAAGACAGTCTTACCCACCGCAGTAGTAGGGGTCACCATCTTCATTTGAGTACGTTGTCTCACAAACCAGTCCTCTGCTGCACTTTTACTGGCCCACTCTCCCTGGTGGCCACCGGATAAAATTACAGCAGGCATCTCCAACTGTTTAGCACCCCCTGCCGACACAACAGGAAAATCCTCGTTGCCAGGGGTGACTGCAAACATATTTGCACAGGAATCTGGGCCTGGAGATAAAGACCTTTGCTCCTGGTAATTTTGAAATGCATACGCATCTTTAGGTGGATGCTTAGCTACATATGCCCTGTAGCTCCTCCTTTCCTTTGGCAATCTTTCTCCGTTGCCATGGGAAACCGCACTCTCCCAGCAGAGCTTTGCTGATTCTCCCAAACTCTTTGATGCATTGTGGCTTTCAACTTGCCACTACTCTCTGCAGGCAATACTTTTCTCATATGGTCTGCAGACTTGACATCACCGCCGTTGCTATGGGCAACCACATACCTCTCCAACTTCCGGCCAGGCTGTCGGTCCATGATGCGATGGAACTCTCCTCTAAAAAGGATTTCCTCTTTAAACTTGCGGTAGTCATCCTGGTCTCCGTCCATCAAATGGTAAACCGACCGGAACTCTATCCGTAATAAGGTTTGCAGCAGTTTTGGCCACCAATCCCTAGGCCATTTTCTCTTTACAGCAACTTTTTCAAATCTTACAAGGAAGTCCCCAACCTCCTCTGTAGGCAGCATGGGTTGCATATAGTCAGAGGCCAAGATCTGAGCCCCTTGCACTGCGCCACACTCTTTGCGATTCTGCTTGAACCATTCATTCACTGTCTCACACATCACTGGCCCCTTTTGACTGGCCCTCCAAGGTGGAGACATCTTCTCAGGCCACGCTGAGCTCACTTCACCTTTAACTTGATTTAACATGAACTTCTTGTGTTTTGACTGCCTCATCCTTGCAGTCACATGCACAGCAGCCCGTTACACAGTTCACAGCATAGAAAAAAAAAAAATTCTCACAAGTGCACTACCTGCACACAATGCAACACAGTCAATTGAACTCCTGCGCAATGCAGTTTGCCTGGCTGCCACACACAGCTAGCAGCAGTTCCTGAAATGACTCACTACTGGCGCAGAGACCGGATTTCACCGTCTGTATGCCCGCATTCTCCACCACTTGTAACATAGGGGTGTTTAACTCAAGTGAAAAGATGCATTTTTTTAATGCAGTGAGTCCTCATCAGACAGGCGTATAGAGTTAAGGGCCTGGTAGCCCACGTTTATTGAAAAAACAAAAGTCCATCCAGAAGTCCCACGCAGGGGTTTAACTTCATTAAGCATTCATAAATGAAAAACATACCAAGCCACCTGGCTCTCTCTTGTCAGCAGTTCCTCTGCTTGCTCTCAACAGAGTTGATTCCTTCCAGTCCCCTGGACTCACTGGCTTCCTTAGTCTTCCAGACTACTCAAGGCTGTCCCTCCTTTCCCAGTCTCTGGGCAAAGAATATCCCTTACACAGGGATGACCCCTCCACAGGTCTGTCTTCATACAGCAGCAGCAAGCTGCTCACACTCCACCATCCTCCACTCATTAGCCCCTCATTATATGGTCTGTGTGCAGCTGGGCACACACCTTGCTTGCCATCGTCAAGACCTGGACACAGTTTGAGATCCCATCCAGGACTAGCAAAACCTGGAGAAAACTGACAGAGCAGTTTTCTCCATTTAAATTCTATAGTCTGCAGATATGCAAACTCTGGATCTCCTTTACCTCCAATTTCAAAGGGACAGAGCTTCGTTCTGCCACAATATATATATATATTTATACACCCCGCAATTTTTTTTTAATAAAGGACTTTTCTTGTTGAATGTGTAGGGGTACAATGTACCCGATACCCATTCACATAGGGGGGGACCGGGATCTGGTGGTCCCCTTGTTAAAGGGGCTTCCAGATTCCGATAAGCCACCTGCCCACAGACCCCCACAACCCTTAGGCAAGGGTTGTGGGGATGAGGCCCTGGTCCCCATCAACATGGGCCCAAGTTCTTTAGGGGGACCCCAAAAAATCCTCCCATTGTTGAGGGCATGTGGCCTGGTACGGTTCAGGGGGGGCGCTCTCTCGTCCCCCCCTTTTCTTGCGGCCTGCCAGGTTGCGTGCTCAGATAAGGGTCTGATATGGATTTTGGGGGGACCCCTATGCCATTTTTTTTAAAAAAATTGTGTGCGGGGTTCCCCTTAATATCCATACTAGCCCCAAAGGGCCTGGTAATGGACTGGGTGGGGAACCCATGCCCGTTTTTTCAATGATTTTAATCTATATTGCCGGGACCCGACAATACATTAGAGCCACGAGCAGTTTTAAATTACTTTTTTCCTTTAGAAATGTCATTTTGCTGTGGTACTGTTATAAACACAGGAAAAATTTGCTACTTTACAGGCATACTAAGGACAATCCCCAGGCACGATATTAATAGAAATATTTAATTTTTTTTTTTGTTTCACTTCAAGCATTATTAAAATCACGGCTCCCGAAAAAAACGGGAGTTTTTAAAACTTTTTTTACATGATGCAGGACCCGGGTCCCCAAACACTTTTTATGGCAATAACATGCATATAAGCCTTTAATATAAGCACTTTTGTTTTTTCATGTTAGTGTCCCATAGACTTTAACAGCGTTCTGCGGCTTTTCGAATTTGCCGCAAACGCTGCATTTTGTTTACTGTTCGGCGAACGGGTGAACACCCGATGTTCGAGTCGAAGGTAACATCAGGCTCATCACTAGTCATGCAATGGGATTGGAATATGGCAGATGATTTGGGAAATTACTTTTCCCAGAAGAGCTTTATCCCATAAGTGTTTTACCACAGACTAAGCACGTTTAGACATTTTTTATTTGTGGAAGATATAGTGGAACTTCAAACAGAAACCTTTGGGCACAGGTATTTGGTTAGTATAAAGAGCAAAGAGAACCTTACGAATAAATTTACAGTAAGACCCCATACAAACTATTAGATTTTTTTTTCTGATTTTTGTCTTCAGATTTACCCAAACCATATTATAATATGAGGTCAAACCTTAAGAGTTTCAATTTCTATGCAATCAGGCAGGCCCTTGCACTACATGGTTTTGCTAAATCTGAAGACAAAAATCTGCAGAAAATCTAATAGTGTGTATGGGACCTAAGTCATTCCTCGGACAGAGTGACTTTAATCCTGGGCAGCTGAGTTGCAATTGGAAATTGGGATAGTTGTCATGGACACAAATTCCAATTGCTCACTCCTACCTTTTGGCACACAGAACCTGTCTAATCTTTTTATCCTTTTCTAAAACAGAGGTTGGATATAGTTTGATAAATACTGTATGTATGTGGAAGCCGCATGCTGCAAATCTGTATTGTGTAATCCTACTTTAAAACGGAACATCATCCTAAAGGGGAACTTCTTCTTTTGCCCACCTCCCCCCTCCTCTTCTGTTTTTGGCCCTTTTTTTGTGGTGGTTAGCGGGTACCCGGTTTTGACAGGTACCCTCACCCAGTTCCTGTTAGATTGCCACAGCAATCCACTGTAAGTTCTCCCCCCCCCCTCCCGCAACCTTCTGGGATACATCACAGGTCCCAAAAGGCTGCGGTACCATTTGCAATGTGCAGCGCAGCTTGCAACTGCGCAGTGGGCAGCTGGCTGCAAAGCTGCAAGGAATCATAGGCAGCAGCCTGCAGTAAACATGTTGGCACCGGGGACCCAAAGATTTGCATAGAAGCGTTTTAGTGAGCATGGTGCTGGACAGGTGAGCCTCCCTTTATTAAAAGTCAACAGCTTCTGTATTTGTAGCTGCTGACTTTAATTTTTTTTTATGCAGGGCAAAGATCCTCTTTAAACTAAATTTTACACAGTGTTGAAAAGAAATTTGAGTTTAGCCAAAAAAGCATTGTATTTCTATTTTGGCATGTTTTTATGTAAAGATTTTATAAAAGCGTTTTTTTTTTTTTTTTTTAAAGGAAATTAATTAAATGCATAGTCTACCACTTTCAAAAAATAATAAATGCATCCATATTGATTAATAAACAAATGTGCAATTATTTTTTTGCATTGGAACCCTCAGCGCATTGCAGCTGCAGTCATTGAATTGTGGGTGCAATGCTCTTCTTGCTCCTGCAGACTATTCCTCCAGCAGGAGGATATGACCCTTGAGTTACTGGACTGTAAAATGTATCAATTGACTACAAGTGCTGTGATGTCACAGTGCTTGTGATCCATTGAGAACTAAAAGTCACTCTGCCTTGGTACTTTTTGAAATTTCGGCAGATGACTGTGAATATATGCCACAGCTGCGCAGGCATAGTCAAATTAACAATAAATGCCAGGGGCTGAAGGGGAGAAGAACCTCCCAATTATTAAGTAGTAAGAGAGGAGGTGGTTTGGGGGGAGTGTAGACCATGTGACACCCTACATATGGGGGTAACATGAAAACTGGTCAGGAAGGTGGATTTCTTTTTTAAAGTTAAAAGCTTCTTAAAGGGGTTATAAAGGTAAAAGTTTTTTCACCTTAATGCATTCTATGCATTAAGGTGAAAAAAACATCTGACAATGCGGGCCCCCCCAGGCCTCCCGTTTTACTTACCTGACCCCTCGAAAGTCCCACACTCGCCCCCGACGTCCTCTTCACCGCTCACCCTGGCCGTTGATTGGCTAGAGTGGATGGATTGAAAGCAGCGCAGCAATTGGCTCGTGCTGCTGTCAATCCCATCCAATGACGTGGCGCGCCGGGTAGCGGGGCCGAGTGATACAGCGAGCGGCTATAGCCGCCGGCTGTATCACGGGAACGCGCCCGCAAGTACTCCACACCATGCGAGGGAGCTCGCATGACGGTGAGCAGTACTTGCGGGGGGGGCCGAGACAGTGGAGGTAAGTATAACATGTTTGTTATTTAAAAAGAAAATAAAAATCTCCTTTACAACCCCTTTAAACATGCTATGATTTTCTAAGGCTCATTTGGTATGTGTCTAGGGAACATTGTCAATGGCTTTATTTGAGGGGTTTGGCAAGTTTTGTCAAGGTACCATGGCAAGCTGACAAATAACACAAAGCAACACAATTATGTGTGTACAAGACCTTTCACTTTTAAGTTGCAGAACTGGCTTTGGATTTGAAAAGCATACTGAAAGCATGAACAATGCAAAGCAAATGCCTAAGAGCACCAATATTTTCACAAATATTATATAATCTGAGAACATGTTTACCTGGCAGTAAAAACATAACACTGGCAAGGCACTCCTAGAATTGCATGTGGATGCCGTCTGTGAAGTGTAAAATATACACAAAGGGCTAACTGCCAAGTGGATCCAAGAGCCCAAGTGCACAAAGGACAATGTGTTCAATAAAACAGTTGTAGTTTATTCCACAGTTAGATAAAAAGCTAAATATGATATATGACGATGGTTACCAGTAATTGACCAACCACATACTTGGTCATAAGGGATATTCCGGGGGACCAAGAAGTCAGTAAGGACTGTGAAGTCTGATGTGTTTGATTGGACTTCACGGACCTTACTTACTTCCTGGTCCCCGGCATATCCCGTATGCCCGAAGTATGTGTCAATTACTGGTAACCATCGTACATCATGTTTAGCTTTTATCTAACTGTGGAATCAACTATGACTGTTTTTATGAACAAGTTTGGGCTGATTTACTAAAACTGGAGAATGCTAAATCTGGTGCAGCTCTGCATAGAAACCAATCAGCTTCCAGTTTTTATTGTCAAAGCTTAATTGGACAAGCTGAAGTTAGAAGCTGATTGGCTACCATGCACAGCTGCAGCAGATTTTGCACTCTCAAGTCTTAGTAAATCAACCCCACTGTCCTTTGTGCACTTGGGCTCTTGGATCCACTTGTCCGTTAGCCCTTTATGTATATTTTACACTTCACAAATCTAGGTCAGCTGCGGTTATCTACCAAGATGGTGCTGTAGCAGTCCAGCGCCATACAAGATTGTTGTTTTGTTTTTACCTGGCAGTAAACCTCCCTGTGTTGCAGACATGCAAATCAAAATGCATCAGACTTCTGAAATGCATACAATAGGTTTGGTACATAGAAAAATTGGAAGCCACTCAGTCAAGCAAAGCAAGTTTTCTCACTCGCAGGCCTAGTTTTTAGCAAAGAGAACCTGTCTAACCTGTGTTTAGTTTAAAAAGTAATATGCATGCATTTCTGTACACTGCCAATGGAGAAAGGTACTAAGTAGGCAATCAAGGTTTAAAGATAACATTTATTCAGCCCAGCTGCTCATATTTAGCTCAGCTCCGTCAGTACAGAGTGGCATAGCGTGGCTCAGGACAACCTGCCAAGCACCCCTTTATCCAGCCCATGTGACGCCTGTGTGGAGATGGTGCAGGTGAAATGGGCTTTCATTTTAAATGCTTTTCATTTTTTTCTGTCTTGCCTCTGAGCTCATACTTTATTCCTTCTGAGTAGATTCCGAGCTCCTTCTGAGTTTTTATAATGTTGTTTTGCATTCACATTGAGTTGTATGGATGAGAAAAGCAAAACAATAAGCCCTTACAGCCTGTTATCCATTGAGGCCAATGTGCAGTTGATGGGAGCATTCTGTATTTCATTTTTCGATAAACAGCCTGTAGTAGACTGCTAGGATTGCCCACTGGAAGCCTTGGACATTATTTCCACTTTCAGCATCTTGATTGCAGCAAAGTCGGATCACAGCTGGCCAAAAAGAAGGCTGCCAAGGTTAATGAAGGTAATAAAAGATGTTACAATCCACAAGTCTGATCGTTATGACTTGAATAAATTAAAATGAGAAATATAAGCATGCCAGGAAAGCATTAAATTACCAATCATTTCAGAAATGAAATGTTTAATAGAGGTTCCAAAATTACCTGGTATTTCGGTACACAGGAAATGAGGGTCTGAAGGAAAAATGAATACTTAGCATGACAACCAGGTATTCATGGATAGTCACTGAGTTGACTTTATCCATAACTCTGACACTTGTTCATCCAAAACCTCTAGTTTTTGCCTCTCAGAGTGATAAATGGGCATTTTTAATGCAAGATGAATGTTCAATATCTTTAAAGAAATTTATCTTTATTTTAATGCTGAATGCAATTGGCAATCTATATTACTGGCATACACTGCTAGGCAGTGCAGAAGGAAGAGGTTCTGAGCACAAATTTTACACCATTTCCCTAAGATCCTGTAGACAGAACAATGGGTTGTCAATCTAAAAGGCGGTGGGCAGAACTAGGAATGGCTATTAAATGATAAGGCCATGAATTGTGCCAACATCTAAGCATCTATTGCAGAAGCAAGGGTGACAACGCTCTGGTGGTTTCACTGCAAAGGGAAGAGTGCTGCCACCCTATCAAATTAAACACCTATCCAATAGTCCCCCTAGCGTGATCAACGTGTATTTACATAATGTTACAGGAGGTACTTAGAAAAACAGAGAGCTAGGTCTTAATGGTATGAGCAGTCTACAGCACAAAACTGGATTTATAGTATGACCATAGTTTCAATTCAAAGGTTTGTGTTGGTTTTAAAGCGAAACTAGTGCATCATTTCATGGAATACATATTTTGAGCTATAACTGCAACATTTTCACTACAGTATTTTTTTAAGTTTATATGCTTACTGTTTTATTTGTTTATGAGTATGATCTAGTGGCTCTGTTTAAATCAGACATTGCATTTAGGATTAGTGCTGAGATAAAAAACAATTAACTCCATAGACTGTTGTTTTTAATGAATGTGACCAGTCTGTTGTACTTGCTTTGAGAAAGAGGAACAGAAAGATAAATTCAATGTGCAGCCCTATTAAAAACATGTGTTATACATAAATATGGCTGCCCCTAGCTATGTAAATATTCATCCACATGATAATTATGTACATTTTCACATTATGTTCTGTCTTAAGCTCTCAAATACATACCGTATACACACATACTGTATACACAAGTAAAACATTTAAAAGTGTACACATTACCTTCAAAGTTTAAAAATGTGATGTATTTTTAATTAAAAAAAAAGATGACAGGTTTATGATAGTTTAAAAATGTTTGATGAGTGTTAATTGGCTATCATTAGGATTTGCAGTGGGAGTTGACGAGATTATGTTCCTGGCAATACTGAACCATGGAGGCAGGTGCATGGGCTTCTAATCAAAGGCACATTAAAAGAAACCTGTCAGGAACAAATTATGGAAACTATCATTGTTAAACTGATTTCAAAAGTGCAAGTGCAGTGACTGTGAACCTATGAACATAACCCGTACTTTAGTACCCTTTAATTCAGTGACCTGGACCAAGCATGTGCATATCAGGTGTCAGGACACTGACTTATTCATAAAAGAAGATTGAGGTGAACCTGTGCCTTGATGATACAGCGTCACCAAAATGTGGCCTCCCCTTCTGCACATGCATACCTTTCTTTAGATCTACACTCAGGTGCCTGGCACAAAAAGAGTAGATGTGACTTGGCTAAGAACTCATTCTCTTCCTGTACCATGACAGCAGTGGGCGCTTGAGTGGCCAGTCACTAATTACTAGCACTGTTACTTGGGAGGCAGGTGAGCGAGTCATATGCTCCCCACACCCAGAAATACCAGGTATTTATCTTCATTCCCAGAAATTGAATTGAGTGGTAGAGAAAAAAGAAAGGTGATTGGGCACTTGGGGAAGGTTATGTTAAGTTGGGTGAACCAGTTGCTGTGACCTGCATTCATAATGTGACAGCCCTGGAACTTGTACCTTCAAAAATTAGTCAATAACGGCAGCTCCAATCTTTCTACTCTGACACATTCTATTTAAAGGATGTAGTAAATAAAAATAAGAATATCATGATTTTGTGGATTATACAAAATGAAAACTCACCACAACAAATGAAAACCCACCAGAACTGTACAGTATTTGCCGGCGTATAAGGCGACCCGGCATATAAGACGACCCCCTACTTTTCGATTTAAAACTTTGGTTTTGTGCTGTACTCACTGTATAAGATGACCCCCTTGTGCGGTAATACCGTAGGTTCAGAACAAAGTTGGCGCCGGGTAACATGCTGTCTCACATTATACATACAGTATACCGCCCTGAGCCAATCACGGCGAGCTATGCATTCTATTATTGAATACAATGCCTGCTCGGATTGGCAGAGGCTGTAACATCATCAGCCCGCGCCTCTGACTCTCACAGCCAATCCGAGCAGGCTACTGTATGTAGCCTGCTCGGATTGGCAGAGGTTGTTACTCCAATCCGAGCAGGCGCTGTATTCATTAATCGAATACATCGCTCGCTGGGATTGGCTCAGCGGTGTATACTGTATGTATACAGTATTACCGCACACTCCGGAGGGCTTAACATCCAGCGGGCGGCTGGCATGTGATAACCCCAGTTTTATACCCGGCGTATAAGACGACCCCCGCTTTTTGCCCATTTTTTTTTTTACTGTAAAAGGTCGTCTTATACGCCAGAAAATACGGTACTCTATCTCACTTGCATCACAATAAAGTGCTGAGCAGCCTTTAGGCTAATTTTACCTTCTAAAGTAGCCTTAAAGTGTTTGCTAAGGCACAAGTATAAGTCTATGCCAGCCCCTCTATGATAATCAGGCATAGCACACTGTATTTGTGTTTTTAGAGCTATCTTCAGGTCAGTCACGTGACTCGCGGCCGCTTTTCAGCTCTGATGAATGGCTTCTGCAGAAGGGGCCGAGATCTCTCTCTGATGTCAGCCGGGGAGATCACATGGCCTCTCGGCCCCTCCTGCAGAAGCCTTGCCTCGGAGCTGTAAAGTGGCCGCAAGTCACCTGACCGGCCTGAAGGTAGCTCTAAACAAGCCTTGTTTTTAGAAAACACATATACAGTGTGCTATGCCTGAGTATCATAGAGGGACTGCTAGTGACCATTTAAAAGTTTGGAAATTGTACTAATAGTGGCTAGGGGGGGGCGGAGACAGAAACACACAACAAGGTGCTGACAGGCAGAGAGGAGGGGGTGAGGGGGAGAGAAGAGAGCAGGCTGCGGATGACGCAGAGATGTACACTGACCACGGTGGTCAGGGCTCAGCAGCCCTGGTTATTGTGGTCAGTACAGAGAGGGAGATACAGGAAGTGGCAGGTTTTTTACAGTTTAGAGGGGGGAGGGTACATGGCACAAGCATGGTGCTGTTTAATCTGCTTTAAGGAACCAGGATTTCTATTTTTTTGGGTCAACAAACACTTTATTTCTATGCAGCAAGCACATCCATGTGCTTTCTCTCATCTTTAGATTATTTTTAAAGCCTATTCTAAAGAATTGGGGACTCTTTAGAAGTTAAGGTAAGCCTACACGTTTTACTTTTATTTGGGTATTGGCTTCATGTAGATTCAGGAAAAATAAATTTCTGTTGCAGTATAACTCAGATCAGGGACAGTGCATAGCATCAAACCAACCATTAAATGCCCATTATTTTAATGCATATACAATCGTTTCCAATTACACTGATGTTCTGCGAAAGCTTCTGAGTAATGACGTGGCACCTCCCAGAACAGTCAAATGAATGATGGAGCATTACTAGTGTGACATCATGTGAATATAGATATCGCTTTACATTCCGCTTTATGAATATCAAGTACTATGCTCTTCTGGCTTACATCCCAAAATTTAGCAGCATATTCTTCTTTTTAGAAACATGTTACAGCTTAATGATTGATGTTGATTAATGTATATTTTCTTTTTTAATATATAACATCAACACTCTTTCACAGGACTATATGTTAGATTTGAATTATTTCTTTAAAACTAACAGTTTAAAGCAACCCTTCTCAGCCAGGATTCCATATAACCCTAGGGTTCCTCCAGAGTTTGCTAGGGAGTCCGTGACCTGTGGCTGATTGACCGCATGTTTGATGGTGCTTTCAGAGCATTGGTACCAAAGTCACTTGGCAAAGGCAGCACCATGACACCAATGATTTTCTTTAACTGTCTTTAAGGATGACATTCTGATCAATACTTTGTAGCATTCTTCCAACTGACCAACATAGTAGAGACAATTTTTCTATTAATGCAAGATTAAAAGAGTAGTAAACCGCTGGCTTTTTTTATTTTTATTTTTTAAACCTGCAATGGCAATGTCATAATATGCTAGTATCCAAACTTACCTTAGAACAAATCCCTCCAGCTGCTCCCTGTCACCGCTGAAGGCACTTCCATCTTCACGTGGTCTTTCTTCCGGGTTCACCGACACCGGCTGTGTGAGTGGCCGGAGCTGCGATGGCATCACTCCCGCTCATGTGCACAGGAGGCTCTGTTTACCACACAGGTTTAGGGGATATTTACTGTAGCTGCAGCCGGTGACGTTCCTTCAGAGCGCATGCACCGGTGATGTCACTGCCTGCATCTACAATAAATATTTACAGTACCTATAGGTAAGCCTTATTATAGGCATACCTATAAGTAAAATTCATGCATGGGAGTTTACTTTAATTGGTTTTAGTAGGGGTTCTCTGAGATCTGAAAATAATTTTAGGGGTTCCTTTAGGGTAAAAAGGTTGAGAAAGGTAGGGTAAAAGTATGTATGGATTCAGGATGACAGCTACAGTTGTGATAATAGTTTTTTTTTGCCATTTACTGACTTTGCTTCTTTTTTTCATGCTGTTTTGTATTTCCTAGTTCTAAATGTAATAACATAATAACTGAAAAAGAATGTTATACAGGTCAGAAATAAAAGTCACAACTTGAATGCTTAGATGTGGTCATAGGAACAGGGACATCTACCTGTCTGTGGCTTCCATAAAACTCAAATTTATAGCGGATGTGTCACTTATGATATATGTTATTCATCAATTGGTTTGAAGCAGGCTATGATTTTTTTTCAAATATATTTTCAGAGCTATCTCTTTTTATAGAAATAGTTGGCCTGGTTCTCAACCTACAGTGACATTTTATGACATTTCTCCTATATTCCGACATTCGTAAAAGTCCAAAGTGATAAGCATCAGTTAGTCTGTAGACAAGTACAACAGAGGTCTAATTCTGCACTTGTTTTACTGATTGTAAGTACCTGATGGTGGGTTAGCTCAGTCCCGGTGTGTATTACTTACCCATTGGGTACGGCTTATTGTCGTCCTATGTACAGATACTCCAGTCTCTGCTGTGGAACTCTCCAGCTCCTCCAGGGTTACCTTAGGTCTCTGTGCTGCCTCTCTGATTAATGCCCTCCTTGCCCGGTCCGTGAGTTTTGATGTGCGGCCGTCTCTTGGCAGGTTTGCTGTTGTGCCATGTTCTTTCCATTTGGTTATGATAGATTTGATGGTGCTCCTAGGGATCATCAAAGATTTGGAAGACTTGTACTTCTCAACAACATTGTCCCTTATTTGTTTGGAGAGTTCCTTGGTCTTCATGGCAGTGTTTGGTTAATGGTGCCTCTTGCTTAATTGTTGCAGTCTCTGGGGCCTTTCAAAAAGGTGTGTATATGTAATGACAGATCATGTGACACTTAGATTGCACACATGTGGACATCATTTCACTAACAATGTGACTTCTGAAGGTAAATTGGTTGCACCAGAGCTTTTTTATGGGCTTCATAACAAAGGGGGTGAATACTTAAGCACATGCCAATTATCAGTTTTTTATTTCTGAAAAATCGTTATATATATATATATTTCTAATTTTACTTCACCAACTTAGACTATTGTGTTCTGATTCATCACATATAATTCAGATTAAAAAAACATTGAACTAAAGGCTGTAATGTAACAAATTAGGTAAAACGCCAAGGGGGGTGAATACTTTTGCAAGGCACTGTAATTATAAAAACTCTAACAATTTGACATATGTTGATATTACAATACAAGCATGATTATAAATATATATATTGCCCAACCAATAATGTATGTCCACATCCAGAGTAGGGGGTGTATAACAGAGGACCCTCAAATATTATGAAAAATATTAGGAAACCTACTTTTTTGCATAAGCTTAATAGGGAATACTTTTCCTGACCAGGCTTTTCAAAAGGTAACTTTGGGTTTATCTATGGAAGAGCATTTTTTTCCTGGTAAAAAGGAGGGTATCCTGTAAAAAGAAAAGATATACAGTATATAGTATTTAGAATTAATTTCTGCATCTGATAACCCAAATAAATTAATTTGGAGTCAGTAAATTCAAAACTCTTGAAAGAAACCCCAGGGTTCTCAGGATATGCCCAGATCATAAGCTTGAAATCTACTGTGCCATTTTAACATCTGAGGCATTCTGCAGATCGGGGAGTTTCGGAGGAAAGGTTGTTTTTCTATTTTGATTTGTGCAGTGGTCATATTAAGTGATGTCAATCAAGTAGTATAGGCTGGGCAGTAGCTAAAGCTTCATAGAAAAGGGAAGTGAGCTTTGCTGAAAGATATTAAGGGATTTCAAAAGAAGGCTGATTTAAAATAAGAATTTTTCAGAATAATGTCTTGAAATGATTACCATAGGACAAACTCTAATCTGAAAACCTGTAATAGCTTGCAACAAACTGATTGATGATTAAAACACTTTTTTAGGGTTTACATGTAATCTTTAATCATTATTATTGACCTGCATGCCACTAGCAGTTTTTAGTATGTTAAAGAAGTTTGGATAGTATGTTATAAAACAATAGGTGATAGCATTTATTGGGTAATTAAATAGTGCTATATTGCATAAAGAAGAAGCCAGCGTGCCTTGAATGCTTGCATTGCAATCTATGTAGTTACCCCAGCCTTTTTAACCAGGGTGCCTAGGCATGCCTTCTGGGTTCGTTAGTGGTGCCTTGGCAAAATGGCTAAACATTGCCCCAATTTAGCCAAAAATTATGTACAAGCCAGTGGGTGGATCAAACCTTTTTTGTTACACAAAGCCACAGGTTTCCATTGTGCAACATTATAACCTTGAACATTATGCAGGCCAACCGCCAGCATCCATAACTGACATCATTGGTTGATTGGTTGATTGGTTAGAGGACATTGGGCATCAGCACAGCATTCTTGTTTGAACCCCCACCCCTTGTTAGCTGATTGCAGGAGAGAAAATAAAGAAGAAATGCTGGAATACTAGTCAGTATCAATGTGCAAAATATATTTGCTTTGAAATAATAAGACCCCTTTCACACTGAGGCACTTTACAGGCACTACAGCACTAAAAATAGCACCTGCATAGCACCTGTAAAGCACCTCTCCTGTCTCTCCAATGTGAAAGCCGGAGGGCTTTCACACTGGAGTGGTGCGCTGGCAGGACGCTAAAAAAATTCCTGCAAGCAGCATCTTTGAAGTGGCGAAGGAGTGGTGTATACACCGCTCCTAAACTGCTCCTGCCCATTGAACTGAATGGGCACCGCTGCAGAACCGCCGGTAAAGCGCTGCTACAGCGGCGCTTTGTGGGTCGTTTTAACCCTTTTTCAGCCACTAGCGGGGGTTAAAACCGCCCACTAGCAGCCGAAAACCCCTGCAAAAACAATTTATTTTTAGCGGCGATTTACCGCCGTCGGCCCCGACACACCAGTGTAAAAGGGGTCTAAATCATCTATTGTTGGGTGTCGTACACGCGTGGATGCTGCTGCAATATGTAAAACTATTAGTTTTGTTTTTTACATTTTAGAAAGGGGTGCCTCAAAATTGTCCATAATTTTAAAGAGTGCCTTGACTGGAAAGAGGTTGAGAAATACTGAGTTAGCCAAAGCACTTGCTTAACTCCCTACATCCAAACTTCTACTTTTGTCAATTGCTAGTTCAGTACAAAATTCTACTGCTGCTGCTTAGTGGGTTATACCCAGTTTATGAATTAAGATCTGTGATAAACACATATACTGTACATGATTTACTTTTAGTAAGTAGTTCATGTAGCTATCTTTTGCTATACATATTCCTCTATATTTGCATAAAATGTATAGTTATTCTTTATGTTGGCAGATTTTAGAACATGTCAGGATTGTAGAGGCATTTCATTCATCTACCAACATGCTGTGAGACTGAAGGAATCCTTTATCATGCCATCCACAGAAAGATAGTCATTGTTTAAAGCAATAGGACTGTAACAGAAACACAGATCGACTGTAATGCATAATGCATGATTTTTCCATGTAACCCCATTCTGCATATATATATATGCGTGGAACGTAGTCTGCAGGTGGGACAATCCTGACTATATAAAATAAATCAGGTCAAGGTTCTGTCTGCCTCTTTTTCTTCACTGTACAATAGATAATGTTCTAAGTTTAGAATGCTGGAGCTGATTTATGAAAACGGCAGAAAAGGAAAATGTATGTGCTACCCATAGCAACCTATCACAAAATTTCCATCTCATAACTGTGCTCAAAAAATGACAAATGGTAGCTAGAATCAAATTCATGGTTATGATTCATTTTTATAATCCAGCCCAGAAATTTTCACTTTTAAGTAAAATGCAAAAAAAAAAAAACCTCAGGGGAGCAAAATCCAAACCAAGAAAAGCATAAATAAATATGTGATGTAAAATATAACACAATTGAAGCTTTAAACTCCCTCATGAACAAAGGTACTTTGATTCTTTGCGGGAAGTGATGAACAAATCTGCCCTGTTTCAGTTTGCTGAGAGTTCAGTGGTTTGAATTTTAGCTAACCCAAATTTTGCAAAAAATCCAATTAAAGTTTATTAGGCTGGGGGATATGGAATCAGCTGTTAAAATTTGGAAATTTTGGCCATTTTGGAATAATTGCCACAAAATCCATGGAGAGCTGGGAACTCCCTTGGGGGACATTTACCAAAGCAAAACAAATGTATAATACCATACAGCAGAGACGTCCTTTTAAATCTAACAAACTTTTATTTCTGAAAAAAAAAAAGTAAGAGAAATAGGGCAGACAGCTTTGGAGCACAACATAAGCTCCATGTTAAACAAAGTACTGCATTGCAAACATAATATTAGCGTTCATAATGTATATATTACAGCACATCTCAGTGGTTCATAAGCAAGCACATACCGCATTATGCCATGGCTAGGTCAAAGGTAGAAGAGTTCCATGCAACCGCTAATGTATGCAAGAGGGATGCGTGTATATATCTGTAGGGGCCTTACATATATTTACAATAACCATGATCAATCAGCTCGGCACTGTAGATGTAGAAGCCAGATCCAGCCAGCGGTCCCACATTTTGTGGTATTTCGCTGGGCAGTTTCTGTGCTTATATATTATATTTTTAGATGGTAGGGATTGATTAACAGTGACCATCCATCCCTGGAGTCTTGGTACATCGGCCCGAAGCCACTTTCTAGCTATCAAAAGCCCAGCTGAAAACAACGTTTCCTGCATAAAGATATGATGGTGTCTGTCCTGCTCTTGCCCGGGGTGTATCCCCAATAGGCATTTATTGGGGCATAGCATTAATGAGGGCTCCTTTTGGAACTGAAAATATCTTTGAATTCCTACCTCCCTCTCGGAGAGGGAAAGGGATGGCAAATTCACAGATTTTTATGGTTACAGTGATACCTGATGGAATATAGTTGGGAGTTCCCCTATGTGGGAGACAAGCTTTTTGACCATCTAGAGATTAAAAGACGGGCTCTGTATTGGAGCCATAGGGCTCCCAAGCCACAAGGAGACCACTGTCTGGACAATTTTTATTGAAGGAATTTCACAAGAATTTTAGATAAAGGCTTCATATTTTGAAAAAAAATATTTTACTGGTACACCCCAATGTGGAGGACATGGTGCTGTCAATGCAAAGAAGACACAGAGAAATTGGCCAAGCTCTTTGGTTGCCTCACCCTCGATACTATGTTTAACCCGTGTAAATGCTGTTTACTGTTATGTCATGTGTTTATGATATGTTGATAATAAGGTACACACATTTTCTTTTTGTAACATGAAAAAAAGCTTGAATAGTGTTAAAAAATGTTGTTTTGTTTTACATTAACCATATCTATTCTAAAAGTATCATGTTATCAGAAATCTGTTGTCCCCGGAGTCAGTGTAAGCACAGATACGTGCCTTTTAAAGGAAGAAGGGAAATGTAAGGCTCTTTAAGAGGTGGTCCCATCTGAGTATTACCATGAGATTGCTGTTGTCACTCAACATTCCTAGACTGGGCAGATATAAAGAAGTGTGGGAGGAGCATAGTTGTTGATTGTGCAGTCAAAGATCTTATTGAAGATAAATTCTTCTTGCTGAGAAATCATCCAAAGACACATGACTTCCTTGGGAGCTTAGGCCTCCTTCTTAGAGAAACGGGTGATCTGCAGCTAGGGCAGGCAAGAAGAGTCAACGTTTTCTGCCTATGGACCACCTTGAAACAGAAGGAGACTGTGGAGGCACCAGTTTCTGGTCATCCCCCCAGGATGACCCCGATGACTTATAGGCACAAAGGGTAGGGCCCCAATGCTTTCCCAGCACAGCCAGCCAGTGATCTATAGATGCACACACAGAGTAATGCCCGACTGGGGGAGACTACGATCTATAGGCACAGAAGGTAGAAGCCCCTGATCTATTAGGTATAGATGCCATATCTCGGGGGAACCAGATGATCTACAGACATATACAGGGTAGGGGCCCTCCAGGAGGGCTGATTATCTATAGGCACACAAGGTAGGGCCCCAATGCTCTCTGAGCACAGATGAAGTGGTAGCCCTCTGAGGGGACCCCAATGATCTATAGACACGTACAAGGTAAGGCCCCCCCTGGGAAGACATACATACATACATACATACATACACACACACACACACACACACACACACACATATAGGGTAGAATCATCCCCCCAGGAGAACCCTAATGACCTATAGCAGTGATGGCGAAACTTGGCACCCCAGATGTTTTGGAACTACATTTCCCATGATGCTCATGCACTCTGCAGTGTAGTTGAGCATCATGGGAAATGTAGTTCCAAAACATCTGGGGTGCCAAAGTTCGCCATCACTGACCTATAGGCACAAAGGGTATGGCCCCAATGCTTTCCTAGCACAGCCAGCCAATGCTCTATAGGCACATACAGGGTAACGATCTATAGTTACGTGTAGGTTAGGGTCCTCGTCCCCCAGGAGATCCCGAATTATCTATAGGCACGCAGTGTAGGGCTCTCGAGAAGGGCCCGATGATCTATAAGCTTGTTTAAGATAGGGTCATGCCCCAGAAGGCCCCAATGATCTATAGGCACATAGGGCAGGGTGCCCCGAAGGGAATAATAATGATCTATAGGCACAAAATGTAGGAGCCCCCTGGGAGGACCCCAAAAATCTATAGGCACATACAGGTTAGAACCCCCCCTGGAGGATTTTTATCTATAGGCACACATAGGGTTGCCCTCCCTTGAGGCCCCCTAATGGTCTATATAAGCACACAGGGTGCACAAACAGTAGGGCCCCATGATGATTTTTAGGTACAAAAAAAAAGTATCCCAATGATATATAGGCACAAAGTGTTGGCCCCCTAATGATCTATTGGAACACATTATAGGGTCCCTGCTGATGATGTATACACACACACACACACACACACTGTAGGGGCCCCCAGTTATCTATAGGCACACAAGGACAGGGGCCCCAATGAGGACCATAATGATTCTATAGGCACACACAGTGTAGAGTCCCCCCAAGGATCTATAAGGCACACAGAACCCCAGTCCAGCCCCCACCCCCGAGGGGCACACAAGGGTCACAGCCCCCTCCCCCGAGGGGCACACCGCCCTCCCCCGGGGGTCACCTGTCGGCCTCTTACCAGGTTGAGGACGGTCTCCACGATGTCCCGGTTGCTGACTTCCCCGACCTGGATGAGGCCGATGAGGACGGCGAATTTCATCCTCATGTTGCGGATGGGGACGGACGGGTTGATCACCCCGCCGGGGAGAACCATGGAGCCCGATCCTCCCGGGGGATCTCTGTCCGGGCAGCCGACCCCCACCAGCGGCTTGTCACTGGCCATCTTCCCCCGTCCTCCTCCTCCCGGCACGGACAGGCTCTGCTGTCTTCTGTACGGATCCTCCAGATAACGGGCTGAGTCACCGCGGTCGGTCGGTCGGACACACACACAGACACCTGCGGAGACAGTCTAATCCACACTGCCCGGGCTATTACCGCACACCCCCTCCATTACCACCCCGCCAGCCCCGGGCTCCACTGGCTGATAAGGCGGCCTCTTCTTCTTCTTTCTCCTTCTTCTTCTCCCCTCCTCCTATTCGGTCGGTCGCCGGGTAACGGGATGGCGGCTGCAGCTGGCTGGCGTTGTTGTGCTGATCAGAGCAGACACCGCTCACTCCTCCGCCATGTTGACGCCCCCTGCCTGCGGTACGGTGAACTGCGCCTGCGCCACTGATGCCCGGGGGCGGAGCCGAGTCCGCCTAGCGACCCCGGGGAGGAACAGGTGTGCAGGTACCCACAGCATCCCCCATCCCAGGATGGAGAGGAGAGCGGGAGGGTGGAGAGGAGAGAGGGGGGGGGGGGAGGAAGGATGGAGAGGAGAGAGGGGGATGGAGAGGAAGGATGGCTGGAGAAGACAGAGGAGGATGGAGAGGAGAGAGGAAGGATGGAGAGGAGAGAGGAGAGAATGGGATGGAGAGAAGAGAGGATAGAAAGGAGGATGGAGAGGAGAGAGGAAGGATGGAGAGTAGAGAGGGCGACAGAGAGGAGGATGGAGAGGAGAGAGGAGAGAATGGGATGGAGAGAAGAGAGGATAGAAATGAGGATGGAGAGGAGAGAGGAAGGATGGAGAGGAGAGAATGGGAAGGAGAGAAGAGAGGGTAGAAAGGAGGATGGAGAGGAGAGAGGAGAATGGAGAGGAGAGAGGAGGATGGAGAGGAGAGAGGAGGATGGAAAAGAAGAGAGGAGTATAGAGAGGAGGATGGAGAGCAGAGACAAGGATGGAGAGAGAATAGAATGGAGAGGGGGATGGCTGGAGAAGACAGAGGAGGATGGAGAGGAGAGAGGAAGGATGGAGAGGAGAGAAGAAGGATGGAGAGAAGAGAAGAAGGATGGAGAGGAGGATTGAGAGGAGGATGGAGTGGAGAGGAGGATGGAGACGAGATAGGATAGAGAGGAGAGAGGATGGAGAGCCTGAGAGGAGGGTGAAGAGGAGAGAGGATGGAGAGCAGAGAAGAGGATGGAGAGGAGAGAGGATGATGGAGAGGAGACAGGAGAGGAGAGAGGAAGGATGGACAACAGGATAGAAAGAGAGAGGAAGATATAGCGGAGAAAGGATAGCGAGGAGAAAGGATGGAGAGGAGAAAAGAGGACGAAGAGCAGGAGAAGAAGGATGGAGAGTGAGAGAGAGAGGAGCATAGAGGGGTGAGATGAGGATGGAGAGAAGGGAAGATGGAGAGGAGAGAGGATATAGAGTAGAGATGATGTGGGATGGAGAGGAGGATTGAGAAGAAAGAGGAGGGAGAGGAGAGATGATGCAGAGTAGGATGGAGGAGAAGGTGGAGAGGAGAGATGGTGGAGAATAGAGAGGATGGATGAGAGAGAGAGAATGGAGAGGGTAGAGTAGAAGAGGATGGAGAGCAGAGATCATGGAGGGTGGAGAGGAGAGATGATGGAGAGGGGATGGAGAGGAGGGGTGATGGAAAAGAGATGGCAAGGTGGGAGGATGGAGGGGAGAGAAGCTGGAGAGGAGAGAGGAGAAATGACAGAGGATGAAGCAGAGAGAGGAGGAAAAGGAGAGATGATGGAGACTGTAGAGGATGGAGATGAGAGAGGAGGATGGAGATGAGAGAGGAGGATGGAGAGGAGAGCATAGAATAGAGAGGAGAGATGAGGATAGAGAGGAGAGGGGAGGATAGAGAGGAGGATGGAGAGTGAGAGGAGGGAGGATGGAGAGGAGAGAGGATGGAGAGTAGAGATGACAATGGAGAGAAGAGGGGATGGGTAGGGGAGGATGGAGAGAGGAAGGATGGACAGTGGGATAGACAGGAGAAAGGATGGAGAGGAGATAGGAGGATGGAGAGGGGAAAAGATAGCGAGGAGAAAGGATGGAGAGGAGAAAAGAGGATGAAGAGCAGGATAGAGAAGAAGAATGGAGAGAGAGAGAGGAGCATAGAGAGGTGAGATGAGAACGGAGAGAAGTGAAGATGTAGAGGAGGAAGGATGGAGAGGAGAGAGGATATGGAGTAGAGAGGATGTGAAATGGAGAGGATGATAGAGAAGAAAGAGGATGGAGAGGAGAGATGATGGATTGTAGGATGGATGATGAAGGATGAAGACCTCCTCTCCATACTCCATCTTTTCCATCCTACTCTCCATCATCTCTCCTCTCCGTCCTCTTTCTTCTCTATTCTCCTCTCCATCCCACATCCTCTCTACTCTGATGGAGGGTGAAGAGGAGAGAAGAGGTATGATAGAGGTTGGAGAGGAAAAGGAACGGAGAGGAGAGATGACGGAGAGGAGATATGATGGAGAGGAAGGAGGATATAGAAGGGAGGAGATGGAGAGGAGAGAAGAGGTATGATAGAGCTTGTAGAGGAGAGGGGATGGAGGATAGAGAAGGGAGGGGATGGAGAGGAGAAAGGATGAAGAGGAGAGTTCATGAAAAATGGAGAGGATGAACAAAAGAGAGAGGATGGAGAGGTTAGAGTGGTGGGAGGATGAAGAGTAGAGGAGGATGGAGAGCAGAGATGATGGAGGATGGAGAGGAGAGGGGATAGAGAGGAGATGGGGTGGAGAGGAGATAGAGAGAAGGGAGAATGGAGGGGATAGATGATGGAGAGGAGATATGACAGAGGATGAAGCAGAGAGGGGAGGAAAAGGAGAGATGATGGAAACTGTAGAGGATGGAGATGAGCGATGATGGAGGATGAAAAAGAGGATAGAGAAGAGGATGGCATATTGGCAGCTGTAGAGGAGAGATGCAGGAGGATGGAGAGGTAGGATGCTGGGGAACAGAGAGAAGGAGTACTGGAGTGTTGGGAGGAAGGATGCTGGAGACAAAGGATATTGAAGGCTGGAGAAGAGGAATACTGGAGGATGTAAAGGAGAAATACTGGAGGATAGAGTGGAGGGATACAGAAGGGGGGGAGGGGGGGTAATGGAGAATGAATAAGGGGGGATACAGGAGGCTGGAGAGGAAGGATGCTGGAGCATAAAGAGGAGGGATGCTGGGGAAGAAAAGCATAGGTACTGGATAAATGAGGTTACTCAAGGATGAAGATGATCATATAAGGGGCTGGAGAAGAGGAGAGGTAGGACACTGGAGGAGAGGAGCAGGGATGGAGAGGATGGATGCTGGACAGAAGGGATACTTGGGGGGGGGAGTGTATTGGGGGCTGGAGAGGAGGGATGCAGGAGGATGAAGAGGAGGATGAAGATGTAGGATGCTGGAGGATGGAGAGGAGGGATGCTCGAGGATCGAGAGAAAGTATGTTAGGTAGGAGGGATGCTGGAAGCTGAAGAGGATACTGGAGGCTGGGGTAGAGGGGTGCTTGGGTCTGGAGCAAGGGATGCAGGAGGCTGGGGTGGAAGGACGCCGGGGTTATAACAGCTTTCTGGGGAGATAGCTCTTTCTATCTCAAGCGGACCATAGACATTTCGAAACGTACCCAAGTTGATCGATCCATCAATTTGGGTACAACCAGCCTGCCAGATTTTACATGCAATGTCCCCTTTTCCAGGCTTCATTGATTTATCTGGGTTTGAAACCTTGACAGCCTTAACTGTGCAACTGATATTTATTCATGAATAATCAATCTATCTATCTCTCTGTCTATCCATGACAATCTTGTGATCTTCAGTGCACCTTACTTTTTCTGTGGCTTCATGTCTAAAATCAGTATCAGAGTTGCATTGCCCAATGAGTGGAATGTTACCAGGGTTGGCCTAGGAAGCTACAGTTGGATTTTTAGTCCCACACACATACTAGAGCCAATTACCTACCAGCATGTCTTTGGAATATAGGAAGAAAATTGAGTACCGAGCGGAAACCCATTCAAGCATAGGGAGAACATGCAAACTCCATGCAGATAGTGTCCTGGCAGAAATGAAACCAATAACCCCAGTGCCCCAAGGCAGAAGTGCTAACCATGGAGCCACTTTGTTGCATCTAATTTATCTATCTATCTATCTATCTATCTATCTATCTATCTATCTATCTATCTATCTATCTATCTCTCTATCTAGCTCTCTATCTCTCTATCTATCTACCTATCCATGTTACCTAATTTACCATTTATTGAGGAGCAGTATTTAAGAAGGAAAATGAAATCTTATGCCTCGTACACACGTAGGGACTTTTGCCGGCGGACCTAGTCCAGCGGACAATCCCGCGGGACTTTCCGGCTAGGTCCGCTGGACTTTCCGAGGGTGTGGACTTGCCCACACACGCACGGACTTCTCCAGCGGATAATCCGCCGGCCAAAAGTCCGCGGGACTTTTGAAAATGAACGGACTTGCCCACACACGGAGCAGTCCGTTCATTTCGAACGTAACTTCAGGTTACGTAGCTAGCGTAGGCAGTAAATGCCGCCGCGCTAGCTCCGCAAGCTGGCATGGATTTAAAGGGAATCCCCACGCCGAAAAAAACGGCGTGGGGGTTCCCCCCAAATCCATGTCAGACCCTCATCCGAGCACGCAGCCTGGCAGGCCAGGAAAGGGGTGGGGACGAACGAGCGCGCCCCCCCCTCCTGAGCCGTACCAGGCCGCGTGCCCTCAACATGGGGGGTGCCCTGGGGAAAGGGGGGCCGTGCGGCCCCCCCACCCCAAAGCACCTTGTCCCATGTTGATGAGGACAAGGGCCTCTTCCCGACAACCCTGGCCGTTGGTTGTCGGGGTCTGCGGGCGGGGGCTTATCGGAATCTGGGAGCCCCCTTTAATAAGGGGGCCCCCAGATACCGGCCCGCCACCCTATGTGAATGAGTATGGGGTACGATGTACCCCTACCCATTCACCTAAGGTGTAAAATGTAAAGTACAAAAACACACACACTTTTGAAAAAATATTTTATTGCACTGCTCCGGGGGTCTTCTTCCGTCTTGGGGGTCTTCTCGCCGGACTCCCCCGCTCTCTTCTGCTCTTTTACCTAGCTCTTTCACGAGGGGGGGAGTCCGGCTACCTTCTTCGTCGTCGCCGCCGTCGTCTGGGGGTCTCGATCCGCCTTCAGGGGTCTTCCGGGGTCTCTTCTGTTCTTGCGGCGGTCGTCGTCTTCCGCGCCGCCGGCGCCTTCTTCTTCTTGTCCTTCTTCTTGTCCTTCTTGTTCTTCTTCTTCTTCCGATGTTGACCCGACGCTCTCTCTGCCCGGAATGCCTGTGCCGCTCTGCGCTCGGACTTATATAGGGACATGGGCGACAGGGTCACATGTTCATGTCACATGGTGACCCCGCCCCCTTGCGATGTCACAGTCCCAGCATCCTCCGGGACTGTGACAACACAAGGGGGCGGGGTCACCATGTGACATGTGCATGTGACCCTGTCGCCCATGTCCCTATATAAGTCCGAGCGCAGAGCGGCACAGGCATTCCGGGCAGAGAGAGCGTCGGGTCAACATCGGAAGAAGAAGAAGAACAAGAAGGACAAGAAGAAGGACAAGAAGAAGAAGGCGCCGGCGGCGCGGAAGACGACGACCGCCGCAAGAACAGAAGAGACCCCGGGAAGACCCCCGAAGGCGGATCGAGACCCCAGACGACGGCGGCGACGACGAAGAAGGTAGCCGGACTCCCCCCTCGTGAAAGAGCTAGGTAAAAGAGCAGAAGAGAGCGGGGGAGTCCGGCGAGAAGACCCCCAAGACGGAAGAAGACCCCCGAAGGCGGATCGAGACCCCCAGACGGCGGCGACGACGAAGAAGGTAGCCGGACTTCCCCCGCTCGGTAAAAGAGCTTGGTAAATGGCGGGGGAGTCCGGCGAGAAGACCCCCAAGACGGAAGAAGACCCCCGGAGCAGTGCAATAAACTATTTTTTCAAAAGTGTGGGTGTTTTTTTTTACTTTACATTTTACACCTTAGGTCAATGGGTAGGGGTACATCGTACCCCATACTCATTCACATAGGGTGGGGGGGCCGGGATCTGGGGGCCCCCTTATTAAAGGGGGTTCCCAGATTCCGATAAGCCCCCGCCCGCAGACCCCCGACAACCAACGGCCAGGGTTGTCGGGAAGAGGCCCTTGTCCTCATCACCATGGGGACATGGTGCTTTGGGGTGGGGGGGCCGCCCGGCCCCCCTTTCCCCAGGGCACCCCCCATGTTGAGGGCACGCGGCCTGGTACGGCTCAGGAGGGGGGGGGGGCGCTCGTTCGTCCCCACCCCTTTCCTGGCCTGCCAGGCTGCGTGCTCGGATAAGGGTCTGACATGGATTTGGGGGGAACCCCCACGCCGTTTTTTCGGCGTGGGGAGTCCCTTTAAATCCATGCCAGGTCACGGAGCTAGCGCGGCGGCAGTAACTGCCTACGCTAGCTACGTAACCTGAAGTCACGTGCTAAATGAACGGACTTGCCGATGAGCGGCAAGTCCCTTCATTTCAAAAGTCCCGCGGACTTGCCCACTAATGGCGGGATTGTCCGCTGGACTTCCAAGTCCAGCGGATAATTTGAAAACAAAACTTCAAACTTTAGTCCGCCGTACTTTGGCGCCAAAAAGTCCGCCGGCGCCCACACACGAGGGGATTATCCGCTGGACTTCAGTCCAGAGGATAATCCCGCGGGATTGTCCCTTCGTGTGTACGCGGCATTAGTCATTTTTTAAAGTCAGTATATGTATATGTTAGCATGCTGGACCTTTGTATGACGCCCCGCCGGGTTGGAACATATTCGGTTCCCTGTCGGGCGTGGCGCCGTGCGGTCTTGGTTCTGGGGATCACGTTTCCTTTCCTCCTGTCTCCCTTTGAGCTTCCCCATATTACCATGACAACCATCTTATGACAGGTCTGTCTTGCTTTCTGACCCCGCCCATTGTTTTCATCTGCTTGTCCTGTCACGTATCTTTAGGCAATTTTTCTGTCCGCGCATGCGCATGTTTAACTCTGGCGCATGCGCCGATCTATGCCCTTACAATGCGCGACGTCAGGCGTGACGTTCTTGCCCATTTTCTAACGCTGGTCCGTCTCCCATTGATTCCCGCTTATGCGGACATCAGACGTCTCCTCCCATTCGTCCCGCCCCCGTTCGCCCATTGGCCAAAAGGCTTCTCACTTGTATGATGAGGCCATGACGTGCCTTAGGGGACGCCCTGGCTTCAGCTGTGGATCATTTTCCATTCATTCCATACGCACATGCGCAATGGGCCCCTATACCCTATAAATGTTCAGTCCTGCTACACACCAGTAGCGAATGCTCACACTGAGATGAAACAGGCGTTTCTTTTTGTTGCCTATCACTTCGGGTTTCTACCAAAACGTAAGTTCAGTCCCTGTTAGTTTATTTTCATTTTCAATTTTTATTGTAAACAACCTCTATATACATTCTGAGTCTTGAATGTATACGGTTTCCACTGATATATATAAAAAAACGTATTAGTTATACATATATGTTAACAAGCAATATAGTACTTTATTATTTTCCTGCTTGACATTTGGCAATAATTAGTCTCTTCTGGGATTAGATTAAACATATTTATATTTATATTTTTATAATTTATTTCCACAGACGTCTTGATCACTGGGCTGGCTCTTTCCCCCTGTGTGGAGACAGGTTGACAGGTTGATCCCCGTGTAGGCTGCACCCCTGGAGACCACCTTTGGGCCATATTTTTGTTCAAGTTTGAACATAGAATTAGAGGCGAAAAACCTGTTATTCGTGGGTCTAGAGCCTCTTGTAGTAGTTCTTTACCCCCCAAAATATCATTTCACGTGGAAATCCATCTTGGTTTTCGTATATTATTTTTCATTCCCCTGGATATTGGTATGTATTTAAATACATCTTCAAAACGTTTATAGTATGGCTCTCTCTCCCTCTCGGGTTCCCTTCCAATGCTCATGTTTGTTGCTTTTGTTTTTCGTTTTCCCAGACTTCTCCTCTTACATCCAATCTCCACTCAAATGCCTCTGAAGAAGGGACCGTTTTGTTTTCCCGAAACATGTTAGGCAGTCGAGGGATGTTTTCTCCTTCCACCCATATGTATCATATCCATATGTAACATTTGTAAACTTAAAAGTTTATATCACAATTGTTTTTAACAATTTTGTATGTACATATATATCTTTTCAATGTTTACTTTTTCCTCTTTTTCCCTTTTGTATTCATTTATTTATATTTTTCTTAATAAATAATTTAAAATATACCTCAATCCATTCTTCTTTTTACTTCATAAACCCCCTTTTTTTGCTATGTTTCGCCTGAAAAGTCCCAGTTGTACCGGAGGGTACTAGTGGTCCTCTATGACTAGAGGTTCCACCTTCTAAATTTGTAGTAATTGTAGTAGTAATTGTTTTCTGAAAACTGCAGGATGTATTTTCCCTGAATGCAAGCCACAGAAAAAGATAAAATAAAATGGTACCATCTAATACAGTGAAGACTCTTCCTTGCTGTTTCTATGTAATTTACAAAACACAGGAACACTTGAATAATAAAAATAAGCTATCAGTAACAGACCAGTGTTTCTCTGCTTTATAAAAACATATGTCACCTTTTAAAAGTCAGCGTTCTTAAATACCACCCTTCAAGTCTCAGCCGACACTGGGATATTTATTTCCACTGTCTCATGTATATAAATGTTTTCCTAACAATCATTAACCACTTGCTTACTGGGCACTTAAACCCCCCTCCTAGCCAGACCGATTTTGAGCTTTCAGCGCTGTCACACTTTGAATGACAATTGCGCGGTTATACAACACTGTACCCAAATGCCATTTTTAGCATTTTTTTCCCCCAAATAGAGATTTCTTTTGGTGGTATTTGATCACCTCTGCGATTTTTATTTTTTGTTAAAAAAATGTAAAAAAGATCGAATGTAAAAAAAAAAATATGTTATTTTTTTAAAATTTTGTTATAAAAATTTTAAATGGGTAATTTTTGTCCGTCATTGATGTACGCTGATGAGGCGGCAGTGATGGGCACCGATAGGTGGCAGTGATAGGCACTGATGGGTGGCAGTGATGGGCACTGATGGGTTACACTGATAGGCAGCACTTTTAGGTGGCACTGATTGGCAGCACTGGTGGGCATTGATAGGTGGCACTTGTGGGCATTGACAGGTGGCACTTGTGGGCATTTACATGAGGCATAATTGCCTCTGACTTTTCGGGACCAATGTCCCTTTAAGATGAGCGGTGATCGGCTTTTTTTTTTCTCCTCCGCTGTCAGCGGGAGGAGAAAAAAAAAATGATCACAGAGCTTTTGTTTTTACCCGCCCCTTACTTGGATCGCTGATCACCCGAGTCTCAGTGACTCGGTGATCACAATCGCAGGGAGCGTGCGCAGGGGAGGCCGTCATATGACAGCCTCCCGGGAATTGAGATCCGCGCTGTGGCCGTCATTCGGCCATAGCGCGGATGTCAAGTGGTTAAAGCAGTAGTAAACCCTGGCGGCACCCCCCCCCCACACACACAAAAAAAACCATGCAAGATAATTGCATAATGTGCTAGTATGCATCGCTAGTACGTGTCACCCCCCGCATGCGCGCAGGAGCCCTCGATTCCCGGCAGGAAGCTTTGAAGTTTCGGTGTTTTGTCAAAATAGCCAATTCATCGAGATCTCCAATCACGTCACTTCTGGTTACTATAAAGCATCAGTAATTGGAGATTTAGATTTATTATGAGTGGACATCCTTAGCTTGCCTGATACTAACCAACAACATGGCGGCGACAACTTTTTTCCCCTCGATGAATTGGCTATTTTGACAGAACATACGTCAGACATTCAGAGCGCATGCCCCGCTGACGTCAGCGGCTGCATTCAGGATGAATATCTCTTAAACCAGGCTTTCTCAACCTTTTAACCCTAGAGGAACCCGAAAATTTTTTTTCATGTCTCGAGGAACCCTTACTAAAACCAAATCATCAGGGCTCAATAGGAACAATGCTCTTTATATTAGTGGTCAATAGGAAGAATGTCCCCCTTAAAGTGCTGTTCAGAATGCCACCCTTAAAGACAGCTAAAAAGATATTTGGTGTCATGCTGCTGGCTTTGCGAAGTGATGCTGAACCTTAAACTCTGTAGGCATCATCAAATAGGTGGTTCATCAGCCACAGCTCAAGGAACCCCTAGCAACCTCTGGAGGAACCCTCCACGGAACCCTGGTTGAGAATGGCTGTCCTAAACGGTGTACGTTTAGGAGATATTCATTTTACCTGTAGGTAAAAATCACAAAGCGGGGCATACAACCGCTTTAATGTTTAAGAAATATCTCAAATACTTTCTGATATCCCTTTTATATATGATTTCTTATCTCCTTTAAGTATGTTTATTGAAATATTTAAATAAAGAAAAGGTTACAGGGTTTACTTTTACAATGTTACAATGTTTATGTTGAAACAATAGAGAGTAACAACTAGGAAAACATTAATATCCACTTCAGCTCCAGGCCTTTTTTCCACACTTTTGTTTACATGTAAAAATCTGTATTTTTTGCTAGTAAATTAATTTGAACCCCCAAACATTATATAAGGACCTAAAAAATAAAATGGTGGGTTTTGCAATTTTTCACAGTATTTGAAAAAAAAAAAAATACACTTTTTTACATTTTAATGCAAAAAACACAACAGATACCCCCCTTTTTTTTTGTAAAATGTAAAAAGTTGATGTTATGCTGAGTAAATAAATACCAAACATGTCATGCTTTTAACCACTATGCACCCGTGCTATAGTCAAAAGACGGCTACAGCGCGGCGCTCAATTGCCGGGAGGGCGTCCATGGACATCCTCCTGTTTACTTCCTCCCTGCGTGCCGCCGTGGGCGCGCATCAGGGGAAATCTGTGTTGGGCGTGTCCCCTGGACACGGCTAATCACAGATCGTGCTAAATTGCCAATCACAGCGGCCATTTAGCACTTGATCGAAGTGTCCAATGAGAGATGATCTCATATGTAAACATATGAGATCATCTCTTAGGCCCCTTTCACTCTGGGGTGTTTTTCATGCGGTACAGCGCTAAAAATAGCGCCTGTTCACCGCCTGAAAAAATCCGGCCCCTTTAACTCCAGTGTGAAAGCCGGCGGGCTTTCACACTGGAGCGGTGCGCTAGCAGGATGGCAAAAAAAGTCCTGCTAGCAGCATCTTTGGAGCGGTATAGGAGCGGTGTGTTCCATTGGAGTACAGTGAACTCATTGTCATGTTCAAGAAACCAGCTTGAGATGATTTGAGCTTTGTGACATGGTGCATTATCCTGCTGGAAGGAGCCATCAGAAGATGGTACACTGTAGTCATAAAGGGATGGACATGGTCAGCAACAATACTCAGGTAGGTGTTTAACCGCTTCAATACAGGGCTTTTAAACACCCTTCCTTACCAGAGCACTTTTTGCGATTCGGCACTGCGTCGCTTTAACTAACAATTGCGCGGTCGTGCGACGTTACACCCAAACAAAATTGACCTCCTTTTTTTCCCACAAATAGAGCTTTCTTTTGGTGGTATTTGATCACCTCTGCGGTTTTTATTTTTTGCGCTATAAACAAAAGAAGAGCGACAATTTTGAAAAAAAACACACAATATTTTTTACTTTTTGCTATAATAAATATCCCATTTTTAAAAAAAAAAAAAAAAAACATTTTTTCCTCAGTTTAGGCCGATACGTATTCTTCTACATATTTTTGGTAAAAAAAATCGCAATAGGCGTATATTGATCGGTTTGCGCAAAAGTTATAGCGTCTACAAAATAGGGGATAGATTTATTGAATTTTTTTTTTTTTTTTTTTTTACTAGTAATGGCGGCGATCTGCGATTTTTTCTTTCGTGACTGCGACATTGCGGCGGACACTTCGGACACTTTTGACACATTTTTGGAACCATTCACATTTACACAGCGATCGTTGCTATAAAATTGCAATGATTACTGTGTAAATGTGACTGGCAGGGAAGGGGTTAACTCTAGGGGGCGCTGGAGGGGTTAATATGTTCCCTAATAGAAGTGATTCTAACTGTGGGGGGAGGGGACTCAAGGGGAGGAGACCGATCATGTGTTCCTCCGTACTGGGATCACATGATCGGTCTCCTCTGCACTGACAGGACGTGGAGCTGTGTGTTTACACACACAGCTCCACGGTCCCGCACGGTCCCGTTGTTTTAACGGGCAATCGCGGGTGCCCGGCGGACATCGCGGCCGCCGGGCACTCGCACCCAGGCGGCCGGGAATGCGAGGACGTCATATGACGCCCACCCAGGATGGTAGATCCACCTTGTGGGCGTCATATGACTATAGCGCGGTAATGAAGTGGTTAAATGCTGCTCAATTGGTACTAAGGGGCCCAAAGTGTGCCAAGAAAATATCCCCCACATCATTACACCACCACCACCAGTCTGAACCATTGATACAAGGCAGGATGGATCCATGTTTTCATGTTGATTACGCCAAATTCTGAATCGACCATCTAAATCTCGCAGCTGAAATCGAGACTCATCAGACCAGGCAATGTTTTTCCAATCTTCTATTGGTGAGCCTGTGCAAATTGTAGCCTCAGTTTCCTGCTCTTAGCTGACAGGAGTGGCACCTGGTGTGGTCTTCTTCTGCTGTAGCCCATCTGCTTCAAGGTTCGATGTAGAGATGGTATTCTGCATACCTTGGTGCTAACGAGTGGTTATTTTAGTTACTGTTGTCTTTCTATCATCTTGAACCAGTCTGCCAATTCTCCTCTGACCTCTGACATCAACAAGGCATTTTCCTCCACACAACTGCCGCTCACTGGATATTTTCTCTTTTTCTGACCATTCGCTGTAAACTCTAGAGATGGTTGTGCGTAAAAATCCCAGTAGATCAGCAGTTTTTGAAATACTCAGACCCGGCCGTCTGGCACCAACAGCCCATTCTGATGCTCTGTTTGAACTCCAGCAAGTTGTTTTTACCATGTCTAGATGCCTAAATGCATTGAGTTGTTGCCATGTGATTGACTGATTAGCAATTTGTGTTACCAAGTAATTGAACAGGTATCCCTAATAAAGTGGCAGGTGAGTGTAGATTCGATTCCATTCATAGAAGCTGTTGTACAGCTTCTGTGAATGCAAGATCTGAATGGAAAGGGCAGCCATAGGCTTATTTGATGAGAGCCTGTGACAGCCCTTTGGTCTTATTAACCCCTGCTGCACTTGAAGATTACAACGACAGGGGTGGGGCAGGATGGAGGAGAATTAATACTAACAGCAGAGGGATCAGTACAATGGACACATCCTACTGACTGTAAGTTCCTGTCCCTTGTGCTGATTTTTCGTTTTTTGATTTTGGCTACACTTAGGCTTTAATTGAGGGGGTCTGCTCACCCCATCCCACTCACTTGTTGTTGCAGACACTCATTGCCTCACAATTCTGTGTCCTTTAATGGACAACAAAGAAAATAAAATGTTTTACTTACTATAAAATGCTTTTCTTGGGAGTCCATTGAGGGACACAATTTGGTGGAATAGTTTTTGACATGTGGGTTATACTGCTACCTTCAGCATGTTTGGTATAGCCCAGTCGTTCAGCATAACTGAATCTTGTGCCCCTTAACCACTTAAGGACCAGAAGGATTTGCCCCCTTATTGACCAGACCATTTTTTGTGATACGACACTGCAGCATTTAAATGACAATTACGCGGTTGTGTGACATTGTACCCAAACAAAATTGACGTCTTTTTTTTTTTTTTTTTTTTTTTTTCCGACAAATAGAGCTTTCTTTTGGTGGTATTTGATCACCTCTGTGGTTTTTATTTTTTGCGCTATAAACAAAAAAATACTGACAATTTAGAGAAAAAAAACAATATTTTTTACTTTTTGCTATAATATCCCCAACAAAAATTAAAATAAAAAAAAAAACTAGAAAAAAATGAATGTCTATATCAGTTTAGGCCAATATGTATTCTTCTACATATATTTTTGGTAAAAAAAAAATTGCAATAAACGAATATTGATTGGTTTGCGCAAATAGGGGATATATTTATGGCGGTAATGGCAGCGATTTTTAGAGGGACTGCAACATTGTGGCGGACAGATATGACACTTTTGACACTTTTTTGGGACCATTGGCATTTATACAGCGATCAGAGCTAAAAATAGCCACTGATTACTGTATAAATGTCACCGGTAGGGAAGGGGTTAACACTAGGGGGCGATCAAGGGGTTAAGTGTTCCTTAGAGAGGTGTTTCTAACTGTGGGGGCAGTGCACTGACAGGGAGTAGAGCGAGAGAGAGAGAGATCGCTGTTCCTAGTGATCAGATCAGATCTCTCTCTACTTCCCTGACAGAACGAGGATCTGCTGTTTACATTGACAGATCCCCATTCCGTCTCTCTCTGAAACGATCACAGGTCGCCGGCAGGCATTGCAGCTGCCGGCCACGCGCATCAGCTCCGGTGTTGCGCCACTCGCGTGCACGAGCCACCTAGAGCTCTTAAAGCGCCTGATGTACAGCTACGGCGTTCCACGCAGCCATGCCAACCTGCCACAGTATAACTGCGGCTGCTGGTCGGCAAGCAGTTAAAGCAGTGGCGGAACTACCAGGGTCGCAGCAGTCGCACTTGCGACTGGGCCCTGGAGCTAGCCACTGTGGGTGGGGGCCCCCGCCTGCCCATTCTTCCCTGTTAGGTGCCGCTCCCCCGTTCTTCCCTGTTAGGTGCCGCCCCCCCCCCTTCTCCACTCTTAGGTGCCGCGCCCCCGTTCTTCCCTGTTAGGTGCCGCCCCCCCCCCCGTTCTTCCGTTAGGTGCCGCCCCCCCCCGTTCTTCCGCTAGGTGCCGCCCCCCCCCGTTCTTCCGCTAGGTGCCGCCCCCCCCCATTCTTCCGTTAGGTGCCGCCCCCCGTTATTCCCTGTTAGGTGCCGCCCCCCCCTTCTTCCGTTAGGTGCCGCCCCCCCCCCCGTTCTTCCGTTATGTGCCGCCCCCCGTTATTCCCTGTTAGGTGCCGCCCCCCCTTCTTCCGTTAGGTGCCGCCCCCCCCCCGTTCTTCCGTTAGGTGCCGCCCCCCCCCCTTCTTCCCTGTTAGGTGCCGCTCCCCCGTTATCCGCTGTCTCCACTGTCAGGGGTCCGCCTGCCCTCCACCGTTATGGCTGTCCATTTGTCCCACCGCGGGACACCATGTAGGGAGGCAGACGCTGGAGTGAAGGGGGAGGAGCTCTCCCCTCTGCACAAGACCCCATGACATCGAAGCATCCCAGGTAGAAGGAAGTAATGATGAAGGGGAAGGAATCGGCCGACTAACTGACAAAGTAAGTGACAAATTTTCAGTGTAACTGATCCCATCCTCTGCCTCTTACTGACCACCACCACAGATCCACCCCTTCTCACCACCACCACCACCACTGATTTCACCGCCACCTCCGCCCCTGATCCCACCCCCATCACCACCACCACTGCCACTGATCCCACCCCCCTCACCACTGATCCCACCCTTCCTCACCAATGCCACCGCCACTGATCCCACCCCCCTCACCAATCCCACCCCCTCACCACTGCCACTGATCCCACCCCCCCCTCACCACTGCCACTGATCCCACCCCCTTCACCACCGCCAATGATCCCACCCTTCATTGCCACCGCCACTGATCCCCACCCCCCATCACCACCACCACTGCCACTGATCCCACCCCCCTCACCACTGATCCCACCCTTCCTCACCAATGCCACCGCCACTGATCCCACCCCCCTCACCGATCCCACCCCCGCCACTGATCCCACCCCCTCACCACCACCACCACTGATCCCACCCCCCCTCACCACTGATCCCACCCCCTTCACCACCGCCACTTATCCCACCCTTCCTCGCCACCGCCACTGATCCCCACCCCCTCTCACCTCCACCACCGCCACTGATCCCACCCCCTCACCACTGATCCCACCCTTCCTCACCAATGCCACCGCCACTGGTCCTACCCCCCTCTCCACCCTCACCACCGCCACTGATCCCACCCCCCCCCCTCACCGCCACCTCTGATCCTACCCCCCCTCACCACTGCCACTGCTATAACCCCCTCAACAGCACCACTGATGACATCCCTCCTCCACTGCTGCCGCTTATCCCATCCCATCCACCCCACCACCGCTGCCACTCATCCCATCCCATTCATTATCACTGCCACCACCGCTAGCTGCCACTCATCCGAGCCCCATGCTCCAGGGGGCCCATGCCTCACCCCTGTACACCTGAATAGGAGGGGCGGAAGGGGCGGCATATAGAAGATCCAAGACCCTCCATTTTCCTCCAGCAGTTACTGAAAGCCTACTTCTCCTCTCCCTCCCACTGATATTCAGAGGCTGCAGAAAGAAAATGGAGGGGATTGGTTCCTCTATATGCCGCCCCCGCTGCTCCTCCTATCCAGGTGAACAAGGGTGACACATGGGCCCCTGAAGCATGGGGCTGGGTCGCCCCAGGGGTCAGGGGGGCCCTTCATGGTTTCTTGCACCGGGGCCCTGAAGGTTCTAGTTACGCCTCTGAGTTAAAGTGTATCTATGGTCAAATCGAGGAGGTTGTGGAAAGAGATGTCCAGCAGACAGGCATAATTCACAACATGAATAGAGAGATTACACACCACAGGTAAAAATTACAGCTGGCAGAAGACTTGAAAGGCTAAAAATAATCCTTTTCTCTTTAGAAGGAACAGGTGGTATAGATACAATCAGCAAACAATAAACCCCTGAAAGTACTAGAAGAGTATTGGTAATATGGTTTATGAAGCACAGTCTGACACTTCTTACATTTGTATATATGGTTAGGAACTGGTTGAAACGTGAGGAGTGATATGAAGGCACTCATGGAACAAAGCTTAGCTTCTATATAGGTACCTGGAGAGGCCTGTTATTTTATGCATGGATTCAGTTAGGCACTTTATAGCTACTACAAGTGAAGTTAGTACTCCTAAACAGGGTATGTGGTAGTGCTAATGCCCCGTACACATGATCGGATATTCCGATGGAAAAAGTCAGATCAGATTATGTTGTCGGAAAATCCGATCGTGTGTGGGCTCTAGCGGGCTTTTTCCATCGGAATTTGAGAGCAGAATCTAAAATTTTCAACAACAAAATCCAATCGGACTTTTTTCGATCGTGTGTAGAGAATTCAGACGCACAAAGTGCCACGCATGCTCAGAAGAAATTTGGAGACGAAAGCTATTGGCTACTGGCCTCGTAGTCCCGTCGTAAGTTTTATACTTCACCTCGTTCGGAGCGATCGGATTTTCCGACAACTTTGTCCGACCGAGTGTGTGCAACACAAGTGTCGGACAAAATCCGTCAGAAAAAATCTGAGAAGGTTGTAGGCTTAGCAGGGATCACACATATAAAGAAAAGGGGAATTTAAAGTTTCATGCCGCATCCTATAGTACAGAAAAACAAAAAGGGGGATCCCCTAAGGGTTTGGACTTTTAAGGCATGTAGGATATATAACCCCAGATATAATGTAGAATGATATATATTTGAGAAAAAACGTTTTATTGCAAAAAATAGTATACAAGAACATTTGACAATATAACAATAAAAGCTTTTTGAAATATTCGAACAACGATTCATTCATAGAATACAATATATAGATGTATATTTTGTAGGCGTTGACTCACACCTGACGCGTTTCGGAGGTTTTTACAACTTTCCTCCTTCTTCAGAGGTAGGAGCACAACATTTCTAATATCGTTTACAGGAATATTTCGATGTAATTAAAAACAGTGGCTGGGAGGAGGAGCTTCTTTGCCTTGGCTTCTTGAGATGGCAAGATTTGATCAAGGATTGGTGTCCGTACATTGGGTATGACGACTCATAGAGATTATGTCATATGTCTAAGATTTATTGAAATCCCAAAACTAGTTGCAAGTATCTTGGCACGATAGCAGTAGGGGGCGTCTGTGAAACACACTGGGGTCGGGTATGAAAGCCCTGTATTATGGATCTGTGAACATATCTTCGTCAGACTTGCACTGGTGGTTGGGTGTCATTAAACGTTCCAAAGCTCTTTAGGCTGTTTGTACTCCGCTCGTCTCCTCCTCAGACTGGCGAAAAAATATGGAACGCTTCACGAATTTGCGTGTCATCCTTGCGCAGGGGCCATGCTAATCTTCTCTGTATCGTTCCAATTTTTAGTATATGTGCTGCTTTTACAAGGTTAGGGTTCACATATAGGAGGAGACGAGCGGAGTACAAACAGCCTAAAGAGCTTTGGAACGTTTAATGACACCCAACCACCAGTGCAAGTCTGACGAAGATATGTTCACAGATCCATAATACAGGGCTTTCATACCCGACCCCAGTGTGTTTCACAGACGCCCCCTACTGCTATCGTGCCAAGATACTTGCAACTAGTTTTGGGATTTCAATAAATCTTAGACATATGACATAATCTCTATGAGTCGTCATACCCAATGTACGGACACCAATCCTTGATCAAATCTTGCCATCTCAAGAAGCCAAGGCAAAGAAGCTCCTCCTCCCAGCCACTGTTTTTAATTACATCGAAATATTCCTGTAAACGATATTAGAAATGTTGTGCTCCTACCTCTGAAGAAGGAGGAAAGTTGTAAAAACCTCCGAAACGCGTCAGGTGTGAGTCAACGCCTACAAAATATACATCTATATATTGTATTCTATGAATGAATCGTTGTTCGAATATTTCAAAAAGCTTTTATTGTTATATTGTCAAATGTTCTTGTATACTATTTTTTGCAATAAAACGTTTTTTCTCAAATATATATCATTCTACATTATATCTGGGGTTATATATCCTACATGCCTTAAAAGTCCAAACCCTTAGGGGATCCCCCTTTTTGTTTTTCTCAGAAAAAATCAGACGGATTTTGTGGTCAGAATGTCCGACCGTGTGTACAAGGCATCAGGCTGTTTTTAAACTGCTCTGTTGCAAAAACATGGAAAAATGCACATGCGTTTTTGTTGCATCTCTAGTTTGTTTTGCACCTGTGAAAAAAGGACATGGGACCAAAAAAACGCAAACATGGGGAAAAACCGTTGCAATTTTTACTTGCTTGGTAAGTATGTATGTACCTTACCTGTAAGATCCTAGTAGAAGCTGGAAATCACTGTGGTAGGCACTGATACTACCATACATTGAGATTGCCCAGGCAACTTTTACAAGAGTTGAACCAAACAAAAATAGGTCAACACATTCTAAAAAGGTAAAAAGTTCTATTCAAATACATGATTAAAATGATCTGAAAATGACATAGAATACATTAAAAACGGATATGTAGTGGTAATAACATGTATACATTAGGAAATAATTGGTTGGAATCCTAAAACTCAATGTGTTTCGTGAAGCAACGTTCACTTCTTCAGGAGACATACATATTTTATAGGATATCTGTTGAATGACCATGTCATTAGTATACAATACAAGAAAAAGGACTACATGGTAGAAAAGATATATACGCCATAGAAAAGGTGGACTGGCTAAAAAAACAGTCATCAAAAAATGCAGAACATAACTTACCCACCAAATAATTGATGCCGTAAAAACATATATTATCCTTCTCTGGCAATGACAAGGAAGTGCAATGGAAAACATCAAAGGAGGTGTCTTGTCTGGTAGCTGTGAAAAGGGCAGGGCACCAGCCGACAGGAACTACAGGGTGGGGATAACCAACAAAGGCATCAGACATATTGAGGATGGCTACAATAAAATGTGTATATAAAGAAACTAATTTCAGACATGTATCTGATAAGATGTGGACAATTGACAAACTGGCCCAAAATGGAGGTGATGAAAATAGCCCTAAAAGATATATATAGGGCTAGGAAACCAGGTTGGTAAAACTAATGAAGAGGTAAGTACAACAAAGATCAAGTACACTAGAAAAGCCCTAGAATTATACACCATATAGACCCACAAACCAGACAGTGTAGTAGGAGTACAAAGAGAGATACTACGTAATCTAGCAAGGATGATTACCTAATTACTGCCATGGTGTGCTCAAAAAGTCATAGGTGTTCACAGTGCTTATCACCATCATCAAGGATGAAAAAGAAATGAGAGACACCCTGGAGGGGAGGCGGGGTGAAAACCCCATCCCAAAATCCCTGCCAAAGGGTCGCAGGGATTCGCTGGCAGCATGGCGGTCAAAGGTCATAGCATTTACTAAGGCACTGATACTACAGCGATTACTGCTAGCTTCCAGGTCCCGTGACAAGCAGCAACCCTGTTGCTTAGCGAACACAGATGGTTGCTCGCTTGGCATAGGCACAGTTTAGGAAACACTTCGCATTTTCTCAATTTCTGATTGGATGTGTGGTGGAGGTGGTGGTGGGGTGACATACCATTTTCCTCCTCATGCAATCAGAGAACACTTTGCATTAATTGAGGAAATGCAGAATGATCGTGCTGAGCAAGCAACCTCCTGTGTTCAGTAAGCACCAGAGAAGCCACTCGGTACTAGTGGAAATGACTGTAGTTGTGCTGCCTACTACAGTGATTTCCAGCTTCAATGGAAATTCTGCAGGTATGGTACATTCATACTTACAGTACATACATTGGTCCAAGCTGGATCAGTGTAACTTTGTAAAAATTAGTATAACCAGAATTCATCTTAAAAATTTGACCCAAATTATAGGGTCTAGCTGTGTGAAAGTAAAGTCTATTTGTGTAAAATCCCAGTTTGTCTCATAATCTTATGTACACTTATAGTCTTTAAGCCTTGTCTGTAGTGTGTACTACTGACAACAGCTACACCGGTATCCTGAATAACCTGTCTATGTAGAAGTGTATTAATATTTGCCCAGCAAACACATATGCATATACCTTATACCTGTGATTCAGCCGGTACAAGACTGAAAGAGATCACAGTGACAGAGGGCAATAATTTGTATCTCAGCCCAAGAACAAAAATTTAATATATTGCAGCTTACCAGTCCCCAGATGGACAGGCAAAATCAGTAGATATTTTTTGCACCTATTGAATAGATATAACATAACACTTTCAATGGTGTATCTAACCTCATTATGACAGGAATGTACATACGGTATATGTAGCGGCTTTTTAATGTCATATTTTCTTTTACAAAATGTATTCATATTTTTGTGTGTGTGTGTGTGTGTATATATATATATATATATATATATATATATATATATATATATTTATACACTATATATAAATATATATAAATATATATATATATATACTGTATATATATTTATATGCACATTAAATCTATTTAACAAAGTGAATCAATCAAAATAAATCAAACTTCAAAGACCCCTTTACTGCACTGACTAGTTACAGATGCTGCTGGGTTCTACACCGAGGGAACACCAATGTTCATATTTGACAGATCTTAACGATTGGATTTACGGTATGGTAATTCCACTCACAGTTTGCAGTTGCACTTTCACTAATGATTCTGCGCCTGGGGGGGGGGGGGGAATTATACCCTAGTAGGCAGCAGAGCCTCCATTTAATGTGCCAGTTGCCCAAATTGCAAATATTGCAGAAGTGTCTCAGCAATTCCAAGTGGCCTTCACCTTTTGAAGATGTCAACTTCGCACTTGAAGTTGGTGTTGTAGCGTACTGGGTTTTCTTGGTTTCAGGCCAACTATTGGTCTTAGCAGGCCCAGGATGATTATAAAGAATGCATGAAGGTCATTGTACTTCATATTATAGACTCCGCCATAAAGCAAAACAATTGTATTATTAGGATGTAACTGATAAAGCCATTCCTGAATTATATTCCATATAATAAAGAATAGGTTACCCCAACTTTTCATATTCCTGATCAGTGGTGGCCCATAATGCCCCCTGTCCATGTGTCTGGCCCCCTAATCTACATGCGTGGCGCCGGATGCATGGATTCCAATGTTTTTTTTTTTTTTAAGCACGTGATTAGAGCCAGAAGCTCCAATAGTTTTCAAAAAGGGCTTGGGGCACAGTACCCAGTTGTGTGACAATAGCGAATAGATATTCTCTATTGTCACCCTGATTGTTCCCCCAGGCCAATTAGGAAGTGGGTCCTAAGACCTGAGAAAGGAGAAGTAATCCTATTGGCCTAGGAGGAGGAGGGAGGAGGAAAGAGGGGATGAGCAGGAGATGCAGAGGAAGCCTGACCGACCCCACCAGCCGCCACTGGAAGATGGAGGGGGGACATGGAGGCCGGGACACAGAATAGATTCAGGGGGGAAGCCGCCGCTGGCGGGCATCCTCCAACAGGTCAGTCTGGGGGCAGCACAAGGTAAGTAAGCCGGCGACTGGGGGGTATGGTGTGTGGTGCGTGCTGGAGGGCTGGGGCAAGGGGGGGGGCGGTGTGGTTGGTGGTCAGGTCTGTCTGCTGCCCCCTCAACCAATGGAGCACCAGTCACCAGCCACCAGCCACTGTTCCTGATATAGGTATGCTTTACCTTGTGTTAAAATATATCCTGTCCTCTTGTCCTCTTAGTATTGCTTCCTCTGTGTGAAATAAATGGTGCTTTCCTATTTAAAACTGACCATAAGAACACACCCATCCCAGTGTTGTCAGTTTTCTGACTGTGCTGGGAGAAAAAAAGGTATTCACAGTATGTTTTTTATAAATATATACAGTATATACAGTACATGCATGTTTTGTCTTTTCATTTCTATTTTAAAACTGAATGGGTTGTTTTACAAGGTTAGGGTTCACATATAGTTTAATACAGGGTAGTTACCACACCTATTAATGAGTCATGCATAGGGATGAGCCGAACACCCCCCGGTTCGGTTCGCACCAGAACTTGCAAACAGGCAAAAAATTTGTATGAAGACGCGAACACCGTTAAAGTCTATGGGACACGAACATGAAAAATCAAAAGTTCTAATTTTAGAGGCTTATATGTAAGTTATATGTAAGTTATTAAAAAGTGTTTGGGGACTCGGGTCCTGCCCCAGGGGACATGTATCAATACAAAAAGAAGTTTTAAAAGCTGCAGTTTTTTCGGGAGCAGTGATTTTAATAATGCTTAAAGTAAAAAATAAAAATGAAATATTCCTTTAAATATCGTGCCTGGGGGTTTCCTTAGTATGCCTGTAAAGTAGCGCATTTTTCCCGTGTTTAGAACAGTACCACAGCAAAATTACATTTCTAAAGGAAAAAATTTAATTTAAAACTGCTCGCGGCTGTAATGTATTGTCAGGTCCCTGTCCCTGCACTATAGATAAAAATCATTGAAATAAAAAAAAAACGGCATGGGTTCCCCCCCGTCCATTACCAGGCCCTTTTAAATTAAAAAAAAATTGCATGGGGGGTCCCCCCAAAATCCATACCAGGCCCTTAAAGTCTGGTATGGATTTTAAGGGGAACCCCAAGCCAAAATTTTTTAAAAAAATGGCGTAGGCCCCCCCCAACATCCATACCAGACCCTTATCCGAGCACGCAACCTGGCAGGCTGTAGGAAAAGGGGAGGGGACGAAAAAAAAACTGCCCCGCAATTTTTTTTTTAATAAAGGACTTTTCTTGTTGAATGTGTAGGGGTACAATGTACCCGATACCCATTCACATAGGGGGGGACCGGGATCTGGGGGTCCCCTTGTTAAAGGGGCTTCCAGATTCCGATAAGCCACCTGCCCACAGACCCCCACAACCCTTAGGCAAGGGTTGTGGGGATGAGGCCCTGGTCCCCATCAACATGGGCCCAAGTTGTTTAGGGGGACCCCAAAAAATCCTCCCATTGTTGAGGGCATGTGGCCTGGTACGGTTCAGGGGGGGCGCTCTCTCGTCCCCCCCTTTTCTTGCGGCCTGCCAGGTTGCGTGCTCAGATAAGGGTCTGATATGGATTTTGGGGGGACCCCTATGCCATTTTTTTTAAAAAAAAAATTGTGTGCGGGGTTCCCCTTAATATCCATACTAGCCCCAAAGGGCCTGGTAATGGACTGGGTGGGGAACCCATGCCCGTTTTTTCAATGATTTTAATCTATATTGCCGGGACCCGACAATACATTAGAGCCACGAGCAGTTTTAAATTACTTTTTTCCTTTAGAAATGTCATTTTGCTGTGGTACTGTTATAAACACAGGAAAAATTTGCTACTTTACAGGCATACTAAGGACAATCCCCAGGCACGATATTAATAGAAATATTTAATTTTTTTTTGTTTCACTTCAAGCATTATTAAAATCACGGCTCCCGAAAAAAACGGGAGTTTTTAAAACTTTTTTTACATGATGCAGGACCCGGGTCCCCAAACACTTTTTATGGCAATAACATGCATATAAGCCTTTAATATAAGCACTTTTGTTTTTTCATGTTAGTGTCCCATAGACTTTAACAGCGTTCTGCGGCTTTTCGAATTTGCCGCAAACGCTGCATTTTGTTTACTGTTCGGCGAACGGGTGAACACCCGATGTTCGAGTCGAAGGTAACATCAGGCTCATCACTAGTCATGCAATGGGATTGGAATATGGCAGATGATTTGGGAAATTACTTTTCCCAGAAGAGCTTTATCCCATAAGTGTTTTACCACAGACTAAGCACGTTTAGACATTTTTTATTTGTGGAAGATATAGTGGAACTTCAAACAGAAACCTTTGGGCACAGGTATTTGGTTAGTATAAAGAGCAAAGAGAACCTTACGAATAAATTTACAGTAAGACCCCATACAAACTATTAGATTTTTTTCTGATTTTTGTCTTCAGATTTACCCAAACCATATTATAATATGAGGTCAAACCTTAAGAGTTTCAATTTCTATGCAATCAGGCAGGCCCTTGCACTACATGGTTTTGCTAAATCTGAAGACAAAAATCTGCAGAAAATCTAATAGTGTGTATGGGACCTAAGTCATTCCTCGGACAGAGTGACTTTAATCCTGGGCAGCTGAGTTGCAATTGGAAATTGGGATAGTTGTCATGGACACAAATTCCAATTGCTCACTCCTACCTTTTGGCACACAGAACCTGTCTAATCTTTTTATCCTTTTCTAAAACAGAGGTTGGATATAGTTTGATAAATACTGTATGTATGTGGAAGCCGCATGCTGCAAATCTGTATTGTGTAATCCTACTTTAAAACGGAACATCATCCTAAAGGGGAACTTCTTCTTTTGCCCACCTCCCCCCTCCTCTTCTGTTTTTGGCCCTTTTTTTGTGGTGGTTAGCGGGTACCCGGTTTTGACAGGTACCCTCACCCAGTTCCTGTTAGATTGCCACAGCAATCCACTGTAAGTTCTCCCCCCCCCCCCCTCCCGCAACCTTCTGGGATACATCACAGGTCCCAAAAGGCTGCGGTACCATTTGCAATGTGCAGCGCAGCTTGCAACTGCGCAGTGGGCAGCTGGCTGCAAAGCTGCAAGGAATCATAGGCAGCAGCCTGCAGTAAACATGTTGGCACCGGGGACCCAAAGATTTGCATAGAAGCGTTTTAGTGAGCATGGTGCTGGACAGGTGAGCCTCCCTTTATTAAAAGTCAACAGCTTCTGTATTTGTAGCTGCTGACTTTAATTTTTTTTTATGCAGTGCAAAGATCCTCTTTAAACTAAATTTTACACAGTGTTGAAAAGAAATTTGAGTTTAGCCAAAAAAGCATTGTATTTCTATTTTGGCATGTTTTTATGTAAAGATTTTATAAAAGCGTTTTTTTTTTTTTTTTTAAAGGAAATTAATTAAATGCATAGTCTACCACTTTCAAAAAATAATAAATGCATCCATATTGATTAATAAACAAATGTGCAATTATTTTTTTGCATTGGAACCCTCAGCGCATTGCAGCTGCAGTCATTGAATTGTGGGTGCAATGCTCTTCTTGCTCCTGCAGACTATTCCTCCAGCAGGAGGATATGACCCTTGAGTTACTGGACTGTAAAATGTATCAATTGACTACAAGTGCTGTGATGTCACAGTGCTTGTGATCCATTGAGAACTAAAAGTCACTCTGCCTCGGTACTTTTTGAAATTTCGGCAGATGACTGTGAATATATGCCACAGCTGCGCAGGCATAGTCAAATTAACAATAAATGCCAGGGGCTGAAGGGGAGAAGAACCTCCCAATTATTAAGTAGTAAGAGAGGAGGTGGTTTGGGGGGGAGTGTAGACCATGTGACACCCTACATATGGGGGTAACATGAAAACTGGTCAGGAAGGTGGATTTCTTTTTTAAAGTTAAAAGCTTCTTAAAGGGGTTATAAAGGTAAAAGTTTTTTCACCTTAATGCATTCTATGCATTAAGGTGAAAAAAACATCTGACAATGCGGGCCCCCCCAGGCCTCCCGTTTTACTTACCTGACCCCTCGAAAGTCCCACACTCGCCCCCGACGTCCTCTTCGCCGCTCACCCTGGCCGTTGATTGGCTAGAGTGGATGGATTGAAAGCAGCGCAGCAATTGGCTCGTGCTGCTGTCAATCCCATCCAATGACGTGGCGCGCCGGGTAGCGGGGCCGAGTGATACAGCGAGCGGCTATAGCCGCCGGCTGTATCACGGGAACGCGCCCGCAAGTACTCCACACCATGCGAGGGAGCTCGCATGACGGTGAGCAGTACTTGCGGGGGGGGGGGGGGGGGGCCGAGACAGTGGAGGTAAGTATAACATGTTTGTTATTTAAAAAGAAAATAAAAATCTCCTTTACAACCCCTTTAAACATGCTATGATTTTCTAAGGCTCATTTGGTATGTGTCTAGGGAACATTGTCAATGGCTTTATTTGAGGGGTTTGGCAAGTTTTGTCAAGGTACCATGGCAAGCTGACAAATAACACAAAGCAACACAATTATGTGTGTACAAGACCTTTCACTTTTAAGTTGCAGAACTGGCTTTGGATTTGAAAAGCATACTGAAAGCATGAACAATGCAAAGCAAATGCCTAAGAGCACCAATATTTTCACAAATATTATATAATCTGAGAACATGTTTACCTGGCAGTAAAAACATAACACTGGCAAGGCACTCCTAGAATTGCATGTGGATGCCGTCTGTGAAGTGTAAAATATACACAAAGGGCTAACTGCCAAGTGGATCCAAGAGCCCAAGTGCACAAAGGACAATGTGTTCAATAAAACAGTTGTAGTTTATTCCACAGTTAGATAAAAAGCTAAATATGATATATGACGATGGTTACCAGTAATTGACCAACCACATACTTGGTCATAAGGGATATTCCGGGGGACCAAGAAGTCAGTAAGGACTGTGAAGTCTGATGTGTTTGATTGGACTTCACGGACCTTACTTACTTCCTGGTCCCCGGCATATCCCGTATGCCCGAAGTATGTGTCAATTACTGGTAACCATCGTACATCATGTTTAGCTTTTATCTAACTGTGGAATCAACTATGACTGTTTTTATGAACAAGTTTGGGCTGATTTACTAAAACTGGAGAATGCTAAATCTGGTGCAGCTCTGCATAGAAACCAATCAGCTTCCAGTTTTTATTGTCAAAGCTTAATTGGACAAGCTGAAGTTAGAAGCTGATTGGCTACCATGCACAGCTGCAGCAGATTTTGCACTCTCAAGTCTTAGTAAATCAACCCCACTGTCCCTTGTGCACTTGGGCTCTTGGATCCACTTGTCCGTTAGCCCTTTATGTATATTTTACACTTCACAAATCTAGGTCAGCTGCGGTTATCTACCAAGATGGTGCTGTAGCAGTCCAGCGCCATACAAGATTGTTGTTTTGTTTTTACCTGGCAGTAAACCTCCCTGTGTTGCAGACATGCAAATCAAAATGCATCAGACTTCTGAAATGCATACAATAGGTTTGGTACATAGAAAAATTGGAAGCCACTCAGTCAAGCAAAGCAAGTTTTCTCACTCGCAGGCCTAGTTTTTAGCAAAGAGAACCTGTCTAACCTGTGTTTAGTTTAAAAAGTCATATGCATGCATTTCTGTACACTGCCAATGGAGAAAGGTACTAAGTAGGCAATCAAGGTTTAAAGATAACATTTATTCAGCCCAGCTGCTCATATTTAGCTCAGCTCCGTCAGTACAGAGTGGCATAGCGTGGCTCAGGACAACCTGCCAAGCACCCCTTTATCCAGCCCATGTGACGCCTGTGTGGAGATGGTGCAGGTGAAATGGGCTTTCATTTTAAATGCTTTTCATTTTTTTCTGTCTTGCCTCTGAGCTCATACTTTATTCCTTCTGAGTAGATTCCGAGCTCCTTCTGAGTTTTTATAATGTTGTTTTGCATTCACATTGAGTTGTATGGATGAGAAAAGCAAAACAATAAGCCCTTACAGCCTGTTATCCATTGAGGCCAATGTGCAGTTGATGGGAGCATTCTGTATTTCATTTTTCGATAAACAGCCTGTAGTAGACTGCTAGGATTGCCCACTGGAAGCCTTGGACATTATTTCCACTTTCAGCATCTTGATTGCAGCAAAGTCGGATCACAGCTGGCCAAAAAGAAGGCTGCCAAGGTTAATGAAGGTAATAAAAGATGTTACAATCCACAAGTCTGATCGTTATGACTTGAATAAATTAAAATGAGAAATATAAGCATGCCAGGAAAGCATTAAATTACCAATCATTTCAGAAATGAAATGTTTAATAGAGGTTCCAAAATTACCTGGTATTTCGGTACACAGGAAATGAGGGTCTGAAGGAAAAATGAATACTTAGCATGACAACCAGGTATTCATGGATAGTCACTGAGTTGACTTTATCCATAACTCCGACACTTGTTCATCCAAAACCTCTAGTTTTTGCCTCTCAGAGTGATAAATGGGCATTTTTAATGCAAGATGAATGTTCAATATCTTTAAAGAAATGTAATTTATCTTTATTTTAATGCTGAATGCAATTGGCAATCTATATTACTGGCATACACTGCTAGGCAGTGCAGAAGGAAGAGGTTCTGAGCACAAATTTTACACCATTTCCCTAAGATCCTGTAGACAGAACAATGGGTTGTCAATCTAAAAGGCGGTGGGCAGAACTAGGAATGGCTATTAAATGATAAGGCCATGAATTGTGCCAACATCTAAGCATCTATTGCAGAAGCAAGGGTGACAACGCTCTGGTGGTTTCACTGCAAAGGGAAGAATGCTGCCACCCTATCAAATTAAACACCTATCCAATAGTCCCCCTAGCGGGATCAACGTGTATTTACATAATGTTACAGGAGGTACTTAGAAAAACAGAGAGCTAGGTCTTAATGGTATGAGCAGTCTACAGCACAAAACTGGATTTATAGTATGACCATAGTTTCAATTCAAAGGTTTGTGTTGGTTTTAAAGCGAAACTAGTGCATCATTTCATGAAATACATATTTTGAGCTATAACTGCAACATTTTCACTACAGTATTTTTTTAAGTTTATATGCTTACTGTTTTATTTGTTTATGAGTATGATCTAGTGGCTCTGTCTAAATCAGACATTGCATTTAGGATTAGTGCTGAGATAAAAAAACAATTAACTCCATAGACTATCGTTTTTAATGAATGTAACCAGTCTGTTGTACTTGCTTTGAGAAAGAGGAACAGAAAGATAAATTCAATGTGCAGCCCTATTAAAAACATGTGTTATACATAAATATGGCTGCCCCTAGCTATGTAAATATTCATTCACATGATAATTATGTACATTTTCACATTATGTTCTGTCTTAAGCTCTCAAATACATACTGTATACACACATACTGTATACACAAGTAAAACATTTAAAAGTGTACACATTACCTTCAAAGTTTAAAAATGTGATGTATTTTTAACTAAACTACAAGATGACAGGTTTATGATAGTTTAAAAATGTTTGATGAGTGTTAATTGGCTATCATTAGGATTTGCAGTGGGAGTTGACGAGATTATGTTCCTGGCAATACTGAACCATGGAGGCAGGTGCATGGGCTTCTAATCAAAGGCACATTAAAAGAAACCTGTCAGGAACAAATTATGGAAACTATCATTGTTAAACTGATTTCAAAAGTGCAAGTGCAGTGACTGTGAACCTATGAACATAACCTGTACTTTAGTACCATTTAATTCAGTGACCTGGACCAAGCATGTGCATAACAGGTGTCAGGACACTGACTTATTCATAAAAGAAGATTGAGGTGAACCTGTGTCTTGACGATACAGCATCACCAAAATGTGGCCTCCCTTTCTGCACATGCATACCTTTCTTTAGATCTACACTCAGGTGCCTGGCACAAAAAGAGTAGATGTGACTTGGCTAAGAACTCATTCTCTTCCTGTACATGACAGCAGTGGGCGCTTGAGTGGCCAGTCACTAATCACTAGCACTGTTACTTGGGAAGCAGGTGAGCGAGTCATATGCTCCCCACACCCAGAAATACCAGGTATTTGTCTTCATTCCCAGAAATTGAATTGAGTGGTAGAGAAAAAAGAAAGGTGACTGGGTACTTGGGGAAGGTTATGTTAAGTTGGGTGAACCAGGTGCTGTGACTCGCATTCATAATGTGACAGCCCTGGAACTTGTACCTTCAAAAATTAGTCAATAACGGCAGCTCCAATCTTTCTACTCTGACACATTCTATTTAAAGGATGTAGTAAATAAAAATAAGAATATCATGATTTTGTGGATTATACAAAATGAAAACTCACCACAACAAATGAAAACCCACCAGAACTGTACCATATTTGCCAGCGTATAAGGCGACCCGGCATATAAGACGACCCCCTACTTTTTGATTTAAAACATTGGTTTTGTGCTGTACTCACTGTATAAGACGACCCCCTTGTGCGGTAATACCGTAGGTTCAGAACGAAGTTGGCGCCGGGTAACATGCTGTCTCACATTATACATACAGTATACCGCCCTGAGCCAATCACGGCGAGCTATGCATTCTATTATTGAATACAATGCCTGCTCAGATTGGCAGAGGCTGTGTGCCCCCCAAACATCTCTTTTGTCTATTGTATGGATTTTGACCAAATCCTTTTGGATGGAGCACCCCACTCAGTAAGTACCTCAATTAGTGACCACCTGTATCATGGGTGGAGACCTTATGTTCTCCCATATAGAGGAGTATAGCTCCCTTGGTTCAGAGAAGCAGGATCTCCCGATCTATGGATAGTGTAGGACCCACTAATCATGGGGTACTTTGTCGCAGTAAGTGGGCTTAAGCACCATATAGCAATATGGTGTGACCAAATCCCCATATTTTTTGATAATGTTTTTTGAAAATGTCTGTCTAGGTGCTTTTAAATAGCCTTGCTGGAGGTAAATGTCAGTTTTGCATGTGTGCGCTGTAATATGTTTGTTCTGTAACATCATCAGCCCGCGCCTCTTACTCTCACAGCCAATCCGAGCAGGCTACTGTATGTAGCCTGCTCGGATTGGCAGAGGTTGTTACTCCAATCCGAGCAGACGCTGTATTAATTAATAGAATACATCGCTCGCTGGGATTGGCTCAGCGGTGTATACTGTATGTATACAGTATTACCGCACACTCCGGAGGGCTTAACATCCAGCGGGCGGCTGGCATATGATAACCCCAGCTTTATACCCGGCGTATAAGACGACCCCTGCTTTTTGCCCATTTTTTTTTTTACCGTAAAAGGTCATCTTATATGCCAGAAAATACGGTACTCTATCTCACTTGCATCACAATATGAGTGTTGAGCAGCCTTTAGGCTAATTTTACCTTCTAAAGTAGCCTTAAAGTGTTTGTTAAGGCACAAGTATAAGTCTATGCCAGCCCCTCTATGATAATCAGGCATAGCACACTGTATATGTGTTTTCTAAAAACGAGGCTTCTGAATACCTATTTAGAACTATCTTCAGGTCAGTCATGTGACTCACGGCCGCTTTTCAGCTCTGATGAATGGCTTCTGCAGAAGGGGCCGAGATCTCTCTCTGATGTCAGCTGGGAAGATCACATGGCCTCTCGGCCCCTCCTGCAGAAGCCTTGCCTCGGAGCTGTAAAGTGGCCGCAAATCACCTGACCGGCCTGAAGGTAGCTCTAAACAAGCCTCGTTTTTAGAAAACACATATACAGTGTGCTATGCCTGAGTATCATAGAGGGACTGCTAGTGACCATTTAAAAGTTTGGAAATTGTACTAATAGTGGCGGGGGGCGGAGACAGAAACACACAACAAGGTGCTGACAGGCAGAGAGGAGGGGATGAGGGGGAGAGAAGAGAGCTGAGAGCAGGCTGCGGATGACGCAGAGACGTACGCTGACCACGGTGGTCAGGGCTCAGCAGCCCTGGTTATTGTGGTCAGTACAAAGAGGGAGATACAGGAAGTGTCAGTTTTTTTTTACAGTTTAGAGGGGGGAGATTACATGGCACAAGCATGGTGCTGTTTTTTTTTTTTTTTGCGCCTCAGAGGAATCTTTGGAGTAGGACTATGTCAGTGAGGTCTTAACCTCTGTCCCATCAAGACTTATCATCATAGGGGCTTAAACTTTTTAAGTATTTAAACATTCTCTTAATCCTACTTCCAATTTTTATTCGACTGCTATTATTAAGCAAACTTTTTTTTTTTTTTCTCCCCCCCCCCCCCCCCCCCGCCCACATCCCCCCCCCCAAATCCCTACCTCTCATCGCTGCCCTTCCCTATTTTTTTATTTTATTTTATTTTTTTTTATTTTTTTTGTGTGTTGTTTTCTATACTCCGTGTTTATATTCCCTATGTCTGTAACAACTCCGCGTAACTCCACGTTCTTTTGAATTTTTCCCAGCATTCCCACTTCCCCTTTGGCTGGGTGTCCTCCTCGAGATTCTCTTTCAAGCATTCCAGCCTATAAATCGCCTCGACTTCAACTATCCATTCCCCTTTAGAGGGGCTTTCCTGTTCTTGCCACTTCCTTGGGATTAGTCTTTTTGCGGCATTAAGCAGATGTGGGACCAATGTGCTCCTATATTGCCTCACTCCCTCCTCTGTTGCGTGCATCAAGACCTCCCATGGATTTTTTTTTACTTCTATTTGGGTGATTTCTTTGATGTACTTCAGGACCTCCTCCCAGTATTTTTGTATTTTCTGACATTCCCACCATAGATGGCTCATATTTCCTCTCATATTGCATCCTCTCCAACAGTTGGGGGATCTCCCCTCCTGAAATTTGTTTGTTATGTCGGGGGTTGTGTACCACCTAACTAAACATTTATAGTTCATTTCGGCTGTTCGCATATCTACTGACGTGCTGTGTGTAAGCTTCAATATTTTTTTGACCATCCCCGTGTTAATCTGTGTCCCTAATTCTCTCCCCCATTTTTCAATGAAAGGGGGGACCTCCAGCCTGTCCGTCTCGATCAACAACTTATAAATTTTTGATATAGACTTTTTGGTGTTTTCTGCTGTGCATATTTGTTCTATCTTCGTCAGGTCTCCGCGTGACCTGATTGGTTGTGGAAGTTTTTTCACGAACTGACATATCTGGAGGTACCGCCACTCATCGATTTTAAATAAATCCGCTTTTTTTTTTAGTTCATTTAGTGCCAATGGTTGACCCGCAAATATTACATCCCCTAATTGTGTTTCCTCTTTGATTATCCAGTTCCCTCCTATCTCTTTTTTCCCAGGGGGGAAATAATCATTCTCCTTGAGTGCTAATAAAGGTGAGTTATAGTTACCATTCAGCTGCTTGTGTACTTTGTCCCAAATTTTAAACGTGTGACGTGTGATAGTGTGTGTGTGTGGTCATCTAGTGCTCTAAACCCTGGGGGGTTCCAAATGATCCTTCCCAAGTGAACCTTACTCAGTGCCCTTTCCAAGTGAACCCATCTTTTATTTGAGTTTATTTTCCCCCACTCTGGAATTCTAATTAGTGCAATTGCGTGATAATAACTGATTATGTCGGGGACCGCCAGTCCCCCCTGATTCCTGCCCTGTTTCAAAAGTTTCAACGACGTGCGGTGTTTCTTATTTTTCCACACAAAATTCATCAGTATTGAGTTAAGCTTCCTTAAGTATTGGTGAGGTAAGGGGAGAGGGAGCATCTGGAGCTTGTACGTTATTACAGGGAGTATCATCATTTTTACTGTATTTATTCGTCCAATCCAGGTCAAGGGCCTATTAATGTATTCATTGCATTTTTTTTTCACTTCATCTAACAAGGGGAGGTAATTAATTCTATAGAGTTTTCCAGTTGAGTTGGCTAGGTCTATCCCAAGATATTTTATTTGCTTCTTCCACTCAAATTTATGTACTTTCTTTATGATCTGCTGCTCGTTTTTATTTACATTGATATTTAGTATATGAGATTTAGCTGGATTGACACGGAAATTTGAAAGGGCTCCGTATGATTTAAGGGTCTCCATGAGAATGGGCATCGTCTTCCGAGGGTTACTTACATAAAACAAAATGTCGTCTGCGAAAGCAGCCAGCTTATGTGGCTCCCCCTCCTCTTTACATCCCTCTATGTCTGGGTTTTTTCTTATTGATGACAGTAGGGGCTCTAGGGTCAGGACGAAAAGCAGAGGAGACAGGGGACATCCCTGCCTCGTCCCGTTCCTCATTTCAAAAGGTGCAGATAGGACTCCATTTACTTTGATATTTGCCTTTGGGCGCACATATAGGGCTTTGATACGACTGAGGAATCTCGGACCAAACCCCATGTACTCTAGGGTACTAAACATGAACCCCCAGTCTACCCTGTCAAATGCTTTTTCTGCATCTATAGACAGGAGCAGACTGGGGGTCCGCGAATCCTTCATCTTCTGGAGGGCCAATAGAGTCCTGACTCCATTGTCCCTCCCTTCCCTCCCTGGGACGAAGCCTACTTGATCCGGATGGATCAATCCCTCAAGATGCCCTTTCACTCTCTCAGCCAAGATTTTTGCATACAGTTTAGTGTCTGCATTCAGCAGAGAGATAGGCCTGTAATTAGAACACTTAGATCGATCCTTCCCCTCTTTAGGAAGTACCGTTATAGTTGCTAACAGAGAGGCTTCTCCCATAGCATATTCTATTCCCAGCCCATTCATGTATTGTTGTAGTCTAGGGATCAGAATCTCCTTAAAGGTTTTGTAGTAAAAGATGGAGAAACCATCTGGGCCCGGGCTTTTCCCTCTAGAGGAGTTCTTCAGGGCCCACAATATTTCCGCTTCCGATATTGGTTGTTCAAGTGCCTCTCTATCCTCCTGACCCAGAGATTCCAGCCCAGCTCTACTAAGGAAGTCTGAAATTTTTTTATTTTTTTTTAATTGGTCCCCCTTTTTCGCCTCCTTGTGATCTACAGAATATAGCTCTTCATAATACTCCCTAAAGGATGAAGCAATGTCCTGGGAGACATATTTAAGCTCCCCGTTTTTGGCTTGGATTTTTTCTATATAGTTTTTTGTTTTTTGTTTTTTGTTTTTGGACTATTCTCGCCAGGTGTTTGCTGGATTTATTCCCCCAGATGTAACGTTCTTTTATTGTCCTGTTATAGATCTGCTTTGCTTCGTGTTCTATACAGTCTTTTAGTTCTTCCCTCTTTGCTATTAAGTCTTGGAATATTTCCCTATTATAGGCCGAGGCTGCCTTGTGTTTTTGTTCCAAGTTATATAAGTCATTCATCAGTTCCTGAACTTTCCTCCTCCTCTCTTTCTCAGACCACGCGGCTTTCCCTATCAGTATCCCTCTAATAAAAGCTTTGTGTGCTTCCCATAGATTTGCTCCATTCACTTCCCCGTTATCGTTGTTAGTAAAAAAACCTTCCAATTCTCTTTTTACGCACTCCACCACTTCCCCGTCTCGCAGTAACTCCTCGTTTAGTTTCCACCCACATGATGGGGGTTTATATTCTGGGACTGCGAGGGTCATGGAGACAGGGGCGTGGTCGGAGAGCGTCATTGTCTCTATTTTTGTTTGTGATACCCTATCTAAGATTCCGTGTTCTACAAATATATAATCCAATCTGGTGTACGTCCCGTGGACATGGGAGAAAAACGTATAGTCCCTTGTTTGGGGATGCTGGACCCTCCACACGTCCATCAATTGCTTATTATATAATTCGTTTTTTATCGAGGATAACTGTTCGTTTCTTGTCCCCTGGCCACCGGACGTACTATCTAAGCTGGGATCCATGATAAAATTTAAAATCTCCCATAAGAATTACGTATCCCTTTCTGAAAGCCCCCAACTTTCGCAATATCCCCTTCATGAACTTGATGGGACTATTATTTGGCGCGTAAACATTAGCCAACGTGTATGTTGTTCCAAATAGGGTTCCCCTCAGGAACAGATACCTCCCCTCTGGATCTACCCTTCTGTCTTCCAGCTTAAAATGCATATCTCCTGAAAAGCCAATAGCCACCCCTCTTGATCTACTTGAAGAAGTATCGGCATAAAACCAGGTAGGATATGTTCTTGAAAACAGTTTCACGTTTGTGTTGTGAGCAAGATGTGTTTCTTGAAGGAAAACCACATTGGCCCCATATCTCCCCATCTCTTCGAGAATTATATGCCGTTTGCTAGGAGAGTTCAATCCTTTAACGTTATAAGTTAAGAATTTTAAATCGGGAGTCATTATTCAATTGACACTAAAGTTACCAAAGTATAGGGCAGCGATGAGAGTCTCCCTCCCCGAACCCCTTCCCTCCCTCCTGAACCCCTCCCCCCCCCCCCCCCCTCCCGACCCCCTTTCGGGTCTCTATTCCGATGGTGACCCATTTCTTAGAGTCCCTCGGAACAGCTAAGGTGAGGTGGGGTTCTTTCCCCATCCCCTCCCACTTTCTTTTTCCCAGTTGGACTCGGGATATAGTGGGCCAGGTGGATGTTGATTGAAATCTCATCTATTTTCTAAGTTTAGCTCCCCCCGTGCTCCACCCGCCCCCCCGTGCTCCACCCGCCCCCCCGCCACCCCCGACCCGCCCCAAAATCGCTCTCCCAACTCTCTGTCCATCCAGGAAGAACGGGAATAGGGATATCAAGGTTGTTACAAAAGTCCTGCAGCTCCTCTGGCACCCTAAGTCTGGCTGATCGTCCTTCTTTTATACCGATGAGGCACGATGGAAACCCCCATCCATATTTTATGTTTTCTTTGCGCATCGCTTCCAACAGCGGTCTCTGATGCCGTCTTCTTTCCAATGTTCGTGCCGAGAGGTCCGCAAAGAGCTGTATCTCAGTGCCCTCGTACTGTAAAGGGGGGTTACCTCGTGCCTTCTGCCAGATGTTTTCTTTGTCCCTAAAATTCCGGAACCTAACTATTACATCCCTTGCTCTTCCGTGCTCTGGTCGGTCCCTCATTCCAATGCGATGAGCTCTTTCAATCGCCGGGAATTGCCCCTCTTCTAGCCCAATTATGGGGCAAAAAAGTGATCTGATTATTTTTTCTAGGTCCTCCCCTTTTTGTTCTGGGATCGCCCTAAGGCGGACATTTTGTCTTCTGTCCCTGTTCTCCTGATCTTCTATTTTCTGTAACATTTCTCTCTGGTTCAGTTGGCTCCTTTTGAGTGAGATCTTTATGTTGTTGATTTCCTTGGCCATTTCCTCTACTCTCTCCTCTACCACCTCGACTCTGGTCAATAAATGGCCCAAATCCTCTCTCAAAGTATTTATTTCCATCTTTATCACATTTTCCACTTTTAATAACATTGCCTCCATTTCCCTTTTTGTTGGAAGTTGGTCGCCCCGATCATGATCTTCAACTCTACTAATCTCCACTTCACTCTCATTTATGTAATCGTCTCTAGATTGATCATGAGCCCCTTCCGTTTTCCTAGAGGTAACTTTATTTTTCTCCATAGTAACCTTGGGCTGATGGTTAGTCTCCGGGGTTTTTGGGATCCCTCCTTGTTTTAAATATTGTTGAATAGTACTCGTATCTTCTTTCGGTGTTTTAGGAGCCCCTTTTTTGGGCGCTTTGGTTGTGGTTTTACTCATGATTTCTCACTTCACCCCTCTTGTTCTCCTCCTCAGCCCTAGCTCTTCTTCTCTACCCACACTTTTCTACTACCCCTAGGGTATGCTTAATTTTATTATATCCCTGGAATAGTTACTATGTTCTGTTGCAGTCAGCAACCAATGTAGGCATGCGTGGGGAGAAGCCTTAGGAAAATGATGGTCCTAGGGGGAAGGGATGACCGGGTTAGAAATCTATGTCTCGGAGAATTGACCTCACAAAGGGAAGGGGAAAGTAGCCCGGTTCTCCTGCTGAGCTTACTCCCTCGGGCTCTATCAGGGTATGATGTGGTGGGGCAGTGGGAAATCTACTCATGCCTATTTCGATTCCGAATTTTAAGTGCCTGTACCCCGTGTGCTGTTTCCTGTGGTGAGGATCTAATATATCTGTAATCCTGTAAACACCTCTTCGGGAGAAGGGTAACCAAAAAAAAAAATGAGGAAAAACCAAAGAGGCAGAAAAGTATGCTGAAAAGAAGGTCACAAAGTCTTTCTCCCCCCCTTCTTCCTCCTCTCCTTCCCTCTCCCACTCTCTCTCCTGTTCTTGACCATAAAACTATGGCATTTTCACAGTCTTTAAGCGATGTTATCACTTCTAGGGCATATATGTCCCACAGCCAGCTTGCTTTTATACTCCCCTTACCCCCGCCAATGATTTGCAGATGGCTCTCAAGAGGTTTTGGGGGGAAAGGGGGGAGGGGGTCTATTCCCGCACCTCAGAACAAAGCCAGAACAAGAAGCCAAAAGAAAAAATAATAAGACAAAAGTCCAGGAGAAATCCAACGCATGGCACTTATTGACCATGGAGAGTGTTACGCTGTGTGAACATGCCGGTGTCAAACCATGGAAATGTTATAGGGGGGAGATTTTTTATTTATTTTTTCCTTTTTTTTCCCTTATCAACCGACAGGGAGCATATAGTGCTTTATCTTCTTCCCTTAGAATGTTGTCTTGGCTCTCGGGGGGTTTAGGGGAGGGGGGAGGGGTGGTCAATTCACGCTCCTCTAGTCGGGAGCCAATACAGCAAGCCAAAAAGAGGGGATAATGGTGAAACCAAAGTCCAGGAGGGAACCAACACAGGGCACTTTGACCGTGGGGAATGCTTCACTGTATAAACCTGCAAGTGTGATACCCAAGAGCTGTTATGTGAGAAGTGCTTTTTTTTTTTTTTTTTTCCCCCAACAACCGACCAGGAATATAAAAGAGCTTTACTGGACCTTTTGCTGAGCTTTTCCAGGCATTACCACCATTTATCTTCTTCCTTTAAAATGTTATTATAAGCAGCCATGGCTTACCTCCGGTTGATGAGTGGTACTTCCGACCAAAGTGCCTGTAGTATACTCACAAATTAACTTCACGTCCACTTGGTTTTTTTCCGCCTATGCTGGGCTTTGGGCTCACCTTACTTCCGACGGACTTGTTAGTGAGAGCTAGCAATGGCGCCGGAGGGGTGACGGGCGAGGAGGGGGGAGGACCCGGGGGAGCTCGGAGGAACGCCGTAAAGGTCCGCCTCAGGACATTGCGCCGTGCTGGGTCGCCGTAGATTTAGCTGTTCGGCCCGGTCTCCCCGGCTGGGATGTGTTTAGCTGGCGTACGGCGCTGAAGCGATCTCGGTCTTCCCGCCCGGCGCGCACGCCCCTTCACCTGGAGCCTCTCACGCTCCGTGACGATCCTGCACGCTCCTCCGCATCGCGTCTCAACCCTCCACCTGCGGGCTGACCCCTCCCTCCGTGCCTACGTCCTACGTCTGCACATCCATCCCCCCCAGCATGGTGCTGTTTAATCTGCTTTAGGGACCAGGATTTCTATTTTTTGGGGTCAACAAATACTTTATTTCTATGCAGCAAGCACATCCGTGTGCTTTCTCTTATCTTTAGATTATTTTCAAAGCCTATTCTAAAGAATTGGGGACTCTTTAGAAGTTAAGGTAAGCCTACACGTTTTACTTTTATTTGGGTATTGGCTTCATGTAGATTCAGGAAAAATACATTTCTGTTGCAGTATAACTCAGATCAGGGACAGTGCATAGCATCAAACCAACCATTAAATGCCCATTATTTTAATGCATATACAATCGTTTCCAATTACACTGATGTTCTGCGAAAGCTTCTGAGTAATGACGTGGCACCTCCCAGAACAGTCAAATGAATGATGGAGCATTACTAGTGTGACATCATGTGAATATAGATATCGCTTTACATTCCGCTTTATGAATATCAAGTACTATGCTCTTCTGGCTTACATCCCAAAATTTAGCAGCATATTCTTCTTTTTAGAAACATGTTACAGCTTAATGATTGATGTTGATTAATGTATATTTTCTTTTTTAATATATAACATCAACACTCTTTCACAGGACTATATGGTAGATTTGAATTATTTCTTTAAAACTAACAGTTTAAAGCAACCCTTCTCAGCCAGGATTCCATATAACCCTAGGGTTCCTCCAGAGTTTGCTAGGGAGTCCGTGACCTGTGGCTGATTGACCGCATGTTTGATGGTGGTTTCAGAGCATTGGTACCAAAGTCACTTGGCAAAGGCAGCACCATGACACCAATGATTTTTTTAACTGTCTTTAAGGATGACATTCTGATCAATACTTTGTAGCATTCTTCCAACTGACCAACATAGTAGAGACAATTTTTCTATTAATGCAAGATTAAAAGAGTAGTAAACCGCTGGCTTTTTTTCTTTTTTTTTTTAAACCTGCAATGGCAATGTCATAATATGCTAGTATGCAAACTTACCTTAGAACAAATCCCTCCAGCTGCTCACTGTCACCGCTGAAGGCACTTCCATCTTCACGTGGTCTTCCTTCTGGGTTCACCGACACCGGCTGTGTGAGTGGCCGGAGCTGCGATGGCATCACTCCCGCTCATGCGCAAAGGAGGAGGCTCTGTTTACCACACAGGTTTAGGGGATATTTACTGTAGCTGCAGCCGGTGACGTTCCTTCAGAGTGCATGCAACGGTGATGTCACTGCCTGCATCTACAGTAAATATCTTCTAAAAAGTGCACGTTTAGGAGATATTTACAGTACCTATAGGTAAGCCTTATTATAGGCATACCTATAAGTAAAATTCATGCATGGGAGTTTACTTTAATTGGTTTTAGTAGGGGTTCTCTGAGATCTGAAAATAATTTTAGGGGTTCCTTTAGGGTAAAAAGGTTAAAAAAGGCTGGGTAAAAGTATGTATGGATTCAGGATGACAGCTACAGTTGTGATAATAGTTTTTTATTTTGCCATTTACTGACTTTGCTTCTTTTTTTCATGCTGTTTTGTATTTCCTAGTTCTAAATGTAATAAAATAATAACTGAAAAAGAATGTTATACAGGTCAGAAATAAAAGTCACAACTTGAATGCTTAGATGTGGTCATAGGAACAGGGACATCTACCTGTCTGTGGCTTCCATAAAACTAAAATTTATAGCGGATGTGTCACTTATGATATATCTTATTCATCAATTGGTTTGAAGCAGGCTATTATTTTTTTTCAAATATATTTTCAGAGCTATCTCTTTTTATAGAAATAGTTGGCCTGCCTCTCAACCTACAGTGACATTTTATGACATTTCTCCTATATTCCGACATTTGTAAAAGTCCAAAGTGATAAGTATCAGTTAGTCTGTAGACAAGTACAACAGAGGTCTAATTCTGCACTTGTTTTACTGATTGTAAGTACCTGATGGTGGGTTAGCTCAGTTCTGGTGTGTATTACTTACCCATTGGGTACGGCTTATTGTCGTCCTATGTACAGATACTCCAGTCTGTGCTGTGGAACTCTCCAGCTCCTCCAGGGTTACCGTAGGTCTCTGTGCTGCCTCTCTGATTAATGCCCTCCTTGCCGTGAGTTTTGGTGTGCGGCCATCTCTTGGCAGGTTTGCTGTTGTGCCATGTCCTTTCCATTTGGTTATGATAGATTTGATGGTGCTCCTAGGGATCATCAAAGATATGGATATTGTTTTATAACATAACCCTGACTTGTACTTCTCAACAACATTGTCCCTTATTTGTTTGGAGAGTTCCTTGGTCTTCATAGCAGTGTTTGGTTAATGGTGCCTCTTGCTTAGGTGTTGCAGTCTCTGGGGCCTTTCAAAAAGGTGTGTATATGTAATGACAGATCATGTGACACTTAGATTGCACACATGTGGACATCATTTCACTAACAATGTGACTTCTGAAGGTAATTGGTTGCACCAGAACTTTTTATGGGCTTCATAACAAAGGGGGTTAATACTTAAGCACATGCCAATTATCAGTTTTTTATTTCTGAAAATCTTTTTATATATATATATATATATATATATTTCTATTTTTACTTCACCAACTTAGACTATTGTGTTCTTATTCATCACATATAATTCAGATGTAAAAAAAACATTGAACTAAAGGCTGTAATGTAACAAATTAGGTAAAACGCCAAGGGGGGTGAATACTTTAGCTGACCACGCTTTTCAAAAGGTAACTTTGAGTTTATCTATGGAAGACAATTTTTTTCCTGGTAAAAAGGAGGGTATCCTGTAAAAAGAAAAGATATACAGTATATCGTATTTAGAATTAATTTCTGAATATGATAACCCAAATAAATTAATTTGGAGTCAGTAAATTCAAAACTCTTGAGAGAAACTCCAGGGTTCTCAGGATATGCCCAGATCATAAGCTTGAAATCTACTGTGCCATTTTAACATCTGAGGCATTCTGCAGATCGGGGAGTTTCGGAGGAAAGGTTGTTTTTCTATTTTGATTTGTGCAGTGGTCATATTAAGTGATGTCAATCAAGTAGTAGAGGCTGGGCATTAGCTAAAGCTTCATAGAAAAAGGGAGTAAGCTTTGCTGAAAGATATTAAGAATAATCGAAAGAAGGCTGATTTAAAATAAGAATTTTTCTGAATAATGTCTTGAAATGATTACCATAGGACACTCTCTAATCTGAAAACCTGCAATAGCTTGCAACAAACTGATTGATGATTAAAACACTTTTTTAGGGTTTACATGTAATCTTTAATCATTATTATTGACCTGCATGCCACTAGCAGTTTTTAGTATGTTAAAGAAGTTTGGATAGTATGTTATAAAACAATAGGTGATAGCATTTATTGGGTAATTAAATAGTGCTATATTGCATAAAGTAGAAGCCAGCGTGCCTTGAATGCTTGCATTGCAATCTATGTAGTTACCCCAGCCTTTTTAACCAGGGTGCCTAGGCATGCCTTCTGGGTTCGTTAGTGGTGCCTTGGCAAAATGGCTAAACATTGCCCCAATTTAGCCAAAAATGATGTACAAGCCAGTGGGTGGATCAAACCTTTTTTGTTACACAAAGCCACAGATTTCCATTGCGCAATATTATAACCTTGAACATTGTGCAGGCCAACCACCAGCATCCATAACTGACATCTTTGGTTGATTGGTTGATTGGTTAGAGGACATTGGGCATCAGCACAGCATGTTTGTTTGTACCCCTACCCCTTGTTAGCTGATTGCAGGAGAGAAAATAAAGAATAAAGAAGAAATGCTGGAATACTAGTAAGTATCAATGTGCAAAATATATTTGCTTTGAAATAATAAGACCCCTTTCACACTGAGGCACTTTACAGGCGCAAAGCGCCGCTACAGCGGCGCTTTGTGGGTCGTTTTAACCCTTTTTTGGCCACTAGTGGGGGTTAAAACCACCCACTAGCAGCCGAAAACCCCCACAAAAACTATTTATTTTTAGCGGCGCTTTACCGCCGTCTGCCCCGACGCCCCAATGTAGAAGGGGTCTAAATCACCTCTATTGTTGGGTGTCGTACACGCGTGGATGCTGCTGCAATATGTAAAACTATTTGTTTTGTTTTTTACATTTTAGAAAGGGGTGCCTCAAAATTGTCCATAATTTTAAAGAGTGGCTTGACTGGAAAGAGGATGAGAAATACTGAGTTAGCCAAAACACCTGGTTAACTCCCTACATCCAAACTTCTACTTTTGTCAATTGCTAATTCAGTACAAAATTCTACTGCTGCTGCTTAGTGTGTTATACACAGTTTATGAATTAAGATCTGTGATAAACACATATACTGTACATGATTTACTTTTAGTAAGTAGTTCATGTAGCTATCTTTTGCTATACATATTCCTCTAAATTTGAATAAAATGTATAGTTATTCTTTATGTTGGCAGATTTTAATACATGCCAGGATTGTAGAGGCATTTCATTCATCTACCAACATGCTGTGAGACTGAAGGAATCCTTTATCATACCATCCACAGAAAGATAGTCATTGTTTAAAGCAATAGGACTGTAACAGAAACACAGATCTACTGTAATGCATAATGCATGATTTTTCCATGTAACACCATTCTGCATATATATATATATATATATAGGTGGGACAATCCTGACTATATAAAATAAATCAGGTCAAGGTTCTGTCTGCCTCTTTTTCTTCACTGTACAATAGATAATGTTCTAAGTTTAGAATGCTGGAGCTGATTTATGAAAACGGCAGAAAAGGAAAATGTATGTGCTACCCATAGCAACCTATCACAAAATTTCCATCTCATAACTGTGCTCAAAAAATGACAAATGGTAGCTAGAATCAAATTCATGGTTATGATTCATTTTTATAATCCAGCCCAGAAATTTTCACTTTTAAGTAAAATGCAAAAAAAAAAAAACCTCAGGGGAGCAAAATCCAAACCAAGAAAAGCATAAATAAATATGTGATGTAAAATATAACACAATTGAAGCTTTAAACTCCCTCATGAACAAAGGTACTTTGATTCTTTGCGGGAAGTGATGAACAAATCTGCCCTGTTTCAGTTTGCTGAGAGTTCAGTGAAGTTCAGTGGTTTGAATTTTAGCTAACCCAAATTTTGCAAAAAATCCAATTAAAGTTTATTAGGCTGGGGATGTGGAATCAGCTGTTAAAATTTGGAAATTTTGGCCATTTTGGAATTATTGCCACAAAATCCATGGACAGCTGGGAACTCCCTTGGGGGACATTTACCAAAGCAAAACAAATGTATAATACCATACAGCAGAGATGTCCTTTTAAATCTAACAAACTTTTATTTCTGAAAAAAAAAAAGTAAGAGAAATAGGGCAGACAGCTTTGGAGCACAACATAAGCTCCATGTTAAACAAACTACAGCATTGCAAACATAATATTAGCGTTCATAATGTATATATTACAGCACATCTCAGTGGTTCATAAGCAAGCACATACCGCATTATGCCATGGCTAGGTCAAAGGTAGAAGAGTTCCATGCAACCGCTAATGTATGCAAGAGGGATGCGTGTATATATCTGTAGGGGCCTTACATATATTTACAATAACCATGATCAATCAGCTCCAATATCCTGCACTGTAGATGTAGAAGCCAGATCCAGCCAGCGGTCCCAAATTTTGTGGTATATTGCTGGGCAGTTTCTGTGCTTATATATTATATTTTTAGATGGTAGGGATTTATTAACAGTGACCATCCATTCCTGGAGTCTTGGTACATCGGCCCGAAGCCACTTTCTAGCTATCAAAAGCCCAGCTGAAAACAACGTTTCCTGCATAAAGATATGATGGTGTCTGTCCTGCTATTGCTCGGGGAGTATCCCCAATAGGCATTTCTTGGGGCATAGCATTAATGAGGGCTCCTTTTGGAACTGAAAATACCTCTGAATTCCTACCTCCCTCTCGGAGAGGGAAAGGGATGGCAAATTCACTGATTTTTATGGTAACAGTGATACCTGATGGAATATAGTTGGGAGTTCCCCTATGTCAAGCTTTTTGACCATCTAGAGAATAAAAGACGGGCTCTGTATTGGAGCCATAGGGCTCCCAAGCCACAAGGAGACCACTGTCTGAACAATTTTTATTGAAGGAATTTCACAGGAATTTTAAATAAAGGCTTCATCATTTTGTAAAAATAAAATAAAAATGCACCGGTCCACTCCTGTGGCACTAATGAACCCGTTTGGGGTGCCACTCGAGTGCTCAGGTTGTTATAATTGAAAATATTTCTCCTTGTTCGACCTTTCTACATGTTAATTGTTCATACTGCATACTGTTTGATATATGCCACTGAACAAGTGTTTGATTGTTCAACCCAACTTTTCTGATACCCTCAACGTCGTTGCGCGACGTGCAATGTTTAATTGTACACTGTATTGTTCTGAAAAATCAATAAAAACTTATTGTATAAAAAAAATAAAATAAAAATAAAATAAAAATAAGGGCTTCATATTTTGAAAAAAATATTTTACTGGTACACCCCAATGTGGAGGACATGGTGCTGTCAATGCAAAGAAGACACAGAGAAATTGGCCAAGCTCTTTGGTTGCCTCACCCTCGATACTATGTTTAACCCGTGTAAATGCTGTTTACTGCTATGTCATGTGTTTATGATATGTTGATGGTAAGGTACACACATTTTCTTTTTGTAACATGAAAAAAAGCTTGAATGGTGTTAAAAATGTTGTTTTGTTTTACATTAACCCTATCTATTCTAAAAGTATCATGTTGTTATCAGAAATCTGTTGTCCCCAGAGTCAGGGTAAGCACAGATACAAGCCTTTTAAAGGAAGAAGGGAAATGTAAGGCTCTTTAAGGGGTGGTCCCATCTGAGTATTACCATGAGATTGCTGTTGTCACTCAACATTCCTAGACTGGGCAGATATAAAGAAGTGTGGGAGGAGCATAGTTGTTGATTGTGCAGTCAAAGATCTTATTGAGGATAAATTCTTCTTGCTGAGAAATCATCCAAAGAAAGAAACATGACTTCCTTGGGAGCTTAGGCTTCCCTCTTAGAGAAGCGGGGGATCTGCAGCTAGGGCAGGCAAGAAGAGTCAACGTTTTCTGCCTATGGACCACCTTGAAACAGAAGGAGACTGTGGGGGCACCCGTTTCTGGTAATGGAGCACTGTTAAAATATTGGTAGGTTGGATGTGCATCGTTGTTATGTTGAAGAAAAGTTCACAAAATAAAGCTTTAAAATTTAGCAACTGAATGTGACTCCTTCTTCCAAAACGAGAGTTAGATGAAATCAATACATATTATTTAACCAGCTGTGTATGTGGAACTTGTCTCTTAAGATTTGGGCTTGATAAGGACATGAGAGGTAAGCATCTGGTGTATGCTACTTTACACACTCACTGGAAGGCTGTGGTAATTTGGGACAAGCTGTCCCTGTGTCTGAAGAAGAGATCTAGAAAGATAGATCCCTCTTGGAGCTGAGGTTAGGGAAAGGAAGGTGTCCCATCTTCCAGTTGAGTAATGGACAGCAGAGACCTCCTTTGTAACTCTAAACATGTAATCTGTAACAAATTTTAAAGCGACGCCTATGGAGATTTTTAAGTACTGAAGTTTGGAGCCATTTTAAAGCTCAATTTTAAAGCGTGACATGTTAGGTATCTATTTACTTGGCATAACATCATCTTTCACATTATACAAAAAAAACAGGTTATCTTTAGTGTTTTTTTTTATATTCATGAAACAGTATTTTCCAAAAACGCATTTGAAAAATTGCTGCACAAATACTGTGTAACAGAAAAAGTTGCAACGACCACAATTTTATTCCCTAGGGTGTCTGCTAAAACAATATATATATAATGTTTGGGAGTTGTGAATAATTTTCTAGCAAAAACAATGATGATAATGTAGGAGAGAAGTGTCAGAATTGGCCTGGGTGGCAAGGGGTTAATTACCATAAGTAAGTAATGTACAAATAATTATTATATATTGTTTTTAAGGTAATATACTATATTTTCAAAAACTGTACTCAAGTAGGTGGCTCAACGGACAAATTACTGAAGTTTGAAGTTATAACTTTAAACCAGTAATTTCACAGTAAATAGCTAAATACCAATGAAAGTATCTCACAAAAGTGAGTACACCCTGTGGTGTGTTTAGGGACATTATGATGTTTGAATACTGCCCTGTGCCCCAGTCTCCGAAGGGAGGGGATCATGCTCTGCCTCAGTATGTCACAGTAGATGTTGGCATTCATGGTTCCCTCGAAGAACTGTAGCTCCCCAGTGCCGTCAGGACTCATGCAGCCCCAGACCTTGACACTCCACCACCATGCTTGACTGTAGGCAAGACACACTTGTCTTTGTACTCCTCACCTGGTTGCCACCACACGCCTGATACCATCTGAACCAAATACGTTTATCTTGGTCTCATCAGACCACAGGACATGGTTCCATTAATCCATGTCCTTAGTCTGCTTGTCTTCAGCAAACTGTTTGTGGGTTTTCTTGTGCATCATCTTTAGAAGAGGCTTCCTTCTGGGACGACAGCCATGCAGACCAGTTTGATGCAGTGTGCAGCGTATGGTCTGAGCACTGACAGGCTGATCCCCACCCCTTCACCCTCTGCAGCAATGCTGGCAGCACTCATCTATTTCCCAAAGACAAGCTCTGGATATGACACTGAGCATGTGCACTCAACTTCTTTGGTCGACCATGGCGAGGCCTGTTCTGAGTGGAACCTGTCCTGTTAAACCGCTGTATAGTCTACTCTTTGTCACCGTGCTGCAGCTCAGTTTCAGGGTCTTTGCAATCTTCTTATAGCCTAGGCCATCTTTATGTAGAGCAACAATTCTTTTTTTCAGATTCTCAGAGCGTTCTTTGCCATGAGGTGCCATGTTGAACTTCCAGTGACCAGTATGAGAGAGTGAGCGATAACCCGAAATTTAACACACCTGCTCTCCAGTCACACCTGAGACCTTGTAACACTCACAAGTCACATGACACTGGGGAGGGAAAATGGCTAATTGGGCCCAATTTGGACATTTTTTTCACTTAGGGGTGTACTCATTTTTGTTGCCAGCGGTTTAGAGATTAATGGCTGCGTGTTAAGTTATTTTGAGGGGACAGCACATTTACACTGTTATACAAGCTGTACACTCACTACTTTACATTACAACAACATTTAATTTCTTCAGTGTTGTCACATGAAAAGATATAATAAAATATTTACAAAAATGTGAGGGGTGTACTCACTTTTGTGAGATATTGTAGATAAATAATACATTATTATCTTATAACATATAGCATAATAATATATGATTTAGCTTGATTTTAACAGTACCTTTTCATTCTCCCTCTTAACTGTGTGAGAAAAACATGGGATTGTGGGTAAATCTTATACACATAAACACATGTTATTTCCTTCTAGTTAAGAGGCCTGGGCTGGAAGGGAGCATTTGTCTTTTAGACCCATGCCGCTTCTATGACATTGCAGTCAGAGGCCTGCCTCCACTGCAGCATTTTTATTGGACAGCTGTGGCTAATGGTACTTTACCATTGGTCCAAGACACCAAGCTGTCCATTGAGGTCAGTGCCTCTGACAAGAAGTGAGGAGAGGCACTGTAAGCTCAACCTCTCTGTCTGCTGCAGAGTGTGCCAGCTTGTATTTAAACTGGCCGCTCTGTATGTAGCTTCTGACAGGCTGCTCAATGAGCCCAGTATTTCTGGAAACCATAGGTCATAGGAGCCCCAATTTTTTTTACCAGTGGTGGGGTAGGACTTAGGCTACCTACCACTCAAATTGGGGTCTCTGAGACCCCAGGTTGCCGATCTATGACCCTCGAAGTTTGAATATTTTTTTTATTTTTTATTTTTTTAATGTTCATGCCTCACCTGCCTCTTCTGACTGCACATCCCCTGGCAGAAACTGATCTCATAGCGCCTGACTCCCAGTGTTGGGGAAACCTGCTGGCACCCAGTGTGCTGAGGAAAGTTCTAGACTCCTTAGTACTGAGGGAAGGGAACTGAGAGAGAGAGGGAACATCTAAAGTGTACTGCAGAGGTGGAAGCCCACCTTATACAGAAGATACAGAAATCATTAAAACCATGCTGAACTTAAAAATAAGTTTAGGTGGCGCAGACCTTTAATATGGGATAAAAATTGTGTGGGTCCTATATTAAATGTACAGACATATAGTATTTGAACTGTTGCAGTAAAAAAAGGTATAGGCAATCTAAACATAATTAGTAAACTTTCATGATATTACAGTGAGCGGTGGTTCGTAATGACAATGTCATGGGACACCAGCATGATTCACATTTTAACAATAAGCAGCATTTCATGAGAAGTCATATGCTCTGTTCAGTTATGTGATTTAGATGCAGAAGATCATTAGCTGGTTGTAAGGGTACATCTTGAAATCCAAGCAGGAAGGCAATAATCCTTTTTCATTCCATAAAAAATAAAGTTAATCAAACATATTTTGGAAACATGTAAACCATTTATACCATAATTAAATAAGAAGATGAAAAATACTTTATTAGCTTTATTATGTGCTTATACATATTTAGTTATCTAAACAATGCCTCACACTTAGCAAGAGACTCTCACAGATACTCTTCTGATAGGTAAGCCATGGTTTTCCTCACATTGGCTGAAGGCCCATCCGCCAACTGATCTAACAATGGCCAGGCAGTAATTATTACCGTACTTTGGCCTTATGCCCAGATAATTGTCTTTCTTCACCAAAATATGACTACAGTTATGGTGTAAGAGGAAGCAGGGCAAAGATCACATAAATGTGTTCCAACACTTTTGGAAGGCAGTAATTATTGTTTACTTTTTAAATAAACTACTTTTTCGAGGCAAACTTGACTTTAGATATATTTCACACCTATAAATTAGGTTGAGATGTCAGTGATAAACCCTCTCCCTGGCTTATTATGAACTGGCCATGCACAGTTTCAGAAGCTTCATTCAAGCAGTGTGCTGGTGACATGCAATGGTACATGAATAAAAAACACCCCAGATTTTGTTCCCCTTGTCCCATCCACCTAGGAGGACTAAGAGCAAATTAAATACAGTGTGCTGTCTCCGCATATTGTATAGCTGGACTTGGGCCTAGTAGGATAATGAGCTGCAGATGAGCAGACTCAGGATGAAAGACTCCAGAGACCATGGTGGTAAGTCAACTAGTGCACAATTACACACACTGCCTGCCTGTCTGGACTCTGCATGCAGCTCCTCAATACCTGCTGCCAGCCAGGGAACTCAATAAATAAATTTAGTCATTGATGAAATTATATACAATCATTCACCAAAATCCAGCAGTGCAGTGATGTCAGTGAGCACTAAGAACAGACATACTATCTGACTATACAGTGCATGGCAACATGAATGTCCCCATGCCTTACTGCTCTTGCAAACAAAAGAGGAGTAACGCATGGTGGCAATCAATTTTCACCAGGAAAAGAGCTTACTGTCTAATTGTGTATAAGTGTAATACTGGACAATGTCACTGAATTGCAGAAACTTATTTATCCACAAGATGGCATTGCCAATTAGTTTTGCGTAACAGTGACAGGAATACACGTTGCCAGTGTAGTCTGGATGTTGGGGCCTGGGTTTGAACCTGGGACCTCTGCTTTGTCTGGCAATGACTATTTTCACTGAGCGACCTGAGATGCTGGACAGTGCCCTGTCTGGTCCATTGGACAACCCTGCCATGTGCCGTGACTTCTTCTGAACCTTGAACTCTTTGCTCCTCCCATGAACTTCCTGATTTTAGCCATATATCTGCACTTCCTGTTTGACAGATTATTGTGCTCTCTCCAGCCAATATCTTGCTCTTGTCTTCCCTACTGCCGTTCATATTTTTTATAACACTCAATATCGACCTTTGGCTTGTTCCACGACTACACTTCTGCCTGATCCCAACCTGCAACCACTTGTTACCGACCCTTGGCTTGTTTCCTGATTATGCTTTTGTTTGATCATTACTTGCTATATCTGCTACTGGACCCTGGCTTGCTCACCTTCTGGTGAGGGGATCCTGAGGATCGCGACCTGGTACTAACACACAACAAAACTCATTTCCACCATCAGGAGCTCTGGTGAACACCAGTTAGTACTCAGACTCCACACCTCAGATGAGCCCACGTCATCCACAGCACTAATCAGTAGGGATGAGCCGAACACCCCCCCGTTCGGCTCGCACCAGAACCCGCGAACGGACCTAAAGTCCGTGCGAGCTTTAGAACCCTATTAGTTATAATGGATGCGAACGTTCGAAATTAAAAGTGCTCATTTAAAGGCTAATATGCATGTTAATGTCATAAAAAGTGTTTGGGGACCTGGGTCCTGCCCCAGGGGACATGTATCAATGCAAATTTTTTTTTTTTTAAACGGCCGTTTTTTCAGGAGCAGTGATTTTAATAATGCTTAAATTGAAACAATAAAAGTGTAATATTCCTTTAAATTTCGTACCTGGGGGGTGTCTATAGTATGCCTGTAAAGGGGCGCATGTTTCCCGTGTTTAGAACTGTCTCTGCGCAAAGTGTCATTTTTGAAAGTAAAAAAGCTATTTAAAATCACTCGCGGCTAATGTTAATTCACGGCTCCCGTAACACAGAGAACAGTGATTCATTGAAACTCATTCATAAAAAAAAGTCATTGATAAAAAAAAAAAAGCGTAGGGTCCCCCCAAATTCAATAACCAGGCCCTTCAGGTCTGGGATGGATATTAAGGGAAACCCCAGCCAAAAAAAAAAAAAAAAAAAATGGCGTAGGGTCCCCCTCAAAATCCATACCAGACCCTTGAGGTCTGGTATGGATTTTAAGGGGAACCCTAGCCAAAAAAAATGGCGTGGGGTCCCCCTCAAAATCCATACCAGACCCTTATCCGAGCACGCAACCTAGCAGGCCGCAGGAAAAGAGGGGGGGACGAGAGCGGCCTCCCCTCTCGCCTGAACCGTACCAGGCCACATGCCCTCAACATTGGGAGGATGCTTTGGGGGTCTAAGACCCCTAAAGCACCTTGTCCCCATGTTGATGAGGACAAGGGCCTCTTCCCCACAACCGTGCCCGGTGGTTGTGGGGGTCTGCGGGCGGGGGGCTTATCGGAATCTGGAAGCCCCTTTAACAAGGGGACCCCCAGATCCCGGCCCCCCCCTGTGTGAAATGGTAAGGGGGTACAAAAGTACCCCTACCATTTCACCAAAAAAGTGGCAAAAATTGTAAAAATGACAGGAGACAGTCTTTGACAATTCCTTTATTAAAATCTTCTTTCTTCTTTCTTCATCCTTCGGTTTCTTCATCTTCTCCTTCCTTCATCTTCTTCCATCTTCTTCTTCCATTTTCTTCTTCCTCCGATCCGCTTCTTCTTGCGCTGGTCTTCTCGTCCTTCTCGTCCGGCATCTTCTTCCGTTACACGAATTTGATGCGAGCGGCCCCAATAGTTCTGGGCTCGCCGAGCGAGCGAACACCCGGTGCTCGATTCGAACATGGGTTCGAATCGAACACCGGGCTCATCCTTACTAATCAGTGACCATAATGCTGTATCTTCCAGAATGAGTACATTTTATGTGCGTTTTATGTTTCTCCTAAGTTCAGGCCATTACATTTTTCTGCCTAATGTAGTTCAATTGTCTTCAGTGGTTAGTCTGGGCGATAGCAATGTATGAGTTACAGTATGCAAATGTATCCGTCTGTCTCAGTCAATCACTGAGGGTTTTGGTGCAGTAATGTAGGCAGAAGGGAGATAATAAATATTTGGTGCAAACTTCCAGAAAAGTCTTTCCCTTCCGGGCTTTTGCCTGGTAAGGATGCCACTGAGAAGGGTGCTTTCTTCTTGGGTCTTACCCCAGCATGGCAACTGTGCTGAGGGCCTAATGAGTTTAAGCTGTCTTGCTGGAGGGTACATCCAGAAGAGGCAAGAGCAGGAAAATAACTGCCAGTCTGGAGAAGCCTACTGTGCTGAGGAGTGTCCTGGAGAACTTAGGGAAAAATGCTGGACATTGCATGAAGATCACCATGCTCAACACTTTCAGACACTTGTAACTTCAATTAAAGAACAAGAGACTATTTGACCTTTAACAACAGATAGTGATGGCTCTCTACTTTGGGAGTCATTCTACACTGACTAAATCAGAAAAACGCTTCTTACACATAAAACTTTATGGGATAGATTAGATTTACTAAAATTGGTGCAGCTGTGTATGATAGCCAATCAGCTTCTAAGTTAAGCTTGTCCAGTTAAGCTTTGACAAAAAACCTGAAGCTGATTGGTTTCTATACAGAGCTGCACCAGATATTGCATGCTCCAGTTTTAGTAAATAACCCCCTAACAATTTTATAGTATGTTTTCACTAACAGCAATGGGCCTTTTTGTCTTTCTGAAGGGCATTGTAGTTGTGCAGTGTGTATCCAGTGTTTATCCACAATTGTGGGTTCTGTTCTGCTGGTGGTGCACACACCAATCTGTAATCTTCACAAATATGATGAGCTGCATTTGGGGCAATTACCTATTATATTACATATTGACTTATATTAAAGGTGAGGCCCACACTTGTGAAAACTTCTGTTGATGGTACAATCATGTCTATTGGTACAAATGGGATTATCTGCTTTTGGAACTTGTTTCCCGAAGCTAAGGAAAGTTGAACATCAGTTGAAAATCCGTAGTTTCCTCTAACCTCTCTAAACAGCATGGATGGAGAAATCTACACAGCAGACTATCTGAACACCCTAAGTACCCAAACAGTTACTGTACCTAATTGGATTCAGTCATTGTTTTTCTGATAATTTTCTACCTGGCTCAGTCAATTTCCAAATCGACTTCCGTTGAGCAGGATGGTGCCAAGAGGGTCATCCTCAGCTTGAATTTCATCCCATTCAGTAGGAATTTACCTAAATTCAAGCCATGTGTGGACAAATTAAGCAAACTAACTAGAATGAATTAATGTATGTCTTGCCCTATTCTAAATTTTTAGCTCTTAGTTGTAGAAACTTGCTGTGCACATACATCTATATTTGCAAATGAGATAATTCTCATCTAGAACTATTATGATTATGATGGATATCCTACAAGGATATGTTTTCTCACAAATTGGTTTCTGACTGTAGCACCCTCCTAGTTAGGTTGTTGAAGGAATTTTGTTTTTGGCTCACTCTGTAGTCAAAGGAGTATAATTGTCTGATTTGTTCTGCTGTGGCTCTACAAGCTGTGATTGCTTCCCTCTACTTCTGTTGAGAAACTTCCAAAGCTTAGGGCGGGAAGATACAGATTCTCAGCTTTAATATTTTCTACCCTCTGACCAATGACTGGGGGTGTGTGCCCAGTAGGAAGTTGGAGAAGGGGATAAATAGGCTGGAGCCTGGGCAGACAGAGCTGATTGATTCCTGGTCCAACTTATCCGATGCGTCAGGGGACTGCTTGCCTTTAGAGCCACCCAGAACTGGTTGCTGGACTACTCAGTGCTATAAACAGAACTCTCAAATTCTGGATCTATCTCTCGGGTCTGTGAAAAGTGCTTGATTACTGAGCTGCAGTCTCCATGGTCTCCAGCTTTGGATAGTGACTGGTACAGTTAGCCCTGTAATTGTTCACAATTGTTTGTGGTTCTCAGCTGCAAGGGTTTTAGGCTGCTCCTTTCTAATTTAAACTGTGCTAAGACTCTTTTGTACATGGTATTCAGCTGCGAACATAGCTGCTCTTATAGAGAGAAGTGTCCTCAGTTTAAATTAGCACTCAAGTGTTTTTGAGTATCCCATTCCCCATTGTTCTCCTTCTGTTCAAGTTCTCTAGCAATAATCCTCAAAAAGACATCCCCTAGACCGTTTTCAGTGAGTGAACTGTATGCTGTCTGCATGGCTGCCTCTGCACTGAAAAAACAACTTGTTATGCAAATTATGTATTTCAGTTGCATTATTAAACTATATGCATGAAACATGTCCAGGGGATAAAAACTGTGTGTCCGGGAGATTTTTGGCCTTTCCCCCAAAGATTCTATAAATTAATTTGACAACCCAGATGGGAGTAGATTTAGGTTAAAGCTGAACTATGAGAAAAGCAAATATGGTCTAAGTACAAGAGGTATATGTATTCTTACTTGAATCCTGATTTGCTTTGTGCATTCCATCTATATCAATGCATTAATCCAGTGTTAAACATTGCCTTTGTACAGACGCTTCCTGTAATAAAGACCAGTTACTGCTGCTCTCTCTCCTACTGTAGTACAGGGTGTCTGGTTTTGTATCTGCCCTTTCTTTCAGTTGTCTGCAGATTGTATGAAGTGGGTGGACAGGGTAGGTCACTCCCACAGCTTTGATCTCGGCACAAGCTATGTGCAGCACAGCGATGATGTCATTGCTATATTTGCAAGGTTTTAACTTGTTCTTTTAAAGGAATTTGATGAAAACAAAGTGGATTTATATACTTTGTAGCTAGTAAAAGCTTATATTTAAATGGACGTTTTTGCACCCAGAATTAAGCTGTAAAGTAGTTGTATGACCCGCTTGGTGATTTTTACCTACAGGTAAGCATATAATAAGGCTTACCTGTAGGTAAAATGAATATCTCCTAAACCTGCACGGTTTAGGAGATATTCACCCTGCATGCAGCCGATGATGTCAGCGGCGCATGCGCTCTGAAGGTCCGGCATATCATGCCCGGAACTTCAGAGCTCCTTGCCGGATCAGAGGGCTCCTGCACGCATGCACGGGAGTGACCACATCACGGCTCCGGCCATTCAGAGCACCGGAGCCCGCGAGCCCAGAAGAAACACAGAGGGAACATGTCAGCCACCTCAGCGGTGACCGGGCACTGCTGCGGGGGCTTCGTTCTAAGGTAAGCATTTCAATATGCTATTGTCTTGCAGGTTTTTTTTTTTTTTTATTTAGCAGGTTTACTACTAAAAAATCTGAATGGTGATCTTTGGGATCACAATGACCTCATAAAATAAAGGAATCCCTTTTCCTTATAGAGCCTTAGAATCAAAACTCTATTATATACAAGTCACTTGGTGGGCCAGAGACAAATGCCTATGCCTAGAGCCACAGATTAAAGAAAACTATACACAACATATCAGCTTTGGCGTAGTTCGAAGCACCCCTAACAGACAGATGGCGATGGGAAATAGTGATTGTTCCCTTGGAAATTATCACTATTGTTTGTCCATTAATAAGCCTCAAACAGGAGCACTGGCAGTGTCTTCCACCCTCAGTCCATTGCTTGTAGAAACAATTATCAAAAGGTGTTGTTTTAGAAACCTTGTTTCTATGTTTAGTTTTTTTTTTATTATATTATATTAGTCCTAGGCAGTGGCCATTCATTATATGCACAGACTGCTGGTTGTAACTTACTCTTATTTCACTGTAAATCAGCCTGGTGGGTTTAATTTAAAATAGCTTCTGAAGTCTGTAATTATGTAGTTAGTGCTCATTTGTAACCACTGACCATGCCATCTAGATTTCTTAGGCTTTAGGTCACAGGATGAGCATATTTTTATTCACATCCAAAAGAAGGCATTGTTAATCAAAATAGTATTGTGATTTGATAATGATAGTTACTATACTATTATGATGCACTCTTGGCCTATTTTGTATATATATATATGTGGTATATTACAATTTGTATTGTTTTGGATTGAGCATGCAAGTATTTAAATACTTGTCATGTTTATTTCTGTTGTCATGTCACATTAATAGAATTTCCCTTGTCTGCTTTTCCCAAAGACACTACAGGAATATGAGGAAAATCTGTCCTACGTGAGTGGAAATCCCCTCTTAAAAAGTTACCAACAGAACATGTGTCTCCACTGGAAGATATCCTCCCAATAATACACATGCACTAAGCATACTACCACATAGTGGCACAACTATTATTATTATCAGTGTAATAAGACTGCTTCTTACACCTCTATTTGTATAAACATCATGCTAACATCCACTCAACAGCTATTTCTCATATACAGTAAGTTTCATCCCCTTTCAGAGTTCTTCAGGCTTTGGCTTTGGTATGGGCTTCATCATAGCATCCACTATCATCACGCAATCAGATTTTGTTCCATGAGGTCTAATGTCCAGTACACACGAGCAAAATGACGGAAGGCATTTGCCGGTTCAAAAAAAAAAAAAAAAAACGACCGGCATTCTGCCTGGGTGTATGTCGGTCTGTCCCACAGTTCGGCCGGCTTCTGTCGGACGTGCATGCTGGAAAACCAGCAGCCAACCGACTCCCGATCAGCGCTCCCAACCAATGGCAGAGAGTGGTGGTCGCAGTGTTCTGGCGTGGAGGCTGTCCCCCTATCAGAACAGCTCAGCGGGGAAGTTTGCTGAACTAACCTTGCATGGTTAGTACAGTGGCTTCTACTGGAGCTGACAATTTAAACTAAAAGTGTGTACCGGAATTAAGGGGTAATGTTCTTGGTTCTGGAATTGATCTTTTCACTTCGTTGTACATCTGTAATTGTTATGCATCTTTCAAGCTTTTTGCATCTTTGATTGTCCTCAAAAAAACTGTTAAAAAGAGACATTGCATTTCTAAGATCTAGTGACTGCCGCAACCAAATTACTTCTTGACAAGAATAAACTGCCAAGATACAGTATCTCACATTTTTGGAAATATTTTATTATATCTTTTCAAGTGACAACACTGCAGAAATTACACTTTGCTACAATGTAAAGTAGTGAGTGTACAGCAAAAGTGAGTATACCCCTAAGTGAAAATTACCAAATTGGGCCCAATTAGCCATTTTCCCTCCCCTGTGTCATGTGACTCATTAGTGTTACAAGGTCTCAGGTGGGAATGGGGAGCAGGTGTGTAAAATTTGGTGTTATCGCTCTCACTCTCTCATACTGGTCACTGGAAGTTCAATATGGCACCTCATGGCAAAGAATTATCTGAGGATGTGAAAAAATAAATTGTTGCTATACATAAAGATGGCCTAGGCTATAACAAGATTGACAAGAACCTGAAATTGAGCTGAAGCATGGTGGCCAAGATATACAATGGTTTAACAGGACAGGTTCCACTCATAACAGGCCTCGCCATGGTCGACCAAAGAAGTTGAGTGCACGTGCTCAGCGTCATATCCAGAGGTTGTCTTTGGGAAATAGACGTATGAGTCCTGCCAGCATTGCTACAGAGGTTGAAGGGCTGGGGGGTCAGCATGTCAGTGCTCAGACCATACACTGCACATTACATCAAATTGGTCCGAATGACTGTCATCCCAGAAGGAAGCCTTATCCAAAGATGATGCACAAGTAAGCCCGCAAACAGTTTGAAGACAAGCAGACTAAAGACATGGATTACTGGAACCATGTCCTGCGGTCTGATGAGACCAAGATAAACGTATGTGGTTCAGATGGTGTCAAGCGTGTGGGGCGGCAACCAGGTGAGGAGTACAGAGAAAAGTGTGTCTTGCCTACAGTCAAGCATGGTGGTGGGAGTGTCATGGTCTGGGGCTGCATGAATGCTGCCGGCACTGGGAAGCTACAGTTCATTGAGAGAACCATGAATGCCAAAAGTACTGTGACATACTGAAGCAGATCATGATCCCCTCTCTTCGGAGACTGGGCCACAGGACAGTATTTCAACATGATAACGACCCCAAACACACCTCCAAGACGACTACTGCCTTGCTAAAGAAGCTGGGGGTAAAGGTGATGGACTGGCCAAGCATGTCTCCAGACCTAAACCCTATTGAGCATCTGTGGTGCATCCTTAAATGGAAGGTGGAGGAGCACAAGGTCTCTAACATCCACCAGCTCCGTGATGTCATCATGATGGAGTGGAAGAGGACTCCAGTGGCAGCCTGTGAAGCTCTGGTGAACTCCATGGTCAAGAGGGTTAAAGCAGTGCTGGAAAATAATGGCAGCCACACAAAATATTGACACTTTGGGCCCAATTTGGACAATTTCACTTAGGGGTGTACTCACTTTTGTTGCCAGCGGTTTAGACATTAATGGCTGTGTTGAGTTATTTTAAGGGACAGCAAATTTACACTGTTATACAAGCTGTACACTCACTACTTTACATTGTAGCAAATAGTAATTTCTTCAGTGTTGTCACATGAAAAAGATACAGTATAATAAAATATTTACAAAAATGTGAGGGGTGTACTCACTTTTGTGAGATACTGTATATTGAACGGGTAGCTGTTGCCTTTCTTCCCAAGATGCTGGTTCAGGTTGTGGCACTGAAGAACCTTTTATGATAAGCTTCTCCCTTGGAGGCCCTTATTGAGCAGGTCACGTGGTTCTGTTTTTTTATTTTCAGAGAATATATCACCAATGCCAATTTTAATGATGTTCTGTTCCTTTTCCTACAGTACTGGTGAGGATCCTTGCTCAGGTTTTTGCTCAGATGATGCTGACTCTATCACTTCTTGAGGCTTTTGACATATAGGTGTTAAATTAATAATTACACTTCTGCAGATTTTTACCTTATTGGTGTCTGAATGAGGATGTGTGTAACCCTTGTAAGACACACTGGTGCTACAAATATACCTTCCTTAACACAAGGTTCCCACTTTGCATGCTTTTCTTTAGAAACATGTATGTATATATCCTTCCAAATATTTATTGCTTTTCAGGTCAGGCATCCTTCAATTCCATACTCTGTTACTTTAGTGGGTGTGGAAAGCTGCAGGAAAAAATGGGCACCAGGTGCTGTTTTGGAGTTAGCAGGCTATCATAACTGCCTCTTCCCAGTATGTTGTTGGCATATGTCTATCAAAAAGAATGTGTATCGCTCCCCTGACCTCTGGCATCAGGGGGGCTGGTTTGTAGGCATAGTGGGTGTGGAAAGTTGCAGGAAAAAAATGGGCACCAGTCACTTTTAGGTTGAACAAAAATGTGTTTATTGCTTGCAACAACAAAAATGAGGGAAGAAAAAAAAAACAGCTAGGTACACAGCAACACAGAACAAGGCCCTTAGGCCTGCACCTTACATTCTGTATCTACGTAGCAACAGCTGTCTCCAATAGAAACCAACAACTCACAGCACTGTGCAGGGTTTCCTTGGATGAGACCCTCTTGACGCATGGAAGAGTAAACTCTGGTACTTCAGCTCAGAACTCCATCCCTTTCCGCATGCCTCCAGGCAACAAACAGGCTCTCTCTGGCAGAGCCTTGAGCACATGACAAGGCCTTAGGCTCCAGGCTTCACCCAACGCAGCTGTTCCTCGCTCATCGACACCAGACAAAAGTCTGGGTGGGAGGACCCTGATCACCTGACTTCCTCCAAATATATACTCTCTCTCAGCATGCTCAGTGGCCATGAAACACCTACTGATTGGCTGAGAGAAATATGCATATTCATAACTTTGCTCCACTGCAGCGCATCATACTAATGGCAAAGGCAACAGTGTCACCTATTGACAGAAGGGAGGAACCACAGCTAAACCAGGCTTAGGAGAAACCCCAATTGATCACAAAGACTACAAATCAGCCAGGTTACTTAGCGTTACAGCTTAATTTTCTAGTAGCTCCGGTATAAGACAAGGGGGCTACATGTGCTTATAGCACTTTCACATAATGTGTGCTCTCTGCAGCATCATTTTGTCCAGGATCTTATGGTAAAGTTGTCTGGAACATAATTTAATGCTTCCTTAGAATAGCTTGTGTTTTACTACTTGCATACTCTATTGTTGATAGCAGTATAAGCTCAATATTGGAAAGAAAGAGTTAGAGGAAGCAGTTTCACAGCCATACTCATATGTCAGTTAGTAAGTTAGTAAATTGCAAGGAGACAGATGTGGTAAGCAAAGGGGTAAAAAGATGTGGGTGTTGACAGACTAGAGACATTATTGGAAGCCATGGGAGGGTATTAGTTGACCCAAAGGGGAGCAGTAGATAGAGAATAGAAGGGGTCAGAGGACGGAGCCTTGGGGGATGCCTACAGATGGAGGAAGAAAAGAGGAGGAAGTAGAGTTGTAAGTGACTCTGAAGGTGTGCTGAGATAGGTAAGAGAACCAGCAAATTGCAGAGTTATGGAGGCTAGGAGAGTGCAGTTTTATTGAGGAAGGCGGGCGTAAACTGTATCAAAGGCAGCATAAAGGTCTAAGAGTAAGGCAGCCTAAACATTATTTCATTCAGGATGAATGAAAGAAAATGCTTAGATTCCCCTATCCACACATCAAATCAAATAAGAGAATCCCTCCTGCTGTGGTATTGTACTGTATTCTGACAGTGGGGTGTCTTCTCCGCTGTTGTAATACAATGTTCAGTGTTGCTGGCTATAGCTGATGGAACTGAATGTTTGGGAAAACTCCAACAGGCTGGTTGTATGGTCCCTGCTGAACTGGCCGAATTTCAATCTATGTATGGCCAGCTATAGAGTACAGAGTAGTGGCCATTGTTTTTTTGGTTTCAATAAAAACATGAGCTAGTCTGATGTATTCTTACAACTGATCCTTGGTACGTTCACTTAATGTCTGTTAACAAAAGTCTCTGTCATCTGTTGTCAGGAGCGAAAAATACAGAATATCCTCCAGATGCATCTTTCAGTAATTAGCAAGTGCTCAGACCCAATTCCCAGGTACAACCGATCTGATTGTATGGCTTCAGAATTCTGTCAGGGGATGTCATACACAGACATCCAATACAGGTGATCAGATCGTTGGGCTGCACTAAGGAATCAGGAACAAACGAGTAAGTGAAAAAAGTAAGTTTATTTAAGATAAAGACACACGTGCAAACCAAACAGCAAACCATAAACAAGTAATAAGTGCAAGACACAGCAAAACCCCAAAAACACCTAACTAACTAACTAATAATTGTATATTCATAAGCACAGGAAATAAACATAAGGCAGGGGCAAAAGCAAAAGGGGAACATAAAGCAGGTAAGAGGAAACAGACCTTAATGAGAGCAGGCAGCAGGTAGAGGGAACAGGTCTCAAGGACAGGGTACATGGAATGGAGTCCAGGACAAAAGCAGGTTCAGGCAGGGACAAGGCTAGCAGACGGAATTCTTGGTCAAGGGCGGGCTTATATAGTTCAGCAAACCCCAACAGGTGTGCTTGATAGCTGGTTGATAGTCTTGACAGGGAGACACCTGCTGGTGGCCACCAGAACTAAACCTTTTGGTGCTGAGCGTAACAGTGCCACCAGCAGGTGAAACCAGTAATGACACCGTTCCTGACACCACCTATCAACACACACACTTATTGCTTTTCAGAGGAGTAGCACTTGTGCTCGTTCACACATAAAGTTAGGGGGTAGTAAAAATCTGGATATAATAGAAGTCTATGGCTAAGCGCAGAAAAAACCCACAGTAAAGCTGCAGGTACACTGCACTGCACCCACAGTGTATATAAACTGCAGCACATCAGTGTGGAAGTAGTCCTATACTATTCTGCCCAGTGTATTGCTTCACATTGACCTGAAGATCTCTTCTTTCCTGCTGATGGCACCACTCTGGAGACCACTAGCCGGGATAAGAGGTGGAGTGCCGTTTGGTATCACTCCTCATGGGACAGGAGCCGGAACTACAGAGGAGGCATCAGCTTATGTGGCTCTTGCTCCCTTCTACAGCTCCAACTTTACAAGTAGTTCCTCTGCATTGTACTCTGTTTGATGCTCTGGAATGGTGGGTCAGCAAATCCTGACCGAGATCTACCAGCCACCTGTCCCCGATCTACCGGTAGATTGCGATCTATAGGTTGCTGACCCCCGCTCTAAGCTGTATCTGTATTTGCAGCAGTATTTACTACTTTGGCTGTTGCTGGGCCCATAACCTGTTGGAAAGCTGCTGTATATGAGACTCCTACTGGCCAAGATGGTACTAGAAACACAGCCATTTTGTTTTATTGAAAAACAACAGGACCACGGAGATGGAAAAATTGCAATTATAATCACGTAGTTCCACTAGGAAGAAAATTACATTATACCAACATTAACCATACTACCAATTAGAGCCGGATCTACTTACAGTCACTAATCACAGTATAATATATAAGAATCATTGTATAAGAATCATCTGTATAAACAGCATATCACAAAATATAGGAATCCAAACCAACCGCCCCTATTTAGATGCCTATCCACTGCGCTCAAGAAAATCTACCTACTAAATTATAGCTGCCACTTTAAAAAAGGTACATGTAAGCAAATCTACACTAAATCTTTCTAAATAAAGACCAAGAGTAAATAGCGGCGCTAAACATATATCAAATGAATATGTAACTATAAAGAAATACTAAATAAATAAATAATATCACCAATAGTGCTAAGTGAAACAAATATAGCATGTGTGTGAAAACAAACTATATAAATAAATCACAAACGATAAGTGCACAAAAAATGCAATGATCAGTATGACACTGATTTCTGCAAAAAAGAAAAACAATTAGTGAAAACATAAGTCGCATAAAAAGTCCATGCAATTTTTCACACGATGTGCAAATTAACAGACGTGAATATTCTTCCTTTGATCTTCCACCACACCACAGTGATCCGTGCTTCCACTCCCCCAAAAGAAACGCACTCACCGCATCTATCGCCCGCACTTTCGTGACAGGCTAATAAACTTTTTGAATTCCACCCAAGGAAGTTAGTGATCACTCCAAAATCAATCTATATCCGGATCTCAGTGATGCTGCATTTAGGAGATGCAAGCGGATGCAAGTTTTAGTCCACAACATGTGCTCTGATAGCTGGTTGCTTCTTTCAGCCTCTACGATGGACTCTGAGCTCCCAGGATGCATCTGCTTCTCTTCCTTATACTGAAGAATGATGGGAACTTATGTTAAAGGTGAACAGTTTCTAGTTGCTGCAAAAACAGTAAAAAACTTGGGTGGAATTCAAAAAGTTTATTAGCCTGTCACGAAAGTGCGGGCGATAGATGCGGTGAGTGCGTTTCTTTTGGGGGAGTGGAAGCACGGATCACTGTGGTGTGGTGGAAGATCAAAGGAAGAATATTCACGTCTGTTAATTTGCACATTGTGTGAAAAATTGCATGGACTTTTTATGCGACTTATGTTTTCACTAATTGTTTTTCTTTTTTGCAGAAATCAGTGTCATACTGATCATTGCATTTTTTGTGCACTTAGCGCTTTGTATAAACAGCATGCTAACAATATGTGACCCAATAACCCCTGCTTTTATGAAAAAGTTTGCTAGAAGTATGTAAGGGTGTATAGCGGGGGGTTAACTGAAAATTTGGTTCTTTCCCAGACTTACCTACTACCTGCTTCCTCAGTGTGACAATTGTTGACTGAAATTTGAAGTGCCTACTGCTTCACAGGCCCAAATTTAGGCTCCATATTTTCTGTCATAACACCTTTAGCCCCCACTTTTCCTCACAGCTTCAGCACATTACCATGATTTGTCTCTGAGATGTTGTCTGTTACCACAACCATTTAGCCATACACCTTGTGTCCTCAACAGCTCTTCGACCCTTCACTTAATCTGCAAACAAATCTTCAAGCCATTGACTCTGCTCTTCCTATACCTCTAAAATCCACGCATGCCTCCATCTTTGATGTGTATTTCAATTGTAGCAGCCTCCTAGTGTAGGATGCTAGGCAAATTTAGCTCTTGGCTCCTTCAGTAATCAAGGGAGAAGTAATTGTCTGTTCTGGCCTGCTCTTGGGTCTCACAGGCTAGGAGTGTGATTGCTTCCCCTGCCTCTGAAAGAAGCTTCCAAATCCTAAAACAGGAGATTCAAAACAACCAGCCTGACATTTTATTGGGATTCAGCCAATCCCTGGGGAGGAGTGTCTAGTAGGGGGCAGGAATGAAGATAATTAGTTTGACACACTGGAGAGCAGGTTTTATTCTCCCCAGGAGCAATGGTTCCCACTTCCTCCAGGTACAGGGCGTAGCAATGGGGACTTGTTGTGCCCCATCCTATGCCAATCTGTACCTGGGGTAGTGGGAATGTATGATAAGTCAGAGGTCCTGCTCCCTTTTATGGAGAATGTGGTCCCTTGGTATCGTTATATTGATGATATATTTTTGATTTGGGATGGGCCCCCAGAAAAGTTACAATTGTTTCTCCAATCCATTGACAATATTGCCTTCGATCTAACATTCACTATGACCCACGGTCCAAACTCGATCACTTTTCTGGATGTTGAGATCCACAAAGGATCAGATGGTTTAATGACCAAAAGTCTCTATCGGAAACCTACTGCTGGTAATTCCTTAGTGAATGTCAGTAGTTTTCATCCTTGAGCTCTCATTTCTATACCATACAGCCAGTACCTTACAATTAGCAGAAACTGTTCAGAAGATGTTATTTTAAAAAAAGAAGCAGATTTACTTAAAGAGAAACTTTTTGCACAAGGCTATTCTCGTACATGCCTGAAAAAAGCCTTCAAGAGAGCAGGCACCAGGACACGACATTATCTTTTCTACAACCCAGCATCAACACACATTAAAAGTAACCCAATCTGTATCATTACCCAATTTTCCAATCAACATAAAACAATTAGGAAAATTGTTGAAAAATATTGGCATATGCTCAATTGCTCATAATGGACCCTATAGCTGTCTCTTTTGGACCTTAAACCCCCGCATTCACTTTTAGACATGCAAAATCTCTTTAAGACAAATTGGTATCAAGCGAATTTAAAGAGGGAGGTGGCAAAGATCTGTGCATACATCCAGAGACCTTCAGATGTGGAGGTTGCAATTACTATCAATTCATGAATACATCCCACTCTATAATTTTACACAACAGTGAAAAATATAGGACCAAACATTACGCTAATTGTAAAACAATGGGTGTGGTGTATTTTCTTATATGCGACTGTGCATGCTTCTACATAGGGAAGACCAAAATGGACATGCATGGCCATTTCCCCAGGCCGGTGACATCAGGGCTCTGCTTTTGCGGGCGTCCAGCGTTACCGGCTGCCATTGCCGAGTGGCGTCTCTCTGGGGGCGATGCTGTGCGCGGGGGGCACTCCCCTTGCCCAGCCCCTCCTTTTCCCCACACCTCAATGGCCAATTAACCCACCTCGTCCACCTTAATCTCAATAAAGCCTGTGATACCTGGGGAGCTCATTGCATGCTGTCCCTGTGAGTGTCCAGGCTCACATGATATACCACGGCTGACAAGGTCATTTTTGAAGCTGATTTCTTTGCAGTTATTTATAGATTAAATAGATATTGGATGCACTCTGATTATCTAACAGATAGAATATAACGTTTTATTCTATGTTGCAGACTGCCCATCTCTACTTATTTAATAGAGATCTCCTGAATACAGTTTCTGTTGAAAAATAATTTCTGACTTGTTTTTCCTTTTTGGATAGCAACTCTCAAGTAAGCTTTGTTTTTAGACGTAGCTCAAACATTTTACTGCTTTGTTAAATCACCTCCTCCCTCCTTCATTTTCCTTTATGAAACTTTATGTTTTTTAGGTGAATGAAGTAAACTGGTGTGCCCAGTCTTTCTTAGGTATCCCTTTGGGGTACTCTGGAGCTCCAAGTTCAGTCCCATTTTGTGTTTGTCCTAAAAACAGAGGTGGGTACCATGATGGGCTCCATACATTGTAATGTAATATACCCCAATAAAATGTTTACATTTTGAACATTTATTGTTCTACTTTATAGCTACTCTAAAAGATCTAGATTTGTTGGCCAAGATCTAGATTTGTTTGGTGGTGTGGTGACCCCTTTGGGGCTGGGTTGAGTGCCCTTTGTGAGTGATCTGGGCTGGACCTTCCTGCCCCTCACCCTCTGGACTTTTGGCTGATCCATGGGGGCAAAAATCCTGTTTTTTAACTGATGTTGTTTAGGATATTTTGTTATATTCACATGTTCAATGTATATCTATATTTTTGCATATAATTATGTTATTGTAAATATCTCTGTATATTTCTTAATGGCATACTTTTGTCTCTGTTAATTATAGATATTAATGTTTTACCCATATAACCACTCACCCCTGAAGAAGAGGAATAACGCTATATCTCAAAATGCATTGGATATACTCTGTATAAGTGTGTTCCACTACACAGAGCAAGTGGTTATATGTTTTGAAAATATTTGTGCACCATACTGCACCTGCATCAATTGTAGTGTTTTAATCATACATTTTGAATCTCCTGTTTTTAACAAATTCAAAGTCCCACTAGAGGGATTTCTTTGTAGCCTGTCTTATTCAGTGATGTGGGCATTTTCTACTATCTTTCCCTATCAGCATTCAGCATATCTTTAATTCAGGAGGGTTCCAGAGTTCCAGAGCTGGACTTTTCTTGGAGCTGATTGTAAAACCACACCACAGAGGATGTGGTCCTGAGAGGAGCCGTCTTACTCACTGGACCGTGTCCAGAGGAGGCTGGAAGAAGGCATCTGTCCTGGGGACTTGTGAGTAGTAACCCTAAACTGATTCCCGTAACTGGGTATTGTACTGGAAGCTGCATTGGGTACCGGCAGTAGTGCATTGGCACAATGTAACCAGATGCCAACACAAACACTTGCCTCATGGTCTTAAGAAGAGGGGCTTTAAACTGTTCAACAATAGCTACTACTTCTAGAGAAGATTGCCCTCTAATTACCAACTACCGAGTGTTTTGACCCCATGCCCAGGCTCGGATCTCCTGTTGACATTCTTCAAGCAATAATATATCAATAGACATACCCTGTTTATTGGACTGTTGCTTGCAGGGCTGGGCGGCCTCTGTACTCCTTGGGAAAAAAAAGTAAATACCAGTTGTTTCTATGGGGGTAGCGCTACACAATACTTACCCAATACTTATGCTGTCAATATCTCAACAACCCTATCAACATTAGTTTAAAACCAAACTGTCTAACCAAAAATGTTATGTGTGACCCTACATTTGTTAGCACAGACATAAATTGTACAAATAATAAGGTTACAGGACCAGACTTGCTAAGAAGATGATGCTGGCTGTTACTCAGAGTCAGATAGAGTAGCAGTAGAGTAGAGTAAATATTGTTAGAGAATCCACCTAGTTATAGCTGTGTAGTAGCAATGTATATTAAGAAACATGACAATCAGTAGCACAGTTTTTCAGTCATGTAGGTAGTTGCCAAGATTTAATTATTTCCAGTACAATATGCTACTAAATTTGTGCACCCACAGTCAATCTAATGTCTCATGACAATGAGGAGCACAGGAGGAGCATAAACCCATCATGGCATGTTTGACTTCAAAAACAAAAGCATTTTCTGGGCAAACCTTTTAAAAACTCAACTGGCTGTTGAAACCAGGACAGCTGGCACTTATGAATGTGATCACCAACAGCCATTCAATGGAAGAAATATTACTTCCTGTCACAAAGAGAGTCATCAGTGGCAATCTCAGTTCTTCTAGAATGAAGCAATATTGACCTGAGTTTTGTTGGATACGTAGAGTATCTAGAGATTTTAGGCCTATGACATTTCTAATGTTTTCCTCTGTAAGTGTTTAAATACTCATGCCAAGATTTATTTTCAACAGCCGACGGACAAATGTTTGCTTTTCAACATGTTCTATGGAGTATACTGTTTGTATGTGGATTATTGAGTATAGAGTAAGGATCTGTTAACTTTTATCTATAAAGCTCTCCACACATGAGCAGATTAGGTCATTCTTGATTTCTCCTTTTTGTTGATGGGTAACCAAAATTTTCACAAAAATGGTGCTGACTGTCCATATCATTTGAAGAACAATAGAAATGATTTTATGAGAGTGGAATAAAATGGTTATACAGATACTGAGTAAAAGCCTCTTCCATCCTGCGATATCTGATTGGATAACAAATTATCTGAAATTTGGGCAGTTCATAAATACAATGACAAAAATGAGCCATCTAAAAAGATATGCTGAACATGTATATGTATGTACATTAAAGTGTAAAATCACATGTCTAATAGGAAGATCTTTCATTAATAACTGTGGCTGTTGAAAGAACTTCCTGTCCACATCATCTACATGTATGTAGAATCACTGATATTGCAGGCACCTGAAAGGACTCTATTTCTATATAGGCCACATACAGTAGGTTATGACAATGGATAGGGCCCCTGAGGGTGGAGTCCAGCCACAAATTCATCATATGGATGTTCCCTTGTTTTACTGCTGATGTGCCCCTGTATAACACCCGGGTCCACTGTCTAAGTCCAGTAGTGGGAATTGTCAACTTTTATCTGCCTGCCTTCTCACCCTATACTTGTCTTGTATGCTCCTCTAGCATGCATTATGAAGATTGGATATCATGCAACAATCTTCTAAAAAAAACAAGCTTTCTAAGCTGTACAACTGGTATGGCGTTTTAGTTCCTAGACCTGCTTCCTTGTCTTGGGGTCCCAGTTTAATTACCTTTATTTTTTTGGCTTTATATCTCCTTGTTTTTTCCCCCTTTTTTTCTTTTTATTATTTACATGAACTACTATACCATATGTGTGCGTAAATTACCTTTCACCTTTAGATCCTGATGCAAGTTACCAATAAGCTTTATAACTTTCCAGTATAGGCATTCAGAAAATGTGGATGCTTAGGCTATATTGTATAGTTATTTATTGCTACTGCATTGAGTTTGCGTGTTCTTCATGTTCCTGTGCAGGTTTCTTTTCACACACCATAGTTATGCTTGTGGATTAATTGGCTCCTGTCTAAATTGGCCTTACTATGTGTATGTATGAATGTGAATTGTGGATCTTAGATTGTAAGCTCCTTGAGGGCAGGAACTGATATGAATGTACAATATATGTAAAGTACTACCTAAATGCTCAGCGCTATATAAACACCTGTAGTAAAATGACATACATATTAGAATGTATGATGTCTTCATATGTTATATATTTTATTTATGGTTTTTATTTTTTTTTCTATTAATATGAGTTTATGAAAGCAATATTAATTGTGTATAGTGGTCCTTCAAGGTGGAACAGAACTCATAAAGTGAATATTTGTTATGTTATAGGGAAAATTTAGAAATGTAAATTGTGCGTAAGCAGTATACTTAAAAAAATTTACCTTTTGTCTGAAAAAGCCTAGGTATTCCTGTGTCTCATAGCTGTATATATGCAATGTGACATTTAAGGCACTATTGCCTATGACTGCTAGTCTACAAATAAGGCATGAAAGTCAGGAATGAGGAAAGATCAGCTGTATGATGACTAGGAATGAGCTTTGTGTTAGGACCGAACACTGAACATGACAGCTTCTGGTTATCAATGATTGCTAAGAAAACAGCAGCTGCTTGTAGCCGCTTCATCCTTACCAATCACTGACATCACCTGGCCCATTCACTTATATGACTGGGAATGCCCGAACAAGTAACCAAATGGAGCAGGTTACATCATTGCCTAAAAAATGGCTACACATGTCTGTCTTACGTGAGCAAGGAATCTGGAGTTGAGCAGCCATGCAAGATGGAACAATATTTGTCTATGCACTTTGCTAAACACATTTTCACACAGTGATGAAGAGAATGTGGAGGATATGGTCTGAGTCTTTTTATTGCTATGGGATGCAGAGTAAGCTTATACCTGGGAAGCAAAGTTTGAGACCAGATCAGTCAGGAAACAGGTGGTGGCCAGGGGAAGGTAGGTTGGCCAATCTGATGGTGGAGAGACTGTGCCTTGTAATTCATGACCCTTGCGATTTTCCGGTTTCAGTGTTTGGTTGTGACCCCTGATAGACTGGTCATGCAAACACAATAATCTAAGGGGCTTCTCATAAACAAGTAAATGTGTGCTTCTTGATGTGCAGAGCTAGACCCACCTTCCACTGCTGTAATTATTGTAGTAGGCCCCAAACTCGCAGCTTCACAGCCATTTCCCTACTGTGCATGCGTGAAGTGCGCTGTGCTTTGTGAATGGTTCGGTTGCAGGGAAATAAGGAAGAGGGATGAACTTCCGGTTGAGTTTGCCGTGGCCCCCTCCCCCCCAAAAGGTGCCAAATGTGGCAATAGAGGGGGAGAGGAGGCAGACAAGCAGACTTTAAGGCCCCTTTCACACTGGGGCGTTTTTCAGGCGGTACAGCGCTAAAAATAGCGCCTGTTCACCGCCTGAAAAAATCCGGCCCCTTTAACTCCAGTGTGAAAGCCAGGGGGCTTTCACACTGGAGCGGTGCGCTAGCAGGACGGCAAAAAAAGTCCTGCTAGCAGCATCTTTGGAGCGGTATAGGAGCGGTGTGTTCACCGCTCCTATACCGCTCCTTCCTATTGATTTGAATGGGAAACCGCGGTAAAACCGCCGCAAAGCGCCGCTACGGCGGCGCTCCGCGGGGGTCTTTAACTCTTTTTCGGCCGCTCGCGGGGGTAAAACCGAACCGCGAGCGGCCGAATACCGCGGTTAAAACAGCGCTAAATATAGCGCTGCTTTACCGTCACCGCGGCTCCCCGCCCCAGTGTGAAAGGGGCCTAAGTGTTCACTTTAAGTGTTCACACCTTAAAGCGGTTCCCTCCTGCAATCAACAGACAACGTCAACTCCTCTTCTTCTCTCCCCAGGTCATTGAACTGTTGCAAAATGGGCAAATAGAGCGTTCTCTACCTATCTCTGTTCTCCACATTGTAAGTACCTCTCTTACTCATTAAAGTGGAAGTAAACCCCCCTATCGTTTTCAGCCAAGGAAGCTGCCATCTTTGCCTCTGTTTAATCTTCAACTGCCACGGTGCTGCACATGTGATCCGTTATGACACCAGCCATTGGATGGTTTGACTGTTTGGTTGAGAGCACAGCCAATGTGCAGTTAGCATTCCCGGCATGCCTTTTTTTTTTTAAACTGTTAAATCGATGGGTTTACTTCCGCTTTAAACTTTGTAGTGAGATATTTTTCTGATATCTGTGGAGGATGATTATAATGATACATGCTGCTGTGGTTGTCTCCAACTTGAGTTGGCCTATTAACCTGGGAGTTAGATGTGGTGAACCAGACTCCCTTTCTTTTGGGCTGTTAAACAAACATTCCTTAATGTCTGTGTATTTGGAGATAATGGTGATCCGGTAAGAAGCTTTGTGAATGGTCGTGGAGACCATCTGATTGGAATATTTACCTGCTGGTTTCACTATTTTGCAGTTTAAGAATAGCATGGACATTTATAATTCACATTTGTGTATTTATTTGTACACTGTTTTTTGCACTATTTAAGCACTTTTTTGTTTATTTCTATGTAAGTATTTTTGGATGCACACCTAGTAATGTACATAGATGTTTAAAGTTTAGCCTGTGTGACAACCATGGTTGTCTCCAAAAGTTCGGCGGAGAGATGAATATAGCCACAAAGGGAGAGGTAGTATGTTGCAGTCCCAGCTCTAATTCATCCCAAAGGTGTTCTATCGGGTTGAGGTTAGGACTCTGTGCAGGCCAGTCAATTTCCTCCACCCTAAACTGGCTCATCCATGTCTTTATGGACCCTGCTTTGTGCACTGGTGCACAGTCATGTTGGAACAGGAAACTGTTGGGAGCATGAAATTGTCCAAAATGTCTTAGTATGCTAATGCATTAAGAGTTCCCTTCCCTGGAACTAAGGGACCAAGCCCAACCCTTGAAAAACAACCCCACACCATAATCCCCACTCCACCAAAGGATTTGGACTAGTGCACAAAGCAAGGCCCATAAAGACACGGATGAGCGAGTTTGGGGTGGATGAACTTGACTGGCCTGCACAGTGTCCAGACCTCAACCCGATCAAACACCCTTGGGATGAATTAAAGCTGAGACTGTGACCCAGGCCTTCTAGTCCACATCAGTGCCTGACCTCAGAATTGCGCTTCTGGAAGAATATTCAAACATTATTATATTATTATACACGATTTATATAGCGCCAACAGTTTATGCAGCACTTTACAATGTATAGGGGGGACAACAAAATTACAGTACAATACAAAAGGTACAGGAGGGCCCTGCTCGTAGAGCTTTCATTCTAAAGGGAGGGGGTGGTGGTAATAGCTGCAGGGAATGATTTGATGGGGGTGGCAAACATTCCCATAGACACACTCCTAAACCTTGTGGACAGCCTTCCCAGAAGAGTTGACGCTGTTATAGCTGCAAAGGGTGGGCCAACTCAATACTGAACCCTACGGACTAAGACTGGGATGCCATTAAAGTTCATGTGTATGTAAAGGTAGGCGTCACAATATTTTTGGTAATTTGGTGTATATGGGAAAAAACAAAACAAAAAAAAAATGAATGCTGTTACATTATCAAGGGGCTGCCATTTTGTTTTTGGGTTTAGATATGTTTTAAATTCCCAGGCAGATTTGAATGAATGTTTTTAAGTAACCATAATGCCGCGTACACACAAAGGGACTATCCCGCGGGATTATCCGCTGGACCGAAGTCGAGCGGATAATCCCGTCGTGTGTGGGCGCCGGCGGACTTTTTTTGCCCAAAGTACGGCGGACTAAAGTTTTAAGTTTTTGTTTTAAAATTATCCGCTGGACTTGGCAGTCGGCGGACAATCCGGCCGTGTGTAGTATGGTCCGGCGGACCAAAAAGGACGCATGCTCAGTAGTTAGTATTTTTCGTTTTCTAGTCCCGTCGTACGTGCTGTACGTCATCGCGTGAACCGTCGGACTTTTAGCGTGATCGTGTGTGGTCAAGTCCGTTCGCTTTTTAGTCCAGCGGACCCAGCTGGAAAGTCCAGCGGATTGTCCGCTGGACTTAGGTCCGCCGGCAAAAGTCCGTACGTGTGTACGCGGCATTAGGCTTTGTATATAGGACACATCAAGGTGCATAAGGATACCTCTCTTGCGTTACAAATGGGCAAGCAATTGGGGATCACCAGATTACTGAAAAAAGATAGTAGGTTTGACTTGTGTGCTACAGCAATGGATAAAAAAATGAAGTCATGATCAAATGATATGAAGTGTATTTTTTTTATTTTGAGAGGTGTGTACTGTTAGCAAAATTGAATAGGATAATTGTAGTTACCGTACCTATTCATTTAAAGTTTTGCTCATCTTTGCCACACATATTCATGGACTGGCTTATGCATAACCCAACCCTCTAATATAAAATATAAACAAATCCTACTCAAGTCAGTTTAAGTGCCATGCATTTATTACATTGATTATGTGTCCCATCTCAAGTGATACTTCATTTTTCAAAATATGCTTTTTAAAGCATTCCATTAATGTTCATGTCACAAGTCACAAAAACTGTAAATGCAGTAGCAAAAACAAGTTAGGTCACGGATGCCTCTTGTTCTAGATTTAGTTGCTGAGCATACATTCCTACTCACAGATCCTACATTAGTTTTCATTTTAATAATAATTAAGGACACAGCATTTGTAAGCAGCGTTTTATGCTGCTGGAATAGGTGCCTGTTCAGCTATCCTAGGATAATGCCGCGTACACACGAGAGGACTTTTCGACAGCAAAGGTCCGACGGAACGAATCCGTCAGACAATTTGATCGTGTGTGGGCTCCATCGGACTTTTGCTGTCGAAAAATCCGACAGACTTTAGAAATAGAACATGTCTTAAATTTTCCCGTCGGAAAAATATGCTCGTCTGTGTGCTAGTCCGACGGACAAACAATGACGCTAGGGCAGCTATTGGCTACTGGCTACGGACTTCCTTATTCTAGTCCGGTCGTACGTCATCACGTTCGAATCCATCAGAATTTAGTGTGATTGTGTGAGGCCAAGTCCGTTCATTCGAAAAGTTCGTCGGAACTCCGTTGAAAGTCCATCGGAAAGACCGTCAGACCTAGTCCGTTGAAAAATCCGCTCGTGTGTACGCGGCATAAGAGTTGGGTCAAAGAAACAATAGGTTCACCCTAGAAGTGTGGAACTATTTCCCTTATATAACTTATTTCCTGACGCCTTCATGGCAGCACACACTGGGTTGTGACTCCGCCCCCACAACCTGACAGGATTGGATAACTATAAAGTTGAAGGGGAGATCCCCCGCTGTATTCTCCTTTTTTTCCTCACCTGAACAGGTTGGACGGACGGATGTTCCTATGACAGATGAATAAAGCCTCTTACCGCAATCGCCCCAGCAGGTTCAAGCCTCTCCTGTTTGGAAGTCCCTCCTGTACAGTCTCTAAAGGAGCTTCTACGGAGGGAACCCCCATTCTGGTGGTCTCAGGGGGCGTCAAGAATTCCGGCAAGTAACAAGCTTTAAAGAAGCTTTTTATTTCGCAGTGGGCTCCTTTATCTGTATATTCTCTTTCCCCTTTTTTTTGTGTGTCTGGTACTGCCAGGGGGGGGGACTGCATTAGTCCCTACTATTTGTATCTGTGTGCCTCTCAAGTACAGTGCAGGTCATGCTGGCCCTTGTTGTCCCATAAAGGAATACAATATATGACTTACAGTTGCAGGCATGCTGGTCCTTGTTGTCCGACTAGCAGAGCGGCGTGGTAGCCGGCGCGTCCCCGCATCGCCCATGCGCTGTACAGGGTCGGGCAAACACCGCTGTGTTTTCGGTGTGTTGTGCCCTGATCCAAAATGGCGCGGGGACGCTCGGGCGCATCTGCGCATGCGCGAAAAACGTCATTTGGGCGCCGTAATGGCGCCAGATTTAAAAAACAAACTTTTCCTGTGAAAACTCCCTGTGCAACTCTGCAGCGAATCTGGAAAGAAATTAGAGGAAAATACTGCTCTGCAACACTCAGGTAAGCCCCTATAAGGGTTCCTCTTCCCTAAAAACTTTGATTAAATAAATAATTAATTAATAAAAAAAAAAAAAAAAGTGTGTTTGTATAAATAAATAAATTAATAGGGAAAGGGGTAGTAGTGAGATGTGTGTGTGTATATATATATATATATATATATATGTATAATAGAACTATGTGTATATATATGTATGTATGTATATATAAGTGTATATATGTGGCGTAGGGGACTGTGTGTAAAAAAAAAAAAAAAAAAAAACTATATATATATGTGCGTTTATTTTGTCTTTTCCCAGACTGCCCTGTCTCCTTCTTTTCTCCCTATGGAGCCCACTGCCCACGCAGACCACCAACAGCAAACTAGGTAAGAGGCTGGACCAATAGTAGGTAAGTATTGAAGGGGAGAAAAAAGAGTGCCAGACCGCTAAAATGCTGCATTTCTCTTGGCAGCCCGGCGGGATCAAGAACCACCAGCTCCCGGCACGGGAAAAGGTCAAGCCATACCTCAAGCAGGAGGTCCCGCAGGAGCCGTTCAAGATCACCTTCACGCCATCGGCACAGCCACTCACGGCGAAGTCATTCGCGGCACAGTCGCTCCCGCCGCAGCAGGTCAAATCGCAGGAGGTCCCCCTCCTCGCATCGCCAAAGCCGCCACACCCGTCCCGCAGCCAATGTCTGCTGGGTATGCGGCGCCCCGGCGCTACCGGAAAAACTTGCTTGCCGCTCTTGCTTCAATGAAGCCACTACAGAGAAGGAAGCAGATGCAAGGATAGCGACAGAGCTCATAAGAGAGTCAGTGCGGGAGTCTCTACTGGAAACCACAGCACCACCATTGGACAAAGCTGTTCCCAGTACATCATCGGCGGAACCAGTGTCTCACCCCCAGACCTCGGATTCCCCCAGTTCTGAGGACGAGATTCAAGACGTCTCAGCAGGTTTTGATTTTTCTCTGGTGGAGCCTTTCGCCAAATCAGTCAAAGAGGCGATCGGCTGGGAAGATGACAAGGCAGAACCTCAAAAGGTTCGGAAATATTTTCCAAACTTGAAGAGGGATCCGGAAACTTTTCCTTTTATAGAGGAGCTTGAAGATCTCATAAAGGACGAATGGGAAAGGTCGGACAAACGATCTAGTCTGACCAACAGGTTGGCCAAGATGTATCCTTTGAGGGAGTCAAAAATAAACCCCCTGACCAACGCTCCTACCGTTGACGCCTCTTTGATGCGTCTCGCCCGCCACGTCACTTTACCGATTGAGGATGCGGTATCGTTTCGAGATGTGCTCGATCGCAAGATGGACCTGGAGTTGAAAAAGGCATATTCCACGGCTGGGGGGGCCTGCAGACCTGCAATAGCTACAGCAGCAGTAGGCAGAGCCATCTCGGGATGGACATCTAAAGTAGAAAAAGACCTGCAGGATGGCGTCGAGATGGAAAAAATAATTTCCTCCCTACAGGAAATCAGATTGGCAGGTGATTTTGTAGCAGAGGCATCTGTAGACGTCCTAAGATCGTCAGCCAGGACCATGCTGGCATCAGTGACAGCAAGGAGAGCCCTATGGCTCAAACCATGGATGGCCGATACGGCATCTAAACTGAACTGGTGCAGGATCCCGTATGACGGCACAAATCTGTTTGGCACCAAATTGGACTCTGCTATCTCCAAAGTAACGGGGGGAAAGTCAGGGTTAATTCCCTCCGATAGGAGACCCAAGGCACAGAAAGGACCAGCATTCAGGCGTAACCTTCCGAATAAGTACAGAGAGGCCAGATCCTACCGCCCTGGTAGGGAATTTAGGAGGGACTGGAAGAACACAAAGCAGGCTTTTCTTAGAATGCAGAAAATCAAGTCCACCCCGGCAGGGGATCAACAGAAGTCGTTTTGAAGTCTTGCCTGCCCATTCGGCTCCGGGGGGCAGTCAGGTGGGCGCCAGGCTAAGAAACTTCTCCCAAATCTGGTCAAGTCACATAGAGGATTCATGGACATTGTCCACAATAAAGTTCGGACACAGGTGGAGGTTCATAAACAGACCTCCGGGAAATCACTTCCAGGCAACCAAACAACCATCCTCACCACTCAGAAGAAGCCTGTTAATAAAGTATGTGGCGGAACTGAAGCAGAAGGGGGCAATACTGGAGGTCCCAGCATGTCAAAGGGGGAGAGGTTTCTACTCCCCCCTATTCTTAGTAAAGAAGAAGACAGGGGATCTACGCCCTGTGTTGGACCTCAAAAGGCTCAACAAGGGAATACAGGTCGAGGCCTTCAAGATGGAAAGTCTCCAGTCCATACTACTGGCAGTGAATCTGGGAGATTGGATGCTTTCAATCGATTTATCAGACGCTTATCTGCACATACCAATCCATCCAGCTTTTCAAAAATTCCTCCGGTTTGCCATAAACCAAGGCCATTTTCAGTTCCAGTGCCTCCCATTCGGCATCTCCTCAGCACCCAGAACATTTACAAAGGTTCTACTACCCTTGGTAGCACTCCTCAGACAAAAGGGGTTACGCATTCACCATTACCTGGACGACATCCTACTGTTAGCAGAGGATCAGGAGACGCTGATTCACCACCGAGAAGTTCTACTCGCAACCCTCCAGAAATTTGGTTGGATAATCAACTGGAAAAAGAGCAGTCTACAACCCACCCAAAATATGGTTTTCCTGGGAGCAGATTTAAACACCAAGACGAACAGGATACAGCTCCCGCAGGAGAAAATACAGCCTCTAATTCAGAAAATGCAGAGACTACTTTCCACCAATCACCTACCTGCCAGAGCCTGTCTGAGCATTCTGGGATCCATGTCCGCAACCATACCAATGGTACAATGGGCACAGTGGCATATGAGAACCCTGCAGAACTCATTTCTCAGGCAGTGGGATGGAGTGTCGATGCATCAGACCATCTCTATATCCGGAGCAGTGAAGCGATCAGTATGGTGGTGGACGCGTCAAGGCAACCTCAGGAAATACAAGCCCATAGTCCCTCCAGATCCCAAAGTCATCACCTCGGATGCTTGCCAGAGCGGTTGGGGAGCCCACTTTCAAGATCGGGCAGCCCAAGGCCGATGGCCCTTTCAGGCTCAGGGGATAGTTTCGAATATCCTGGAACTCAGGGCAGCCTTCCATGCATTAAGGGCATTTACACCGCTACTAGAGGGGGAGGATGTGCTGATCAGGATGGACAACAAGGTAGCAGTGTCCTACATTCAGAAGCAAGGAGGTACCAGGAGTACCACCCTGATGGAAGAAGTCCGACCCATTCTAGAATGGGCTCAAATACACCTGGCAAGTCTGAAGGCAGTGTACGTTCCAGCGGCCCAGAATATGCTAGCCGACTACCTAAGTCGGGAAACGTTGTCCAACAACGAGTGGTCCTTGAGTCCGCAGGCATTCTCTCTCCTGACAGAAGCCTGGGGAATGCCAGAAATAGACCTGGCGGCCACTCCAATGAACACCAAGTGCCACAGGTTCCTGACGAGGGGCTCATTTCCATCAGCAGAGGGGATAGACTGCCTGATCCACCCATGGGACTTCAAGTTGGGGTACATATTTCCTCCAACCCCGTTGATTGCGAGGTTCCTGTCCAGACTTCGGAGATCTTCGGTAACAGTAATAGCGGTAATCCCGATGTGGCCGAGAAGACCGTGGTTCACGACCCTCCTACAACTCAGCCTTCAACCTCCAATTCCTCTTCCAATGATCCCGGACCTTCTATCTCAGGGGCAGTTCCTTCACCCAGCACCAGAGAGACTACATCTGATGGCCTGGAGGTTGAGAGGGTTAGGCTAAGGGCACAAGGCTGTTCACAAGAGGTCATATCAACCATGATGCAAGCCCGGAAGGTATCTACCAATACCATCTATACGAGGGTTTGGGAGAGATTCTGCTCCTTGGCACAACAGAAAGGGTGGAACTACCTCTCTCCAGAACCTTACCAAATTCTAGAGTTTCTCCAGTCAGGGGTAAGCAAAGGACTAAGCTCAAGTACCCTTAAAGTACAAGTGTCGGCTCTGTCAGCAAAGACGGGAACTAGGTGGGCATTCCACCCACTGGTAATACAATTCCTAAAAGCCTGCCTGAAGATAAAACCCCCCAGAAAACCAGTTTTTCCGTCATGGGACCTATCAGTAGTTCTCCACGCTCTTTCCAACTCTCCGTTTACTCCATTTGAAACCATATCTCTTTGGGACCTGACCTTGAAGCTATCATTTCTCATAGCAATAACATCAGCTAAGAGAGTGTCAGAGATACAAGCACTAATGATCTCGGAACCCCACTTAGTCTTTCTACCCGACGGAGTAGTTCTAAGACCATCAGAGCGCTTCACACCTAAAGTAGTAACTTCTTTTCACTACAACCAAGACATCATTCTGCCATCCTTCACCAACGATCAGGGTGAACCGCATCCGTTGGATGTCAAAACAACGATCTCTAACTACCTGGCAGCTACCACCTCCTTTAGGAAGACGGATTCCCTCATGATCATTCCCTATGGAACCAGACGCGGGCAAGCAGCCTCTTCACGGACTATCTCGTCCTGGTTAGTCAAAGCCATTAAGAAGGCATATTCCACTCAGCATCTGACGATCCCTGAAGATGTCAAGGCTCATTCTACTAGGGCAGTGGCTACCTCCTGGGCAGCATATTGCAGGGTATCACCAGAGACAATATGCAGAGCAGCAACGTGGTCTTCCAGACATACTTTCATTTCTCACTACAAAGTGGATTCTGCCCATTTGTCCATGTCAGACTTTGGAAGATCCATTGTTAGAGCCAATTCTTCCGCATTATAGGAATAAACATTATTTTTCTTGCACCCACCCGACTGGCGAGTTATTTCCCAGTGTGTGCTGCCATGAAGGCGTCAGGAAAACGGAAAATTGTATACTTACCTTTCCGTAATTTTCCTTTCCTGACGCATCTTCATGGCAGCACACAATTTCCCACCCCGTTTTTGTGATGATATATACAGAGAATACAGCGGGGGATCTCCCCTTCAACTTTATAGTTATCCAATCCTGTCAGGTTGTGGGGGCGGAGTCACAACCCAGTGTGTGCAGCCATGAAGATGCGTCAGGAAAGGAAAATTACGGAAAGGTAAGTATACAATTTTCCGTTTTTTTCCCCTACAAAAGTTCAGTATGTGGCAGAATAGGAAGCACATCCAGTTGATAAATGCTTACAGGAGGACTGGGAAAAACTGAATCCCTCTCTAAGAACTCAATATATACAGTACTTCTCTACTGGAGGACATGGTTTACATTAACCACTTGCCGACCGCCTCCTGTACATATACGTCGGCACTTTGAAGAGGGAAAACTCGGTAACGGCAGCAGCTGCTGCCACAACTGAGATATCCGTCTTTACAGGAGGCGGGTTCGCCGCGAGATCACCGTTATCGGCGGCGGGAGAGGTGCCACACCCCCTCCCGCCGCTCTCCCACGCCTTCCGCCGCTTATCGGAGCCGTCGGTAGCGGCGGAGGCGATCGGGTCCTGCAGTGTGATGGGTATGGAGACGAGTGAGGCTAAGATGGCCCCCACTTGACTCTATACCATAGGAGGGCGGAAGCAACGTCAAAACGTCACTTCCGCCCATACGTCTTAAAGGAAAAAAAATTTCAATGTCATTTTTTTAAATGACAATTTTTTTTTTTTTTTATTGCATTTAAGTCCAAATATGAGATCTGAGGACATTTTGATCCCAGATCTCATATTTAAGAGGACCTGTCATGCTTTTTTCTATTACAAGGGATGTTTACATTCCTTGTAATAGGAATAAAAGTGATCCATTTTTTTATTTTTTTTAAACAGTGTAAAAATGAATCAATGCAAGTAAAATAAATAAGTAAAACACCCCCGTCCCGACGAGCTCGCGCGCAGAAGCGAACGCATACGCGAGTAGCACATGCATAGCATATGAAAACGGTAGTCAAACCACACATGTGAGGTATCGCCGCGATCGGTAGAGCGAGAACAATAATTCTAGCCATAGACCTCCTCTGTATCTCAAAAGATGAAACCTGTAGAATTTTTCAAATGTAGCTTATGGAGATTTTTGAGGGTAAAAGTTTGATGCCATTCCACGAGCGGGCACAATTTTAAAAGCATGACATGTTGGGTATCAATTTACTCGGCGTAACATTATCTTTCACAATATGAAAAAAATTGGGCTAATTTTACTGTTGTCTTATTTTTTTATTCAAAAAAGTGATTTTTTTGCCAAAAAAAGTGCGCTTGTAAGACCGCTGCGCAAATACGGTGTGAAAAAAAAAAAAAGTATTGTAATGACCGCCATTTTATTCTCTAGGAAAAAAAACAATATATAATATTTGGGGGTTCTAAGTAATTTTCTAGCAAAAAAAAATGTTTTAAACATGAAAACGCAGAGTCTGAAAAACAGGCTTGGTCCTTAAGTGGCACACCCTCACTTTGGGCGCATTTACATTATTGGCTGTGCAGCACATTATTGTGTGCTTAAGTATACTGTGTTAAGAAAAAGCAGACATACCAATGGAATAGATGCAACCGTTGCTCCTCACAGGCACCCCCCCACCTTCCCATTGCCTCCTTCTTTCTATCTGCCCATGTATCCTATTACTCTGTATTCACTTTCTACGGTCCCTACTGATCCATGGAAACAGTCCGATGGGAGCTCTTCATCGGATTTTCCGACCGTGTGTATGCCCATCGGTCTTTTTCTGTCAGAATTTTCGACAGACTTTGGATTGAGAACCTGTTCTTTTTCCGACGGAAAACCTTTCTATCTGATTTTCTGATCATGTGTATGCAATTCCGACACGCAAAATTCCGACGCATGCTCGGAAACTATTCGACGCATGCTCAGAAGCATTAAACTGACGGGAAAACCATCAGAGCTTTTTCCGACGAGAATTCCGACCGTGTGTACGCGGCATTAGGGCACAAGATATCTGAATACATATCCCCACTTGCTCATACCCAGATCAACCATTTGACTTCCATATGGATCAATTCTCAGTATGGATCTCTACTGGACCACATTTGTCACACCAAATAGGTAATTGAAGTCCATTTTTAATGATTGTGCATACAACTGACTGTCCAATTCCTGTGACAAATTAAAATTACAATTTTCTGTACTGTCTGTATACTTTGTTTTGTATCGAAATTGTTAAAAAAAACGTTTACTATTTAAAAAAAAAAAAAAAAAACAGACATGACAATGGCAACACAAGTACCTTGAGGTGCATTGCATCACAGATGTGTTGCCCACTGCTGTAGTTGTGCACTGGGGTGCATTCTAAATAAATGGCACCACACAACGAGGGTTACCTTATGCATGGGTCTGAATAGACCTGACTGCTTTTAGCTTTAGAGGATATTGTCATGAAGGGACCATGGTTGATGTAGCACTGACCCCCGAAGGAGCTGCTGTCTTTTTTGTTGGGCTTACCGTTACCTCACCTGTTCACTGTGTCCGTTCTAGGGGTCCCGTTGTAGAGTTGGTGAAAGCATATTGGCTCCGACACTTAGTCCTTTTTTCCAAAGATTTATTTGAAAGAACATAAATTGTGCAATAGAGGGTTAAGGGGGATTCAGGTACCTTGTAATTGTGGGTTAGAGGTATTTTCTTGATCCGGAGGACAAACAGCTTCCACAGCTGGATCTAGCAACCACCGGATAGGCCTCTCTCACTGACCTAGCAGCCAATGAGATGCTCAGTCAAAGTCTCTGCCACAGACTTGTCAATTTAACTGAATCCTTGTGCAATCCTCTGCCACAGGAAGGCACAACCAGAACTTGTTGTAAAATTAATGAACTGTCACACAGTACCAGTTTCTTTCAGCCAATCCGGCGGTAATGTGTGTTAAGTGACCCGGGGTGCGTCCTCCCACTGGGTCTCCAGGCTCTTCCAGAGGTACCAGCCTTGTTGCTCGGTCCTCTCCTGAAAAAGTCCTCCCCTGGATCCTCCAGTCGCTTGGCTTCTCCCCGCAGGCAAGACAGCACAGGACCACCCCTGGATCGGTAGGCCCCAATACTTCTGGGCCTACCCTTCAGTTGCGAAGCCTCGGGCCAGCCGGCCCCGAGACATAGAGCAAAGCAGCCCACACCTCAGGCCAGGAGGGCCATGAGGTCACAATAAACGAACCCCAAAAAATGGCGTCCGTACCTTTAAATACCCTTACCCAGAATGCACAGCGGGAAGACCACTCCCACGGGCTGTTTCTGAGTAAAAGGGGTACCCAATGCATTTAGCCTGTTGCCTTTTCAACAGGTACCCGTGGTGACAGCGACACCCATGGTCAAGTGGAAACTAGCACAACCCAGCTAAACTGGTACAGAAACCAGAACTTTAGTATAATTAGACTGAGCCAAACTGCAGCTTCAGACAAACTTAAATTTACAAAAATACTAGCGTCTGCTCATTAGGAGCAGGGCGCTACAATAAGAACAGAATCATTCTACAAATACTTGCCTGTCTAAATTGGCCTGCCTAGTCAATCCATTCACTGTTCGTTGCCTGAAAGTGATACATTAACCTGGCAGCAAGAGGGTGGACGGCAGAGAATACAAATGAGCATTTTAAGGATAAAATCCTGATTTCTAGGGTGTTGATGTGCGTGAGCAAGCAGGTCCTTTTTATGGATCAGCAACTAAATCACTGATAAAATCAATTATTTGTCCTCTCAAAACAGCCAATTGCATGATCAGATTTGGCTCAGTGGTTGTAACACCTGCCACAGTGTAAATGATTTCATATTGAAAATTGGCAGAAGCGTTGCAAGTGCAACAAGACTCATTTTAGCCAATGCATGGGTGATAAATTTGCTTCATAACTGCAGTAAACAAACCCAGGGGCATTTAATGGCTAAGTGGAAAACAAGTTATTAGCAAGCTAATCATGTGCTGCTTAATAAATATTGCTCCATAGCCCTTTAAAAGTTGCTGTGAATAAATACATATGTGAATGCGATTAGTTTCAAGCTCAGCTCTAGGCATTTTAAAGAATAACACTTTCCATTCCAACTCTACTACCTAGCAGATACATTTTTTTTTATTAAGACTATAAAACTAAAGACCCTTATTACCCAACTGAAATAGCTATTGTGTGACAGACCAGGCCCTGTGTTTTCCTTTTTCTATTCTGAATGGTGGGAATGTCCTTCTTGCAATTCCTACTTCTCTTCCTCATGATGTAGACACTGACTATCAGCTGTTGACCCCTTACTCCACAGTAGGGATGAGCCGAACACCCCCCTGTTCGGTTTGCACCAGAACCTGCGAACAGACCTAAAATTCATGTGAACTTTAGAACCCTATTAAAGTCTATGGGACTCGAACGTTCAAAATCAAAAGTGCTAATTTTAAAGGCTAATATGCAAGTTATTGTCATAAAAAGTGTTTGGGGACCTGGGTCCTGCCCCAGGGGACATGTAGCAATGCAAAAAAAAAAAGTAAAAACTTCCTTTTTTCAGGAGCAGGGATTTTAATAATGCTTAAAGTGAAACAATAAAAGTGTAATATTCCTTTAAATTTCGTACCTGGGGTGTGTGTATAGTATGCCTGTAAAGGAGCGCATGTTTCCCATGCTTAGAACTGTCCCTGCACAAAGTGTAATTTCTGCAGGAAAAAAAGTATTTTAAAATCACTCGCGGCTATAATGAATTGTCGTCTCCCCGTAATACAGAGAACAGTCATTGAAAGTCATTGATAAAATTCAATTACCAGGCCCTTCAGGTCTGGTGTGGATATTAAGGGGAACCCCGGGTCAAATTAAAAAAAAAAATGACGTGGGGTTCCCCCCAAATATCCATACCAGACCCTTCAGGTCTGGTATGGATTTTAAGGGGAACTCCACGCCAAATAAAAAAAAAATGGAGTGGAGTTCCCCCCAAAAATCCATACCAGACCCTTTATCCGAGCACGCAACCTGGCAGGCCGCAGGAAAAGAGGGGGGGACGAGGGAGCGGTTCCAGCGGTGGTAATCCACTCTTGCTATCCAGCGATGGCTGATCTGTTCTCCAGGATCCAGCGATGGGTGATCTCTCTCGTGCATCCTGTCTCCACAGAGACACTGTGGGAATCCCAGGTCTTAGCTGAGGAGGACCGGGCCACCCGTCACCTGACCCCGCCCCCTCTGACGCAAGGGGGAAGTCGGGCTTCCCCAGTAACCTACGGTGACCCCGCCCCCTCTGATGTAACGGAAACCTGCGTTACATCAGAGGGGGGCGGGGTCACCCGTACATCACTGGGGAAGCCTGGGTTTCCCCTTGCGTCAGAGGGGGTGGGGTCAGGTGACGGGTGGCCCGTCCTCCTCAGCTAAGACCTTATCAGGCTGTCGGGATTCCCGCAGTGTCTCCATGGAGACAGGATGCGCTGCGCTGGACCATCGGAAGAGATCACCCATCGCTGGACCCTGGAGAAGAGATCACCCATCGCTGGATAGCAAGAGTGGATTACCACCGCTGGAATCTTTTTTTTCTTTTTAATAAAGGACATATCCCAAAGGTGTCTGTGTGTTTTTAACAATTTTTTACACTTTCTTTGTGCCCCCTTACCATTTCAAACAGGGGGGGCGGGATCTGGGGGTCCCCTTGTTAAAGGGGGCTTCCAGATTCTGATAAGCCCCCCGCCCCCGCAGACCCCCACAACCACCGGCCAGGGTTGTGGGGATGAGGCCCTTGTCCCTATCAACATGGGGACATGGTGCTTTGAGGGGTCACAGACCCCCAAAACATCCTCCCAATGTTGAGGGCATGTGGCCTGGTACGGTTCAGGAGGGGGGGGGCTCCCCCCCCTTTTTTCCTGCGGCCTGCCAGGTTGCGTGCTCGGATAAAGGGTCTGGTATGGATCTTTGGGGGGAACTCCACGCCATTTCTTTTTTAAATGTCCATACCAGACCTGAAAAAAAAAATTACACTTTGTGCAGGGACAGTTCTAAGCACGGCGCCCTTTTACAGGCATACTATACACACCCCCCAGGTACGAAATTTAAAGGAATATTACACTTTTATTGGTTCACTTTAAGCATTATTAAAAGCACTGCTCCCGAAAAAACTTCAGTTTTTAAAAGTTTTTTTTGCATTGATACATGTTACCTGGGGCAGAACCCAGGTCCCCAAACACTTTTTATGACAATAACTTGCATATAAGCCTTTAAAATTAGCACTTTCGATTTCTCCCATAGACTTTTACAGGGTGTTTGTGGGTTTTCGAATTTGCCGCGAACACCCCAAATTGGTCGCTGTTTGGCGAACAGTCGAACAGTCAATGTTCGAGTCGAACATGAGAGTTTGACTCGAACTCGAAGCTCATCCCTACTCCACAGAAAGTTCTAAAGTGATAGGAAGTCACAAAGGATTGTATTAGGACTGGTTTAGAGAACAGCAGAGAGCAATTACTGGTCCTTATGGCTTAAAAGGCACCATGGAGGGTCACATGACAGTGTATTCAGGTAAGTATTTACATCATTTGGAATAGTTTTTTAGTTTAAAAAGTAAATTTAAGCCAAGTGTGGGGAGTTGGAAAGGGTTTTTTTGGGCTGTAATTGGGCTTTACAATAAATATTATTAATGTGTGGTTATGTTTAAAAATGTATACATTTTTGTAGGCTGTAGATGTTAAGGTTGCATATATTTTTATTGATTTTTATTTTTTTTTCAAGGTAAAATATAACACAATTAAGATAAAGGAAGGGGGGTACATAATAAAGAATAAGGGGGGGGGGGTAGAGGAAGGGGGGAGGTGGTCATCACATACCGTCCTTTGTACACAATGTTATATCTTACATCTATATGTTTATCTAAAGCATTTCTTCATATTACAAAATATAAAACCCAACCATGCAGTGTCATCTATCTTCGGACACTGCTTGGGAAATCTGCTCTATAAACAAACTGTTGGATGGGGGAGGGTACGGGGAGGACATAAAGGTAAGGAGGGGTATGAATCGGGGGGAATGGATAGGAGGGGAGAGGAGGGGGGAACTCAGAAGTGAACATCTAATAGCAGCTTGGTTATCTATGCCAGAGGCGTAACTAGAAACCTCAGGGCCCCGGTGCAAGAAATCCGGAAAGGGCCCCCCCCCCCCAGTGCAGCCTGTGTCCCCAGAGCAACCGGTGTCACCAATGCAGCCTGTGTCCCCAGTGCAGCCTGTGTCCCCAGTGCAACCTGTGCAACCTGTGTCCCCAATGCAACCTGTGTCCCCAGTGCAGCCGGTGTCACCAATGCAGTGGTGGTACTGGAGGGGGGGTGGTGCTGGAGGGGAGGGTGGTGGTACTGGAGGGGAAGGGGTGGTGTCACTGGAGGGGGGCGGTGGTACTGGAGGGGGGCGGTGGTACTGGAGGGGGGGGGTGGTGGGCTGGTGGCACTGGTGGGGGGTGGTGGCACTGGAGGGGGGGGGGTGACACAGTCTGGAGGGGGGGTGGTGGCACTGGAGGGGGGGGGTGACACAGTCTGGAGGGGGTTGGTGGCACAGTCTGGAGGGGGGTGGTGGCACAGTCTGGAGGGGGGTGGTGACACAGTGCTGGAGGGGAGGGTGGTGGTACTGGAGGGGAAGGGGTGGTGTCACTGGAGGGGGGTGGTGGTACTGGAGGGGGGCGGTGGTACTGGAGGGGGGTGGTGGCACTGGAGGGGGGGGTGGCACAGTCTGGAGGGGGGGTGGTGGCACTGGAGGGGGGGGGGGTGACACAGTCTGGGGGGGGGGGTGGTGGCACAGTCTGGAGGGGGGGGGTGGTGGCACAGTCTGGAGGGGGGTGGTTACACAGTCTGGAGGGGGGTGGTGACACAGTCTGGGGGGGGGGTGATGGCACAGTCTGGAGGGGGGGTGATGGCACAGTCTGGAGGGAGGGGGGGTGGTGGCACTGGAGGGGGTGGTGGTGGCACAGTCTGGAGGGGGGGTGGTGGCACTGGGGGGGGGGGGTGGTGGCACAGTCTGGAGGGGAGGTGATGGCACAGTCTGGAGGGGAGGTGATGGCAGTCTGGAGGGGAGGTGATGGCACAGTCTGGAGGGGAGGTGATGGCACAGTCTGGAGGGGGGGGTGGTGGCACTGGAGGGGGGGTGACACAGTCTGGAGGGGGGTGGTGGCACAGTCTGGAGGGGGGTGGTGGCGGCACTGGAGGGGGGGTGACACAGTCTGGAGGGGGGTGGTGGCACAGTCTGGAGGGGGGGTGATGGCACTGGAGGGGGGGTGGTGGCACTGGGGGGGGGGGGTGGTGGCACAGTCTGGAGGGGGGTGGTGGCACAGTCTGGAGGGGAGGTGATGGCACAGTCTGGAGGGAGGTGATGGCACAGTCTGGAGGGGAGGTGATGGCACAGTCTGGGGGGGGGGTGGTGGCACAGTCTGGAGGGGAGGTGATGGCACAGTCTGGAGGGGAGGTGGTGGCACAGTCTGGAGGGAGGTGATGGCACAGTCTGGAGGGAGGTGATGGCACAGTCTGGAGGGAGGTGGTGGCACAGTCTGGAGGGGGGTGGTGGCACAGTCTGGAGGGGAGGTGATGGCACAGTCTGGAGGGGAGGTGATGGCACAGTCTGGAGGGGGGTGGTGGCACAGTCTGGAGGGGAGGTGATGGCACAGTCTGGAGGGGAGGTGATGGCACAGTCTGGAGGGGGGTGGTGGCACTGGGGGGGGGGGTGGGATCAGTAAGAGGCAGTGCGAGGTGGTGGAGGTTGGGATCGATCGATTGCAATGCAAAACGGTGACTTACCGCCAATCAATCGATCGATTCCCCCTCAGTAAGTATCCTTTACGTTGCGGTCGCAAAGTTCCTCCACAAGCGTGCCTCGAGGGTCCTCCAGAATGCCTTGCCTCAGAGTCAGAAAGCTCCTCCCCCGCCTTCACTGTATTGGTCTTTGGAGTTTTTCTTTTAGTGTCCGCCCCGCCTCCCTTACATTGTCTCTGGCTCAGGATAGGCGGGGGCGGAGCCCACACACAGTCTCAGCGCTTCTCAAGCTGTCTCTCCCCTCGCAGTGGGTGAAAGCCCCCCTCCCCATGGCATGTCTCCATCGTCCATGGTTATACAGACTTTACATTGAATCACGCCGCACACACCCTGGGGCTCGGACAGTCAGGTGGGTGGGAACCTCAGTCCGGCGGGCAGGCGGCCGGTGGGCCCCCTGAAGTGGCGGAGAACTACAGGGCCCAGTCGCACTTGCGACTGTTGCGACCCCTATAATTCCGCCACTGATCTATGCATTAAACTATAGGGGTTATCAGAATCTCTTTTGTTGAAAGTTTATATCCCTTTTTATTTTCGTGTTACATTTATGTGGGGCCCGCTGCTCATACGGCCATTCTGTTGAGGAGGGAGTCCGATGAAGAGTGATGGAGCCAGGGGTACCATAATTGTGTGTATTTGTCCCATGTATCTCCTTGTTTTGCCTGTAACTCCTCCATGAGCATAGTGTCATTGAGGGTGTTTATCCATCTAGTGATGAAGGGGATGGTGTTGGTTTTCCAGAACTGCGATATGACACGTCGGGCTGCGGACAAGAAAAGTCGAAGAAGACTTTTCTTGTGAGAGCTGAGTGGTCCTGGTAGGATGGATAATAGTGCCGCTTTGGGGAGGGCACCAGGGAAACATAGGCTGTAGATGTTAATGTACAAGTAGGTAGATATGGATGCAGGGTCTTTTTCCTACCTCATCATATGTCCTACCTACATCTCAATATATCTGTTAAGGTCCTCATTTATCCAGCTCATGGTATAGCTAGTAGCAGTTAGTTACAGTCAACTGGACTTGTTCCGTAATGTTTAGAATGTTTCTACACATATCCAAATAGCTTCCAATGAGGTTCAGGAACTTACCTCAGCATTTATAGCTACATAGGCAAATCAGTCACCTTAATCCAGTCTCCATGGTGTTATGAAATGTGTCAAGGCTGATTTTGTTATTCAAGTATGTGATGGGATGAGTGAATGTTTGTGAATCCATCCTGTTCTACCCACATAATTCATTCATCTTGGTGCCATTGATTTGTTTTCTGTATTCTGCAAAAAAAAAAAGCTGTTTTCTATCTCCACCTTCTGTCCATGTCCCCAATGCAGCTAGAGATTCTGAAGCTCTGGTGGCAGCTCGGCACATGCTCAGTTTTTAGGGAGTTTATATGCTGGGCATTTCCTCCCTATCACATCAGAGCAGCCCATGTGACTATAGAGTCACACATGTGGGTGTACACACAGTGGAAGAGGATAGCTCACTTCCTCCTCCTCCATGCCCACTAACCAGTTAAACCCAATGGGGCCGGGATATTACATGTAGACTAATGGTAGCTTCACCTCCCTCTTATTCTAAGACACAGGCAGGAGGGGCGTGACACAGCCTGTGACTGGCAGAAATCTGTCCACACCATGTTATTGCCAAAAAATAATAAAGATTTGATTTCAAATATATATTTATATGCAAATTTAAAACAGTTTACTGATATTATTTATTTATTTTTACTCTGTATTTCAAATTATGTTTTTTTATTTTGAAAATGTGACCAGCAGCAGAGGACTAGACACTCCTCCTGTCTATGTTTCCCTGCAGACAGGCTGGGAAAGATCTGGGTCATGTTACAGCTGTATATCGATTAGGAAAAAGGTACTAGTGCTCATGACCTGAGGGTCCTCATGGAATTTCCTTTAATTTACCGGGATTATCACTCACTTCCTGTTTTGACTATGGGACAGGAAGTGAAAGTATATTTCCCCAATGGGACACAGATGGTAAAAAATAAACTGACAGGGGTAAAAACTCTCCCTTACTCTATCCAAAATAAAAAAATAAAGAGTTTTGTCTATAGTACTACTTTAATGCCAATAGAACTGGCCTTTACTTATCGCCCCATCAGCTATCTGTTGCTGACAGCCTTAAAGAGACAGCATCATGTGCACCACTTTACAGATGGGCCCCAACAATAGCTGGCTTAATATAGTAAATTAGGCGCCAAGTTTTTTTCCCGCCATCTCCAGGGGTACCCCTCTTAGAAGTGTATATACCAACTCAGGGGTGTAGGGCGTAGAGTACAACTGAGGACAGTTTTTTTTTAATACCTATTTCCACAAATTAATGTGAGACTGTTCCTTATGTCATGGTTGATGTTGTTTTTATGAATGTTGTGTATATTAGTTTTATGTTGTTTGGCCCTTTTGTGTCAATTGCAATAATTGAGTCTAGTACACACGAAAGCTGGTCTAATGTATCGTAACATATTCTCTGAGGTATTTAATGTTTTATGTATTGAGCTTAGCCTATCTTGCTATAATATACTTACTTTATCTACCATCAAGTTGCCTGTGGCCTATTTATTGGATTTTAATATAGTGTATAGTGTATACTAACATTTTAAGTTATTTAGGTGTGAGCAGCCTTCAGCTTATAAAGGTGTTTTGGAAGGGACCAAGCAGTTTAAAGAGTCGTGGCAGAAGAGAGAACCCATTATACCAAGCAGCTCCTCCAGGGGTAGCACTAGATCTGTATAGTTCATAAACTGCATACAAAGGAATAATACATACTTTCCACCTCCTGCTTTCACATGGATATCCACATACAGCATAAAACAGAATCATGCTATTATTTTCTCAGGCATGGGATGTCCTAGTGTAGGTGATGCCAGAACTGGATAAATGGGTTAGTGAAAGGTGAGATGTGGCAGTGAACAGCTGTACATACAGTACAAACACAACATAGGGCTAGTTTACACTTGCTTCAAAACATGGCTTCGGACATGCTTTGTTAAAGCTCTCTGAACGCCAGTCAAAGCTCCTGTTACTAAATAAAATTGTTAGCTTACAGTCCTGTTTACACCTTGATTTTACTTGGTGCTTCGATGAGGCTTTGATGAGGCTTCAATGAGGCTTTGGTGGAGCTTCGATGGGGTATCGGTGGGGCTTCGGTGAGGCTTTGTGTGGCTTCGATGAGGCTTCTGTGGGGCTTCAAGCGAGCTTTGCCATAGACTTCTATGGAGGCTTTGAAGTACCACTAAATCTACATGGGGTATAATTTTTGAAGCGAAGCCGAAGCAATGCAAAGCAAAAGCAGGTGTAAACAGGACTGTAAGCTAACCATTTTATTTAGGGCTCATTTACACTTACCTCAGCTTCAACACACATTAACAGCTAGTTTACACTTGCTTTAAAGCAACGCTTTGTTAAAGCTCTCTGAATGCTAGTAAAAGCCTGTCACTAAATAAAATGGTTAGCTTACAGTCCTGTTTACACAGGCTTTTGCTTTGCTTTGCTTTAGCTTCGCTTCAAAACTTATATCCCATGTAGCTTCAGTGGTGCTTCAAAGCCTCCATAGAAGTCTATGGCAAAGGTCGCTTGAGCCCCACCGAAGCCTCATCGAAGTCCCACCAAAGCCCCACCAAAGCCCCTTATTTAGTGACAGGTGCTTTGACTGGTGTTCAGAGAGCTTTAATCACTTACCAACCGCTGCATATACGTCGGCAGAATGGCACGGCTGCGCAAATGGGCATACCTGTATGTCCCTTTGAAGTTGCCGCCATGTGGTTACGCGCACGACGCCGGCGGCGCGCGACCCTGCCGCAAGCTCCGTGAGTAGGATCGCGGATCCCGCGGATTCGATGTCCGCGGGGATACCTGCGATCATCTCACAGAGCTTAAGGACGGGGAGATGCTAATGTAAACAAGCATCTCCACGTTCTGCCTAGTGACACTGTCACTGATCATAGCTCCCTGTGATCGGGAGCGGTAATCAGTGACGTGTCACTCGTAGCCACGCCCCCTAACAGTTAGAATCACTCCCTAGGACACACTTAACCCCTTCCTAGCCAGCTAGTGGTTAACCCCTTCACTGCCAGTGTCATTTCTAAAGTAAACAGTGCAATTTTATAGCACTGATCGCTGTAAAAATGACAATGGTCCCAAAAATGTGTCAACATTGTCCGATGTGTCCGCCATAATGTTGCAGTCATGATAAAAATCACAGATCGCCGCCATTGCTAGTAAAAAAAAAAAATATTAATAAAAATGCCATAAAACTAACCCCTATTTTGTAGACGCTATAACTTTTGCGCAAACCAATCAATAAACGCTTATTGCGATTTTTTTTTTTACTAAAAATATGTAGAAGAACACGTATCGGCCTAAACTGAGGAAAAAACATTTTTTTTTATGTATTTTTGGGGGATATTTATTATACCAAAAAGTAAAAAATAATGTGTTTTTTTCAAAATTGTCGCTCTATTTTTGTTTATAGCGCAAAAAATAAAAACCGCAGAGGTGATCAAATACCACCAAAAGAAAGCTCTAATTGTGGGGAAAAAAGAGATGTCAATTTTGTTTGGGAGCCACGTCGCACGACCACACAATTGTCAGTTAAAGCGATGCAGTGCCGAATCGCAAAAAGTGCTCTGGTCTTTGGCCAGCCAAATGGTCCGAGGCTTAAGTGGTTAACAAAGCGTGTCCGAAGCCTTGTTTTGAAGCAAGTGTAAACTAGCTCTTAGTGACAGGGGCTTTGACTAGCATTCAGAGAGCTTTAACAAAGCCTTTCCGAAGCCTTGTTTTGAATCAAGTGTAAACTAGCCGTTAATGTGTGTTGATGCCAAAGCAAGTGACTTCTGTGAGATCCTGATGGAGAAAGACCTAGAACATACAGTCAGTGGCGTCACTAGGGTTGGTGTCACCTGGTGCGGTATAACATGGCGTCACCCCCCCCCCCCCAATAATTTTTGCGGGTGATTTTAACCCTTTTTCAGCCGCTAGTGGGGATTAAAAGCTCCCTGCTAGTGGCCAAATAGCGCAGTGAAATTGACGGTAAAGTGCCGCTAAAAATTGCGGCACATTACCGCCGACGCTCCCACCACCCCGGTGTGAAAGGGGCCTAACCGAGGGCTCCAACACGATGAGTGAGTTCATCGCAGCTCTGCCCCCACACTTTATCTGCTGTCCCCAGGGACAGATCCGATCCAGAGATCCCACTGTATGGTGATCTCTGGATCGGATCTGTCCCCGGAGACAGCAGATAATGACATCATAGGCATTGATGATTTGATTTGGATTTTGGAACTGACCTGCTGACACGGTGTGTTGCTTGCTGGACCGAATCTGATGGCCGCAGGGAAGATGGCAAGATGTTGCTGTGACCTTCTGCTTGCTGGATGGATCTGATGTGGGTGTGGGACACTGTCTGTCTACACCTGTGCTGTGGTCTGTGGACACCCCCCCCTATCAGACCAGCTTAGGGCGGCTCCGCTCACTACCTGGTGACTGGTGGAGACCAGGGTGGGTGGGGTGTGTCACTCAGATACTGTGCCTATATCTAATATAATATATCTGTGTCCAGCACCCCCCCCCCCCCCATCATCATCATCAGACCAGCTCAGGGTGGGGGTGGCGCAGTCAGCTAATATAATATAGTGAGTGTTGTCCGTCTGATAAGGGGGGGGAGGGGGTGCTGCTGGACACAGTTATATTATATTAGATATAATAGGCACAGTAGCTGAGTGAGCTGGTCTGGTGGGGGGAGGGGGGTGGCTGGACCAGCTATATTACACAATATATATATATATATATATATATATATATATATATATATATATATAATCTATAGCTCTGTCTAGCAGACCACTTTGCACCCCTCCCCCCCTATTATACTTGTATAACACAGGTCAGCCAGGGTGCCAGACACAGAGTCCTCCCTCCTCCCACACCAGCTCTTTGGTGGTGAGTCTGTGTCAGTACGATGGCGGCCCCCCCCCCCCCCCCCCCCCCACACACACACACACACCTCAACCTGGCTATGCTCGGACACCAGGACATCTCCCCCCACCTGTTCAAAATTCGGGCGTCTGGAGAGGAGAGGAGGGCAGCTTCACCAGCTTCACAGCGTGCAGCTGCCGTGCTGCCCAGGCGGAGCGGAGATACTATGTAGTGACGTCATCATCCTGTCTGCACTCTGCAGTGTGAGATGTGACAGGCTGATAGAAGAAGGAAGGAGGACAGCGAGTGACACACACCAGGCACGGCTGCGGCGCTGGAGCCTGGAGGTGTGTTGTTTCAGCCCAGCAGGCTTGGGGGGGGGGGGGGTGGGTGAAAAAAAAATAAAAAATAAACTGTTTGTTGTAACGTGGACGATTTCAAGGGGTAAAAAAAAAAAATGTAAAAAAAAAAAAAAAAAAAAACAGGGCTTTCCTCACCATCGGGTGGGTGTCACCCCTCTAGCGGGTGTCACCCGGGTGCGGACCGCACCCCCCGCACCCCCCTAGCAACGCCTCTGCATACAGTATAGCACCATAGCAAGAAGACTCAACAATGATGAGTGGTAAAAGGGCCCAGAATTCATTGCACAGATTCCTGGTTTGCCACTGTCATATGAGTGCAGTAAAACATTCTTTGCATGAGTTTCAGGCTTTTGCATCGAGTACTTTGCTAGAGAAGGACAATTAAATGAAAGAAATGTACACAGATGTAACAACCCTAATGGAGTTTTTTATATTGTGCAGACTTTCCTAGTGGAAATATGCATAAACTTTCAAGTTAACAGTGCAGTAAATATTCCTGCAGCTCGATGTGTGACATTATCATGCGAGATGAGAGCTCTGCGAAATGTCAGACATCAAGACTTGGAAAGGAGATGTAGTAAATACATGACAAGTATTTATTCAGTTATTTATTGTGAAACACGGATGTCGCTAAAATCCCATAATCTTCTTTCTGTGTACTTTTGAACCTGCGGAGCAACTGGCGGTTCATCTAAATATTTTTTATGCATGTTTATTAAATGAGCGATCAATGGTTTCCAGTCTGAGCTGCTTTCAATTAATCTGTGCTAACCGCTATAACAAGACTCGTCTCTCAGTGTAATTCAAGCTCAACTCCAAGCAAACAGCTAAGTACATGGATAAAATCTATAGAAGGAAGCTGGTTTACCTGCTAAAGAATTAATATTTCTGTCCATTCAGTTCTATAATTTAGGCTGGCCATGCACTAATTGAACAAAAGTAAAACTAATGCCGCGTACACACGAAGGGACTATCCCGCGGGATTATCCCCTGGCCTCAAGTCCAGGGGATAATCCCCTCGTGTGTGGGCCTCCAACGGACTTTTTTTCAAAAAGTCCGGCGGACTAAAGTTTTAAGTTTTGTTTTAAAATTATCCGCTGGACTTGGCAGTCCAGCGGACAATCCCGCCGTTAGTAGGCTAGTCCGCCGGACTTTTGAAATGAACGGACTTGCCGCTCATCGGAAAGTCCATTCATTTAGCACGTGACTTCAGGTACGTAGCTAGCGTAGGCAGTAAATGCCGGCGCGCTAGCTCCGTCACCTGGCATGGATTTAAAGGGAATCCCCACGCCGAAAAACGGCGTGGGGGTCCCCCCCAAATCCATCTCAGACCCTTATCCGAGCACGCAGCCCGGCAGGCCAGGAAAGGGGTGGGGACGAGCGAGCGCCCCCCCCTCCTGAGCCGTACCAGGCCGCGTGCCCTCAACATGGGGGGTGCCCTGGGGAAAGGGGGGCCGTGCGGCCCCCCCACCCCAAAGCACCTTGTCCCCATGTTGATGAGGACAAGGGCCTCTTCCCGACAACCCTGGCCGTTGGTTGTCGGGGTCTGCGGGCGGGGGCTTATCGGAATCCGGGAGCCCCCTTTTATAAGGGGGCCCCCAGATCCCGGCCCCCCACCCTATGTGAATGAGTATGGGGTACGATGTACCCCTACCCATTCACCTAAGGTGTAAAATGTAAAAAAAAAAAACACACTTTTGAAAAAATATTTTATTGCACTGCTCCGGGGGTCTTCTTCCGTCTTGGGGGTCTTCTCGCCGGACTCCTCCGCCATTTACTTAGCTCTTTTACCGAGCGGAGAAGTCCGGCTACCTTCTTCGTTGTCGCCGCCGTCGTCTGGGGGTCTCGATCCGCCTTCGGGGGTCTTCGGGGGTCTTCCGGGGTCTCTTCTGTTCTTGCCGCTGTCGTCGCTTTCTGCGCCGCCTTCTTCTTCTTCTTCCGCCTTCTTCTTCTTCTTCTTCTTCCGATGTTGACACGTCGCTCTCTCTGGCCGGAATGCCAGAGCCGCGCTGTGCTGGGACTTATATAGGGACAAGGGATTCCCTTTAAATCCATGCCAGGTGACGGAGCTAGCGCGCCGGCATTTACTGCCTACGCTAGCTACGTACCTGAAGTCACGTGCTAAATGAACAGACTGCTCCGTGTGTGGGCAAGTCCGTTCATTTTCAAAAGTCCCGCGGACTTTGTCCAGCGGATTGTCTGCCGGAGAAGTCCGGGCGTGTGGGCAAGTCCACACGCTCGGAAAGTCCGGCGAAGCCAGCTGGAAAGTCCGGCGGATTGTCCGCTGGACTAGGTCCGCCGGGAAAAGTCCCTTCGTGTGTACGCGGCATAAGTCAGCTTTAACCTGTGAGTGGACAGTGAAAGAGAAGCAGAATGCTGATTAGATCGTACTGCTCTCTCCTCTAAAATCTCCCCCCTAAAATTTAGGTACATACACCACTGGCATTTAAATAAATACATTTTATTACAGGGAAGCTATAAAGGATTTGAAAGTGCCTCTGGGACACTAACATGGGCCCTACTCCTTTGTGGCTGATGTGACACCCCACTACTTGTACTTGGCCTTTCTTCTGGGAGTACTGTGCTGCTAGTGCTGCCACTTCACCAGGATGTACAGTGCTGCTGGTTCTCACCTGCTGCTGTTCAGAACACCTGATTATTCTTGTTGGGACCCTTTTCTCCTCTGAATAGCTCCTTCTAAACCGCTGTCCTCCACAGGTTCATATTCTGAATCAGAATCTGACAGTGATGTCTCCTCCCCGCCACTCTCATTTGTCATTCTAACAATCTAAAAGGCCTCCTTGTTTTTTTTTCTTTTTTTTGGGCATGGCGTTGAGTTTACACTGGCTCTGGTGACACTGTGCTGGTATGATGGTGGCCAGGTACTGGTGTGACAGTGTTGCTAGCTGAACTGGTGTCTCTGGTACAGAGGTTGCTGACTGCACTGCTGACACTACTGGTGTGACGGTGATCAGGTACTATTGTGACGGTGACACTGGTACAGATGTTGATGGGTACACTGGTGACACTGGCACATATGTTGATGCTGCACTGGTGACACTGGGACAGATGTTGATGGGTACACTGGTGACACTGGCACATATGTTGATGCTGCACTGGTGACACTGGGACAGATGTTGATGCTGCACTGGTGACACTGGGACAGATGTTGATGCTGCACTGGTGACACATTGGCCAGATGTTGATGCTGCACTGATGACACTGGGACAGATGTTGATGCTGCACTGGTGACACTGGGCCAGATGTTGATGCTGCACTGATGACACTGGGACAGATGTTGATGCACTGGTGACACCTGGACAAATGTTAATGCTGCACTGGTGACATTGGGACAAATGTGGCTAGCAAGAATGCAGTGGATAGCTGCACTGGAGTATGACAGTTACACTGGTGTGAACTAGCAGTCAGGGAACTTGTAGATAGCCGCACTGGTGTGTTTTACAATAAAATAACAGTTAAAACACAGTAAACTCACAGACCAGCACAGATCCTCACAAGTCACTCTCTCCTTCCCCTTACACCGCTCTCTGTGTGAGGAGAAGTCAAGCCAATGGCTAGAACAAACAGCCTCTGTTTACTTTTGTGATTGCTGTGATTGGTCAAGTGATCACAAGGTACAGGACCAAATTCATTTTTTTCTTCCCTTTTTCCTTATATGCCCTAGTGCAGCCCTCAAAATTTTCGCTGGCTTGCTCACATTTGGCGAGTGGAAATAAACTGAGGGCGAGTGTTCCGGCTTGACTTCCTTGGTTCTGGCAGGTCGGCTGGCTTGGCTCAGGTGGGGGGCGGTTCCATTCAGCATGGGCGGGCAGGTAAGCCAGCTGGCTCAGACGGGTCCCCTCAGATTTAACGGGGAGGAGGGCCAGCTCGGCTGGGGGGGTGGGGCAGGTCCGGTCGGCTCAGCTTAGGCGCGAGCCGATGGCCCAGTGCACACTGCGTGGCCACATAATAGTGGCTTGCAAGAAGGAGGAGCGGGAGGAGAAGAGAATCCTGCCAGCTCCATGGCAGAAGCTCCTTCTTATCCATGCAGGCTTCTGCCAGGGGGTGGGTAAGTTGTAGCTGCTCTTTTGCAGAAGCCCCACTCTTTTAGAGGATGTGTGGGGAAATGAGCTCTATATTGGAATAGGGGAGAGCTCTGTACTGGGGGGAGAACTTGGGAGTACATAGCACATCCATCAGCCCTGCACTCAGTACATAGCGCACCTCTCAACCCTGCACACTGTATGTAGCACGTATTTACTTAAGGCAGTAATGATGGGTACAGTGCCTACAGTAGCCAATCATATTTTATCCTTATTTTATTTATCACAGTCAGATCAATGAAATATGCTTTTTGTTAATACTATTAAATGTAATTGTTGTTAATATTTATTTTGTAACTTAATTCTAAGTTGAACTAGATGGATTTGTGTCTTTTTTCAACTTGACTAACTATGTAACTATGCAAATTCTGTATAAAACATTTAACTGTCATTTCATTACATCATTTATGAAGGTTTGTTTAGGGGCGAGGCAGGGTGGGGGTTGGGTGGGGCAACTGTTGGCGAGTAACTCTTAAGGCCTGGCTAGTAGCTCAGGACTTGAAATTTTGAGCCCTGTGTATGGGTACATTCTTCCAGAACAGTTCCACCCAAATGTATATGTACAGTGGCCCGGCAGGAAGCAGTTAAATTAAAGGAAGAACATAAATTTTAAGCAAAATCTGATTTTTTCTTTGCTTTAAAAATAAGTTTTAAATGTCCTGTAGATTCCTAATCAATAGAATAAAGAACAAAAATGAATGATTGAAAAAATTGTGCCTTATTTTATACAGTAGGTAATGGGAAGGCACAGCCAGTGATTGGTGAGGATGGAAATGGGTGTTATGGTAAAGCTTCAGGAACAGTTACAGCCTCTGTCCGGTCCTCAGTTACCCCCTGCCTGTAAATAACATCATATAACAGAAAAATACACACACAAAAAAAAAACTGCCCCATACCATCTCATTTGAGTTGATTTCACTGTCTTATTGAGCAATTTTGGTCCACCCTACTGAGTGGAATAATACATGTTGCCTCCATGCTACATTACAAACATTGAGACTGTCAGTTGTTTTACAGAACCTTAGGTCCTGCAATGATACTTCATATAAGGGCTCGTTCACAGACACAGTTTTACTGCCCCCCTAAATCTAACACAGTGGCTTGAGGGGATTGTACACATGCTGCTATGTAAATTTGTACCTCCATTGCATTTGGCAGGCTGTACCGCTGCCTAAGGTAACCTGTGCAAGTGAATGGGGCCGCTCAGTACCCAACCTTCAAAAGTCCAGCCACCTGTCCACTACCCTCTGAAAAGCAATCCACTTAAGTCTGTCATCAGTGTATACAAACCCTTATGCTATGTTTGCGGGAACTCGCCAGTTTTTTTTTTTTCTTGAGATTAGTGTAAATTGCCTAACCTATTAGAGATACTCTAGCTGAATACATACTGCACTCAGCAACTCCGCTAAGTCACCTTATACCTTTCATATAATTTATTTATAGTAAAAAAGTACTGTCATTGCATTGTCCAGGTCTTATTCTGTAATGCTGGACAATAAAATAGCTTGAACACGGGAATGCTGAACTCAGCATATTTATCTGTTTTCAAATTATATTCCACCAACATAAAAGCAAGCTTAACAAAAGGAAGCGGCTGCAAAAACTGCTGATAACAGGACAGTCAGTTTATTAATTAAAGTTGCTAAAGATTATTTATGAAGTGCAAATAATAGTGCCAAACTGCTGTAGTTGTAGACAATCAACGCGCTGTATTCCACGGCTAGTAACTACTATGGACTACTGATTTTGTATACTACTCAAGGGGGTTTAATTTAACTTTTATTATTATTAATTATACAGTATATTAAAAGGGCACAATGTTTACCAATCCCTGTTTACTCACAGGGAGGAAGATATGCTATCAGTTGTGATAAAAGAACTAGGAAGCCCTTGGCTTTTTTTTGCCATTTGGCAAAACAGGCCATGTAAAAGTCCCAGCATGCTGGATCACCTGTCCCTGTCCTTTAACCACTTCAGCCCCGGAACATTTGCCCCTTAATGACCAGGCTATTTTTTGCGATAAGGCACTGCGTCACTTTAACTGACAATTGCGCGATCGTGCAACGTTGTACCCAAACAAAATTGGCGTTCTTTTTTCCCCACAAATAGAGCTTTCTTTTGGTGGTATTTGATCACCTTTGCGGTTTTTTATTTTTTGCGCTATAAACAAAAAAGTGTGCCAATTTTTACTATAATGTAATAAATATCCCCCAAATATTTTTTTTTTAAAACAAATTTCTTCCTCAGTTTAGCCTGATATGTATTCTTCTACACATTTTTGATAAAAAAATTGCAATATGTGTACCGTATATTGATTTGGTTTGCACAAAAGTTATAGCGTCTACAAAATAGGGTATAGATTTATGGAATTTTTATTATTAATTATTTATTTACTAGTAATGGTGGTGATCATCCATTTTTATTGGGACTACGACATTAGCCACTGATTTATACAGCGATCAGTGCTAAAAATAGCCACTGATTACTGTATTAATGTCACTGGCAGGGAAGGGGTTAACACTAGAGGGCGATCAAGGGGTTAAATGTGTGTCCTAGAGAGTGTTTCTAACTGTGGAGGGATGGGACTGCCTGGGGGAGGAGACAGATCACTGTTCCTAAGCAGTAGGTTCAAAAGATCAGTCTCCTCACCCCTGACAGAATGGATCTGTCTTTTTACATTGACAAACCTCTGTTCTGTCTCTCAGGAGTGATCGCGGGTGCCCGGCGGACATCGCGACCGCCAGGTGCGTGCATCTGCTCCTTCGTTGCTCTGCGCGCTCCTAGTGCTCTTAAAGCGGCCGACGTACAGCTACGACGGCTCGCCCAGGGGAGCCAACCTGCTGCAATGTAACTGCGGCCGCTGGTCCTCAAGTGGTTAAAGCAGTGGACCGCCCGCCGTCATTATACGTCGGCTGTTCGAAGAGGAATACCATGCTGCCATAACACAAAATTCATGAAAAGGTTATAGTATAGAGCACCCCAGATGTTTTTGAACTACATTTCCCATGATGCTCATGCACTCTGCAGTGTAGTTGAGCATCATGGGAAATGTAGTTCCAAAACATCTGGGGTGCCAAGGTATGCCATCACTGGTATAGAGTGTTATGAAATCACTGTGGAGTGTTCAGCTTGCAACAATTTATAGTATTTTTTTGGATAGTGATTACTTTATTAAGCTTGCATTAAGTTTGATTTATTGACACTAGATAAATGGGGGTGGTGCTGATTGTAATTAGATAAATTTTCACAACATGTTTCGCCTTGCCCTCGATTTGCCCCACCCAATGATCTCCGTTATTTAGCCAAAAACTTGTTGGAGTTGAGGCACTGATATTAAAGAAGAGAATATGTCACCACAGGGTGAAGCCATGGACATACAATTATGAATGAATTGTACAAATATATAATGTTAACCATTTATGTTGGAGTTGTGGTCTGGATGAATCTGAGGCTGCTTTTACCTGCTAACCGCTTGGGCCGTGTGAGGTGTGAAGCGGCTGGGCTATCTCTTCCTATTTTTGCAGTATGCATTGGGTCTGGACAGACCTTTCCTCAGCCACTTGTCAGCCTGAGCTGGGACCCTTAGGCATTTATAATATACCTACAGAAACCTTTCCGTCACTGCCAAATCCCATGCCATTTTACAGGGCAAAACTTTGACACTTTCTAAAAAAGCTGAAGCTTGCCTGCCCCTTCCTATCTTCTATTAGCCAGTGAAGCTGGCTATCATATTAATGGGATAATAGGAATGTGGGTAGCCTTAGTGGCTAGCTCCAACAGCGCTCTGAAGTGGGGAGCTGTTTTCTTAAAAAAAATGTAAATGGTGTAAAAAGCCATAAAGGGCAAATACCAGGTAAAGAAAATAATAATCATAATAATCATCATCATAATATTACTAAGTGAAATGGTACCTGTAGGCTCTAAGAAACTGTACCAATGGCTACTTTATTTCCCCACCACCAAAATCTAAAACTCACCGGGGTTTGATTTACTAAAGGCAAAAAGACTGTTCACTTTGCAAGTTCAGTTGCTCCAGAGCTTAGTAAATGACGTAAAACGTCACTTTACAAAGAATACCCAATGCAATCACATGCAAGGAAAAAAAAAAAAAAAAACAGCATTTTTGCTTGCACATTATAGGATAATGGAATTCAGCATACCTTCTCCTCATTTATGAAGCTCTTGAGCAACTGCACTTGCAAAGTCTATTTGCATTTAATGAATCAACCCCACTGTTGTAATAGGCAGCTTCATGGACCAATAGGGAGCCAAGAAGGAGGGGATGGGCTGGACCACTGAATGGTCATGCAAGGTCTGGATGTTGGTTACACAATAGAATATCTGAAAGTAAAGTGACCATGGGAGCGAGTGCAGTATAATCTTGTGGTCAAGCTTTCTAGCAGCCCCCAGAACAGTTTTAGACTTCTACTGAATACAATAGATAACATCCAACGCATATGTGTGCTGTAAAAAAAAAAAAAATATGTATTTCCTGAACGTTTTTCTCTTCTGTTTAAATGCAGCGATAATAACTTGGTAATGAAAAGCAGTGTAATACTCTGAAAATAGTTTTAATAAACAGAGCAAATGGGATGAAATGGAAAAGAATACTTAAAACATGGCTCTATTATAAAATCATCCCCTTATTTATGATTTATGCTGGTCACCTTGTGTCATGTCAAGAAGACAGGAGGAAGAACAGAACAAATGTTGATGTAAAGCACAGAAAAATATGGCCAGATATTTCGAGAAAAAAATATTTTTTGAAAACAGACATTTGTAGAAAACAAATATAAGAAAATGTTATAATTTTAACAGAATTGATTGGTAAATAAGATATTTCAAAGTCAAGCAAACATGTTTATGAATGGCTCAGTAGCTCATCTATTTTATATTTTCCACGCACTGTATTGACAAATTAAAGAAGCCTTAAACTTTCTTAATCAACATTAACTATTTTTAATCCTAATGCTCCTAGCATTATTAAACAGATAGAAACATATATTATATTTTCTTAATTTTTTTTTTAAACATCTCTTCAGTTGGAGTGCCGCCACTCCGCTTTCATCTGAGGACTTCTTCCTGAGGACACCTTTACAGAAAAACGCTTTGAGGTGGGACTTTGGCTGTTCCTTCCGATTTTCAGTGATGTAACATTTGGGCTGCGGCTTCCGGCCTGATATTGGCACTTATAAATGTGAGTGGAATCTTTTTATTGTATACATTTGATTATTGACTAAATAAATATTACACTATGAAAGTTATTTTGGTGCTTGTAAATCTATGGTGGAGCATGAGAGAGAAATCATTACAGAGCCGGTGCACCCTTTTGAAGTCCTCTGGGAGACTGGACATCTGGGCCATAGGAGAATCTATACTGTCCATATTCATAAAGCACATATTGACCTTGTTGTAAGAGGTCCTTTTTATCCAATGAGTGTGCATTTTATTCACCATGTGATGGATAACTATTTGCATGTCTGCTGTGGAGGAACGAAGAAGCATGAGAATTATAGCAGGACTTACTGTGGTGTGGGGACACAGATTATTTTCAATGTGTGTATATATATATATATATATATATATATATATAATCATATATATATATAATCAAATACACTGCCAACTGAATAACCTGCCTGCTTTATCTAACTCAAGCTATCTCTCTGTCCACGCCAACAACACTACACACGGCCGCTCTGTAAGCAGCCTTAAATAGTGTGGGGCTTGGACCTAGTCCCCCTGAGCCAAGATTGGCCAAAGGCACCCTGCCTTTAGCCAATTATGGCTCTCTCAGCAGAGCGTTCTGTGATTGGCCAAAGCATGCAGGTCAGGTACATGCTTTGGCCAATCATCATACAGCAATGCACTGAGATCTCGCAGTGCATTATAGGGGATTCTGCGGCGCTCAAATTTTCCGCAAACGCCCCATTTGTTTGGTTTGTTTTAGAACAAACGAACACCCGATGTTTGAGTCGACCCTGTCCACAAATTTCAGGGTGCCTGTCCACCAGCTGAAGCTTAGTAGAAATTGGGTGATACAGCAGGACAATGATCCTAAATATCAAAGTAAATTCTTCAAGGGTTCACTTACTTGGCTTCAAAGCTTGCTTGAAGTAATTTCTGCAAAAGGAGGTTCAACCAGTTATTAACTGTGAGGGTTCACTTACTTTTTCCTCTAGCACTGTGAATATTTAATGGGTGAGTTCAATAAAGGTACGAGAAATTTGAATATCAACATAAGCACATTGTGTTTGTCTATTGTTGTGACTTAGATAAGAATCATATCACATTTTATTGGCAAATTACTGCAGTAGACCAGTTAATTCTCCAGGGTTAACATACTTTTTCTTACCACTGTATATTAGACTGTATATTAGACTTGTTTCATTCAAATAACATTCCCTCACCATGTTGACTTAAACTGGTCGTACATTATGCAGTCTGATTGTACAATCTTTTTACAATTTCCTTTAGATTTACCCAAACTATGGAATAGGATTACCTACCTGAACAATCCATTCAATTTGCATCAAATTTAGACAGCCCCTTGCACTACATAGTTGATGGTAGATCTAAGCCCCCGTTCACACCTATGCGAATTAGATGCGGCTTACACCGCATCCAATTCGCAGCACATTTCAAAATACATTAATATTAATGAGGCTGGTTCACATATATGCGGTGCATTCGCACTCCGCATTGCACAAAAAACGTGTGCGTTTTCTAGGCAGTGCGGTTCGGCTCAGGTGCGAATTCAGGCCCATTATCTTCTATGGGCACGCATCTGATTTGCAGATGTGTGAACAGGATAAAATACTGTGGCAATCCTGAGATGATACTGTGGCAATCCTGAGATGATACTGAGCAAAAACTGACATGAAACGCTGAACAACTGAGTTTTCTCTTCGCAGGGAACCCTGAGCTTCAATTTGCACCGCACATGTGTGAACCCAGGCTTAAGGATATTGTACAATCAGATTGTACAGTGTATGGCCACCTTTAAGCTGGCCATACAAGATTTCAGTGAAAATAAAATCAGTGTGTTAACATCCTCTCCCTCTTCTTTGCTCTCCCTGAACTGGATTACAAGAACAATGACACCTGGGTGTAGGGTTGCCACCTTTTCATCAAGCCAAACCTGAACACTTTAGGGGCACACAACAACTTTTTTTGCAATTTACATTATAGGGTTGTAAAAGACCTGGGACACCTTTGGGTGCCCCAAAAAGAGTAGCATTGCAGCACATGTAGCGTCTCGTGACGAACAGTAGGTGTGGCCAAACTGTGTTTATAATGGGGGAAGCTTAAAGTGGAGGACCACCCTGAAAAAAAAAACTTCATAAAAATGTTAATAAAAATGTAAAGGGACTTCCTTAACGATGCGGGCTCATCGCTGCGGGGGGTGCTGACTGTTCTGGACACATTCGCCAGAGTCACGGGTCTTAAAGTGAATTGGTCCAAATCCCTTCTGTTCCCGATCGATCAGGAAGCAAAGGCCACTTCCCTCCCGGACAGCCCCCTCCTCTGGGTTGACTCATTCAAATACCTAGGGGTCCACATATCTAAATTGACCTCAGAATACTTAGCATTGAACCTTACCCCGGTGCTCTTAGAAGCCCAAGCAAAACTTAAATCATGGGGAAATCTTCCACTATCACTGTGGGGGCGAATAAATCTCCTGAAAATGAAGATTATTCCCAAGCTGCTTTATCTTTTCCGCCACTCCCCACAGTGGCTGCCCAAATCGTTTTTCAAAAAACTCAACCAGGTATTTTCCTCCTTTATATGGGGCCCCCTATCACCCAGATATCGTCTGACGACCTTAATGAGACCTCGAACACAGGGAGGCATGGCTTTTCCAGACTGCTACAAATACTACCTGGCTGGTAACTGCGGCTTGGTGGCTACAACCTGACAAAATGAACTCATCAACAGTGCTAGAGGCCTCAGTTGTCGGCTCACTGGAAGCCCTTCAATTCCTTATTTATCGGGGCCCTAAAGCCCCGTACCCTCTGACCCCCTCTATGCTCACTACCCTGAGAGCATGGAAAGCAGGACTGGCCATTGAAAAATGCAAGCCAACTGAAATCTCCCCGAATGCCCCGATATGGCTGAACCCCAGTCTACCTCACATTTATACGGTCCCTGACCCACACGCATGGACTAGGCACGGAATCAAGCTTATGTCACATATAGTGTCACAAAACTCCCTACTACCCTTCTCCAATCTGTCTTCCCTCTACAATTTACCGAATCAATACCTATTTAGGTTTAATCAATTATCGCACGCATTCACTGCCCAATTTCCGAACTCCTCCTGTATAATGGCACAGTCAGAACTAGAGCGAACACTCAGATTCAATTGTGATAGGAAGCCCGCCTCTCACCTATACACACACCTCATCTTCGTGTCACTACCATCTCTTGACAAACTCTGGACTAGCTGGCAGACTGACATTCCAACATTAGACAATGACGACTGGGATGATGTCTGGGACCTCCCCTTCAAAATTTAAAATTGTCCACAGGGCCTACTACACCCCATACAGGCTCCACAAGATGAACCCTTCATATTCTCCGGAGTGTTGGCGTTGTGGTACATCGCCTGGGGATTTCTCCCATATTTTCTGGCGCTGCGCTAAGGCCCAACAATACTGGGAAACAGTACTGGAACTGATTGGTAAAGTCACCTCGATCACTTTGCCTCTGGCTATGGAGGTATGCATACTGGGTCTTATTGAACCCATTGTGCCGTCCTCCGCTAGACGCACAGAGATTAGTATCCTGCTGTTTTATGCACGGAAGAATATCGCGATACAGTGGAAAAAGCCCGAACCCCCTTCTATAGTACAGTGGAAACGTCTAGTGAACAACAGTCTTCCCCTATACAAAGATACATACCTGCACAGGGGCTGCCCACAAAAGTACGACAAGGTCTGGCACAATTGGCTGGCTGAACCAGAAACAGCCTGAGTGGAAACGTCTAGTGAACAACAGTCTTCCCCTATGGAACGAAAAAAAACTTCATAAAAATGTTAAATAAAAATGTTTTAAAGGTTAAAAAAAAAAAAAATATTATAAAGGGAAAAAAATATATATATATTTTTTTACTTACCAGAAATGGCTGTTGCTAGGCAGATCGTCCTAATCTGCCTCTTGCTGTTCCGCGGAGTTGTTCGGTCTTCTGCTCCTAGCACCGTCTTCTAGTGAATGGGGCGCGGTGTGTGTTATGGGAACTGTGTGTCCCACAACACAACGCGTTCCCCATTCACAAAGCGCTGTGAATGAAGCCAGCAAGGCTACGCTGCCTGTTTCCCTTAGTTGGAATGGCGGCGCCGGGAACCGAAACCCGAGGGACGATCGGATTTGGGCGGCCGACATCGCAGGCACCCAGGACAGGTTAGTCTGCTTATTAAAAGTTAGCAGCTACAGTGTTTTTAGTTGCTGACTTTAAATTTTTTTTTCCCGGCTGGCCCTCCCCTTTAATGAGCATAGTTAAATCAAACAAGGTCAGTCTGTCCCCCAGTACAGTCCCCCTAGGTCAGTCTGTCCTCCAGTACAGTCCCCCTAGATCAGTCTGTCCTCCAGTATAATCCCTCCTTGGTCAGCCTGTCCCCCACTATAATCCCCCCAGGACAACCTGTTCCCCAGTATAATAGCCCCCCCGACCAAAATAATTAAAAGCACTGAAAACTGACAAGAGGGGAGAGGGGGATAAGAGGACTTATCCCTGCCCCAAAAAGAGTAGCATTGCAGCACATGTAGCGTCTCGTGACGAACAGTAGGTGTGGCCAAATTGTGTTTATAATGGGGGAAGCTTAAGGAGAATAGTTAAATCAAACGAGGTCAGTCTGTCCCCCAGTAAAGTCCCCCTAGGTCAGTCTGTCCTCCAGTACAGTCCCCCTAGGTCAGTCTGTCCTCCAGTATAATCCCCCCTTGGTCAGCCTGTCCCCCACTATAATCCCCCCAGGTCAACCTGTTCCCCAGTATAATAGCCCCCCGACCAAAATAATTAAAAGCACTGAAAACTGACAAGAGGGGAGAGGGGGATAAGAGGACTGGTTCTACAGGGCTGTCACTGATGTGTCCGGGTTTAATGTGGACTGAAACCTGGACACAGGATCTAAAACCCGGACTGTCCAGGTGAATCCTGGACAGGTGGTAACCCTACCTGGGTGTCTCTGCTCACTCCTTTCCACATGCTTGCATAAATGAGGAAATAGGACCATGGGAAGAAATAAAAAAAAGCGGTGGTGCAATAAGGAGGGAGGTGTGGTCTGGAGAGGTAAAACACACCCCAATCTTTGATGCAGTAAGGCAGTACATGATGGGATAGGTTTCCTGGAAAATCACATGATGACACAGGAAGTCAGCGCTAAGATGCATCATTTGACATTTTGCAATGAGATGTGCACACTGAAGGCTGCCATGGACTAGGTACTGTAAGTGAGAGATAAGCACATCAGAATGGCTTTAGCAGAAAAGACATTAGAAAAGGCTTCTATTTATTCTGAAAAGTGAAATTCTTCCTGAAAAGGTGAACTTAGCCTTTATAAGAATTCTGCTTGTTACTGCACAATACTCCCCAATACAAAATAATTTGTTACAGAAGAAAGCTACTAGTCATGAGCCAAATCATTTGTGAATGTATTCATTTCGCCAGTGCCGTCTTTAGATGACTTCTAGGCAGCTCAAATCTAACTATTTGGTTTTGTTAATTACTTGCCTACTGGGTACTTTTACCCCCCTGTCAAGGCCAATTTTCAGCTTTCAACACTGTCGGACTTTGAAAGACAATTGCGCAGTCATACAGCACTGTATCCCAAAAACATTTTTATTATTTTTTTTGAGACACATAGAGCTTTCTTTTGGTGGAATTTAATAATTTTTTGCTAAAGAAAAGAAAAAAAAAACATTTTGAAAAAAAAAAGTTTTTCTTAGTTTCTGTTGTAAAATTCAGTAAATAATTAATTTTTTTTCTTCACTGATAAGGCTGCACTGATGAGCCCTGATAGGCTACACTGATGGACACTTCAAGGCTGCACTGATGGGCACTGATGAGGTGGCACTGATGACACAGCACTAAAGGGCACTGATGAGGTGGCACTAATGAGGAGGCACTAATATGCAGTACTGATGGGCACTGATAGGTGGCACGGCACCGATGGGCACTGATTGGCAGGACTGATGGGCATTTATAGGTGGCACTGATGAGCAGACACTGATGGGCACTGAAAGGCAGCATTGACTGGCATCACTGATGGGCACTGCTTGGCATCACTGATGGGCACTGATTGGAGACACTGATGAGCAGGCACTGATGGGCACTGAAAGGTAGTCTTGACTGGCATCACCGATGGGCACTGATTGGCTGCACTGACTGGCATCACTGCTGGGCACTGTTGGGGCTGCACTGATAATCGTGCAGTGATTATCTGTGCAGATCTCCCCTGTGAGGAAATGCCGCTGATCGGCTCCCCCTGTGCTCTTTACTGAGATTGGTGATGCGCCATGTCCCAGGGTCATGAGAGTGGGGCTGCCGCCCGCCCCTTATTTGACAATACGGTGGATGGCAGGTGGTTAAAGCTGCCCTTGTTGTTTTAACTTTGGACAGTAATAGATTTTTTTTCTGCCAGTAAATACCTTATACAGCCCACTACCTGTTTCTTGTCTAGTAAAAAGCCTAGGCTTATGGCATCATGCAAGCTCTCTCTCACTCTCGTGAGAGTTTGCCAGGAAGGGAGGGGGTGAGTCATAAGAGGGCCAATGAGAGCTGCAGAGCTGGAGGTGTGCCTGTGTAAATCCAGGACATGAACAGGCAGCAGCTTCAGCTGCCCACAGTTAAAATGGTTGCAGCCAGACTTAGTGGAGGGAGATTTCTGCAGCATATTTGGCAAGTACAGTATATATATAAAATAATATGCAAAGTAGTTGGAGGGAAGCTTCAGAACGGCAAAGATGTTTTTATTACAAATTATGTGAGTAGATTGCAGTTCCTCTTTAATAACATACCAGAAAGTAAAGTAAAATGAAAAGATATTTGAATACAAGAACATGGACTTTATAGGCATAACTTAATAGCCTTGATCAGGAGATTCTGCTACTACAGTCTACTAGTGAACACATTAAAGATCATACACAGTTTACTAAACGGTGGCAAGAAGTTAAGGAATATATTACTAAAATGACCAAAGATATTATCTTTAAGAAATAGAATAAACGGGTTAAGGACAGGATGGCATTCTGGGGGGGGGGGGGGACGCTTTCTTTTTTCCAATGAAGCATTATCTTCCTTTACAAATGATATGCTGGATGCGTTAAAGCAACAATATTTTCATTATATGGACTAACACTAGGGCATCATTGGATGAGTTCATAGAATCCCTGAACCACAACTTATTCAATTTAAAATTCACCTTCAGCTGTGATACCACTATAACTACTTTTTTTATGCTTTGGTCCTTACTATATTTAAAGACAAACTGTTGAAAACTGTTTAGCAACCAATTTGTTTCATAAGGAGACAGCAGGAAACAATCTTCTGCATGCATCAAGTGCACATCCACCAGATTTGATACGCAGCATCCCATAGGCAAAATATATTAGGTTACGACATAATTGTACACATTTAACAGACTTCCAAACACAAGCCAAGTCCCTATGTACACAGCTTCTAGCTAGGGGTTACAGTTATGCCCCATACACACGGCCGGAAATTCCGACCACAAAATCCGTCGGATTTTTTCCGACGGATTTTGTCCGACACTGGTGTTGCATACACACGGTCGGACAAAGTTGTCGGAAAATCCGATCATCCTGAACGTGGTGACGTTCGTTGCGTACGACGGGACTACGTAGAGGCTAGTAGCCAATAGCTTTGGTCTTGTAATGTGATCTGAGCATGCGTGGCACTTTGTCCGTCGGAATTCGCTACACACGATCGGAAAAAGTCCGATAGGACTTTGTTGTCGGAAAATTTGAGAGCAGGAGATAAAACTTTGTCCGTCGGAAAATCCGACGGAAAAAGTCCGATGGAGCCTACACACGGTCGGAATTTCCGACAACATTGTCCGATAGGACATTTTCCGTCGGAAAATCCGACCGTGTGTATGGGGCATAAGACTCTACTCCGTCAAGCATATAATAGAGCAATGCGACAGACTCGGAATGAATTACTGTTTAAAACAAAAGTTCCTGATAGTCAGCCCACGGTCAAATATATTACTAGATTCTCTTCTCAACATCTTGAATTGAGACATATTATGGCTAATCATTGGCATTTATTACAAGAGGACCCGATTTTGAAAAAATATGTTGCACAGAGCCCGGAGATGGTCTTCAGATGAACCAAATCACTTTGTGATAGACTTGTCTGCAGTCATTATTCTGGGGACTCCAAATCCTCTAAACCCCCAAAAGGCATTTATAGATGTGGGAAATGCACATTTTGTCCCTGGATCAATATAGGTTTATGCTTCCTGGAGAGGTATTTGTCCCCAACTTCCATGCCAACTGTGAAACACAGGGCATAGTTTATCTTATGCTTTGCAAGTGCAGAGCCTTCTACGTGGGGAAGACAGACAGACAATTGAGACAAAGGATAAACGATCACGTTTACTATTCAGCAAATGGTAAAATGCTTACTCCAGTAAGCTGACATTTGGATTTATACCACAGATTCAACACGTCCTTTGTCTCATTTATTGTTCTGGGCATTGTCCCCAAATGCCCAAAAGGAGAGGAGAATGGGATAGACTAATTCTCTAAAAGGAGACTCTATGGATTGAGCACTTTGCCACTACATATGGTCCAGTGATTAATGAAACTCTTATAAGCCATTTCTATGATTACACTTGTAATACTGGGGTGATGTATGTCTTTAATAGATCATTATCTGTTCCTGATAGCTAGATGTAATCTGATCATAACCAATGGATGATCGGGTTGATATTGTTTTTCCGAGAAGTCTTTTTCTCCTTCCCTTATTTTCCGATATGTTTGAATAGTTATGTCTGTATTTGCCTAATTACATGTATGCTGATTATTCAGACGTGTTCTTGGATGGCTTCTTGCAGTGGTCATTTCCATTTGCTTAGCCTTGTTCTCTTAATGTACCCCTTGTGGTCTCATTGATTTATTACTATAAAGATGGTATTCATCTATACTGTCTCTGCTTTATCAATGGACAAGCTTTTCTTATATATAATACCAAGTGTATATATGTTGATCTGCACCTTTTGTGTGTTTGTTACTATGAATGTCATTCTGTTATCCCTTTCCCTATGCAGCCAGTATGTTTAGTTGCCTTTAGCATTGGGGGCTCCACCCCCTGGCTGTGCGGCCGCCCAGCGCTGTATGTTTGACCACACTATGTGCGGTTTGACTGCGGCGTTATAGGGGGTCCATTCTACTTGCTAGAATTGGTCCCTCTCTGCTCCCTTTGCAGGGTTCCTCCCTCCCGCATCAGCGGGTGGGTGGGCACATACGCGGTAGCGGGGCGACATCATTTCCGATTTCGTGTGTGACGCATGTCCGGTCGGGACGTATATACATTTTTCTCCTCTTTTCACAGCCTTAAGGCTCTTTGATCCCCACAGGACTTGATGTTCATATTGCATGCAAAATAAGGATAGTACAAATTGGGCCACTTTTTGAAACTATATGCTATTATCCTAGTGTGACTACTATTTTTGAAGGGTTCCGAGACTGGCTGGTTACCCCTGTCCTGAGCAACATATGAGGAGACCGGGGTAAGCACAACTTGCAATTCTCTGTATAAATACATCTTTGGCCGCTATATGCTGCCCTGCTTGCCTGTCTATGGGTGGCGATGCACACAGATGACATGCTCACTACTGATGATTTTTTATATATATATATATATATATATATATATATATATATATATATATATATATATAATTAAATAGTTTTATTTGACCTTGATGTTAAAGTCATTGTTTGTCTGTTTTTGTTATTATTTTTATGTATATTAGATTGCAAGCTCCTGAAGAAGCGATTAAAGGCGCGCAACGTGTACAGTTTTCTCCATTACGCCTCTACCACCAACCATCTTCTTTTCCAATACTATCATCTAAATTGAATCATTCTTGATCCTAGTACTATGGTGATATTTGGTTATATAGGTGGTCAGAGTGCTGTATAGGTCTAATCATGTTATGTTTTTAAAATATATGACAACAATGTTGTTTTTTAATCATGTTTAAAAAAAAAATTATATATTTTTTCTATCCAGGTGTACGGGTGTGCCTATAAAGTCCATGTTCTTGTATTCAAATATCTTTCCAATCTAGTTAGGATGTTGGAATACAAATCACTTAAAATCCACAGCGCCATCATGTGGTGATACCTAATGCTTCATTTTCCAAGTAAAATTAAAAAACATATTTTTTCTAAAAAGTCAGACTCGCATTTATTATGTAATCTTAATTAAGCAAAACAAGAAATAAACAAGTTTCAAAAATCTCCCAGCGAAAACATGTTTTAGTTTGCAATAAATAATTAATCTGCACAAACTATGTTTGGAGCCTGCATTTACAAAATAATAGGGAAATTTGCATATGGGTCTTATCAAAATACACAGAATGGAGTGTAAATAAATAGATAAATCTTTGAACACAATGCATGCATAACTAGGGGCAAGAACAGACAAAATCTAGTGCTATAAAGTAACACCAATCTGAGTAATAACAGAACTGCTATGATATCGGCATTAAAGGTTGCTATGAGCCTAGGGGAAAAGACAAAACCCTTTGTGGAAATCAACATTTTTCAAGTCTTTTCTGCAGCTGAACAGGCAGCTTATGCTGACTTGTGTGTAATATGCAGCTTGCCTAATGAGTGCTGAGGAGTAAGTTCTCCTAAAATCTGGTCAATCTGGACCAATGATCTCCCCATTTGCAGGTCACCTAGACACCTTATCATCAAAAATTTACCCCTCCTTCTTTGCTGGTCTTTAATTATTGAAAGAATATAAAGGATATAGCACATGGCCTTATGCATGTGTAGGCAGGTGGCAGAGGTAGCAGTTACTAGCCTAGGAGCACTGCCACTTCTCTGACCAGCTAGCAGAGCAGAGAATAATGCAGCATCACTTAATCACTTCCTGGTTATTGTATAGGGTTGCCCCCTGTCTGTTTATTACCCAGACAGACCAGTTTAGAATGCTGTGTCCGGGTTTCCCTCTGCCTGAGACCCGGACACCAGTGCCACTGACAGGGGGTGCCATGGGGACTCCTGTAGGGGCCCCAGCACACAGGGGGACCTAAAGAGCAGGGGATCGGATCGGCAGGTGGGGGGGGGCAAATAAAGAGGAGTCAAAACATAAGGGAGAGAGAGAGGCGACAAGCAGCTGCTGGTGCTGAAGTTTTTAATAAATTAAATGTTTAAGAACAATCCACTCACTCTCCATGTCAAAGCTGTAGGCATGTCAGTCTGTGAATTCTGCTGCCCCATTCTCCCGAACCATGCTGCTGTTTCACTGAATCGCTGGAGGAAGCCAAGGATACAGAGCCGCGGGGAAACTGCAGTGAGCTGTCAGATAGCTTGGGACGGTGTGACCAATCAGAGCATTCTGGAGGCTTAACCACACCTCCATCATCAGAGGCTGACAGTTCACATGAGTTTCTCCCGACTCTCTGTTTCCTCCAGCAATTCAGTGCTAACAGCAGTGTGGATCGGAGGGGAGAATTCTGACAGCGGACCTCACAGGCTGACATGCCTACAGCTTTGACATGGAGAGTGAGTGGATTGTTTTCAAACATTTAATTTATTATAAACTACCACACCAGCAGCTACCTGGCGCCTCTCTCTCTCCCTTATGTTTTGACTCCTCTGTAATTGCCCCCCACCCGTCGCTCCAATCCCCCTGCTGTCCAGGTCCCCCTGTGTGCTGGGGCCCCTACAGGAGGCCCTGTGATACCCCCTGTTGGCTGCCATGGGAGTATTGGGGGAGGAGGATTTGTGCTGGTAGGGGAAGAAGATTTATAATAGGAAAGGAATGGGGATAATGGCACTCCAATCACGAAGCAAAACTTCTTTTGAGTGACAGGCATCCCACCATTCTGTTTGCACAATTTTGCCGCGATTTGTCAGGTGACAATCACGCAAAAATCGTGCCGCGGTTGGGGTGCGATGCCGTGTGCCGCTAAAGTGTTCGGGTTTTGCTTGAAGAAAAGATGGCAACCCTATTGTTGCAGCAAAATAGGCATGTGACCACTGTTTGCTACTGTTGCTTGGTGAGCCTGGCATAGGACTAATATATCCTCTGCCATGGGCTCTGGGCACCAGTTCTCTGAAGAGTTTGGTGGCCATTTTGGATAGATCCCCTGCTGTGTAAGTGGGTGTCCCTGTAGTGTGGGAGGGAAAGATGAGGACAACCCCCCTTTGTTAGGAGAGGTTAAGCCTAGAGATATGAACATGTTCCTGTCAAGTAAGGATAGCTTTCCTTACTTGACAGGAGCCTGTCCCTATCTGTCCCTATAGAGGACAGCGGTGGAAAGAGGTTGCAGACCCCATAGTCAATGCCCTAGAACACTGCAAAACACTCCTTTGCAATTTAAGGACAGCTCCCTCTGCTGGGATTATCTTACCTTTGCAATTTCCTGTTGGAACAACACTTAACCTCTTTGTGACCGCCCACAGTCATATGACGGCGGCAAGAAACATCTGTTGTTCCGGGCCGCCGTCATATGACGGCACTTCCTATGCGGCCACTAGGGGGCTTGCACCCGCCGCGGGGGGGGGGCGCGCGCGTGCACCCGCTGCGTCGCTGGGGACCCGATGTGCGTGCCCGGCACCCGCGATGTCCGCCGGGCACCCGCGATTGCCCATTAACTGAGCAGGATGTGGATCTGTGAGTGTAAACACACAGATCCATGCCCTGTCAGAGGAGAGGAGACCGATGGTGTGTCCCTTGTACATAGGGACAGCGATCGGTCTCCTCCCCCACAGTTAGAATCACTCCCATAGGGAACATATTAACCCCTTGATCACCCCCTAGTGTTAACCCCTTGCCTGCCAGTCACATTTATACAGTAATCAATGCATTTTTATAGCACGTATCGCTGTATAAATGTGAATGGTCCCAAAAATGTGTCAAAAGTGTCCGATATGTCCGCTGCAATATTGCAGTCATGATAAGTCATGATAAAAATTGCAGATCGCCGCCATTATTAGTAAAAAATAAAAAATAACAAAAATGCTATAAATCTGTCCTCTATTTTGTAGACGCTATAACTTTGTTTTGAAAAAAAAAAATTGGATATTTATTATAGTAAAAAGGAAAAAATATTGTGTTTTTTCAAACTTGTCCCTCTTCTTTTTTTTTTTTTTTTTTTTTATTTTCCCCTTTTTTTTTTTTTTTTCTCCCCCTTCCCTTAGGGTTGGGGGGGAGGGGGGTCCTGAGTCGGACGTCCAACAAGTTTACATACCTGGGATACAGACATACATCTGGAATCCCGCCTAGCCTCCACTGCCCCTCCACTTCCTTTGTCCTAAGTCCTATTCCTTCTCCGATCCAGTTTACTCCCCTAGGGGTTTTTTTTTTTTTTTTTTTCCCCCCCCTCCCTCCTATTTCCCCCATACCCCCGCCCTCCCCGGCCGCGTCCGCTGCATTGCCACCACCAGTGTCTTCTCCTACCCTTAACATCTATCTTTCCTCGGCTGAATCTCCTTCCATTTTCTCCCCCTAGGGGTCATCCGTTATCGCGGCAATACTCGCAGAGCCTCCCTATGACTCCAAGACCTCTTAAATTTTCTCCAGCTCTCCCATCTGGTCCTCGTGGCCTCTCTGTCCTCCTCCCCGGTGTACAACACACATTCCATCGTGTATGTGGATTCCACCGCATCAACCCATTCCCATAAGGGTGGGCTTTCCTTGTCCTTCCACCTTCTTGGGATTACCTTTTTAGCCGCATTGAGCAGATGGGGGATCAAGGAGCCTTTATATTGCCTGATTTCCATCGATGTGGCATGCATCAGTACCACCCAAGGGTCATTTTTTACCTCAATCGTTGTTATTTCTTTTATGAATTTTAGGATGGTCTCCCAGAATTTTTTAATTTTAGCACACTCCCACCATAGATGGCCCATTGTGCCCCTTTGGTCACACCCCCTCCAGCAGTTTGCGGATGTATCCGCCTGGAAACTACTGATCCTATCCAGGGTTCTATACCACCTGGCCATGCACTTATAATTTGTTTCCGCAGTTTTCGCATCTACCGCTGACCCATGTGCTAATTTTAAAATTTTCCTACTAGTGCCTATTTCTACTTGTGTTCCTAGTTCGCTTTCCCATTTGATGAGGTATGGCGGCATCTCCGGCCTATCTCTTTCTAATAACAGTTTGTAGATTCTAGAAATTCTTTTTTTAGAACAATCTGCCGTGAAAATTTTTTCTAATTTTGTTAGGTCCTTAGCCTCCCTTAGTGGACCAGGGAGGGAACCCACAAAGTGGGTTAACTGGCGATGCCGCCATCCATCTATGGAGAAAGCCTCACTATTCTGTAACTCGTGCAAAGTCATAACCTTCCCCTTACTAATAACTTCCCCTAGTCTCGTGCAGTCCTTTCTAATCCAATCACCTCCTATTTCCTTTAGCCCTGGCGGGAAAATAGGATTTTCTTTAAGTGCTATAAGTGGCGAGTTATATTTTTTGTTGAATATTTTATAGATTTTGTCCCAGATTTTTAAAGTCGTGATAGTGATTATATGTGTTTTTTCTCCCAGTGTCCGGCTTTTCGGAGGGTTCCACACAATCCTCCCCAGCCTAGCTTCACTCAGTGCTTCTTCCAAACTAACCCATCTTTTAGTATTACCTGTTTTACCCCATTCTGCGATTCTCAATAAAGCTATAGCGTGGTAGTAACTTTTTATGTCTGGGACCGCGAGGCCACCCTGACTTTTGTCTTGTTTTAAAACTTGAAGGGAGATTCTATGTTTTTTGTAGTTCCAAATAAAATTCATTATAATAGCTCTTAATTTACCGAGGTACTGTTTTGGGAGAGGGAGAGGGAGCATCTGAAATTTGTATGTGATGATTGGCAAGATCATCATTTTAACCGCATTGATCCTGCCTATCCAGGATAGAATTTTTCCCCTCAGCTCTTGGCATTTATTTTTTATGTCTTCTAGGAGCGGGATATAATTTATTTTGTATAATTTCCTCGGGTTGTTAGCCAGTTCTATTCCTAAGTATTTTATTCTTTTTTTCCAGGTGAAACTAACTATTTTCTGTAAGTTCTGTTTCTCACTTTTGTTGAGGTTGATATTAAGAATAAATGTTTTTGAGGCATTGATTCTAAAGTTTGTTAGTTCACCATATTCCTTTAGGGTTTTAAGCAGCGTCGGGACTGACTTCTGGGGTGAACTTACATAAAAGAGGACGTCGTCCGCGAAGGCCGCAAGTTTGTGCTCTTCACTACCAACTTTACAACCTTCCACCTCTGGGTTACCGCGAATTACGGCTAGCAACGGTTCCAGAGATAGGATAAAAAGGAGAGGGGAGAGTGGGCAGCCCTGCCTGGTTCCATTAAACAGTTCGAACTCCGCGGAGGTCGTTCCGTTGACCTTAATGTTTGTTTTCGGGTGATTGTATAAGGTTTTAATTTGTCCCTCTTCTTTTGTTTATAGCGCAAGAAATAAAAAACGCAAAGGTGATCAAATACCACCAAAAGAAAGCTTTATTTGTGGGAAAAAAATGATAAATATTGTATTTGGGTACATCGTTGCATGACCGCGCAATTGTCATTCAAAATGCGACAGCGCTGATAGCTGAAAAATGGCTTGGTCAGGAAGGGGGTGTTCGTGCCTGGTAGGCAAGTGGTTAAGAAAGCATGTCTGCTTAATTAAGCAAGCCTATCACAACCCCCTGTATGTAAACCCCATACAGATATTGTATTGTTGACTGTTACTACAAGTGCCTTATTTGCTTGAAGGTGACTTTGGAGAAGTATTCATTCATTTTATATACAAAACACTAGAAAGCAAGAAATGCTTTTGCCTATTCCCTCAAAGCCAACCCAACACAGTAAGCCACGGGTGCACTACATCATGACTTAGATACTCATGTTTGGACCTATTAAAGTCTTCCAGCAGGGAATGAAGGAAGAAGTGGACCCATGGCATGCTCTGGAAGCAGAGAATCAACAGGTAAGAATTCCAAAGCAGCGGGACGCATTAACTAGTCCTCCTAGACTAGCTCATTTCACACTGTAAAGTTATTTGTTATTTTGTAGAGAACATCTGATCACTGTGGATTGCATTCAAGCAGATGATTCCCTTCATCATTAGTTATAGGTTTGAAAAGATCTGTGATTTAAAGCCACCCTATTACCATTCCCTTTATGCTATTTGGGTTAATAAAAATTTACTTCTTTGACCTAATTGCAAGATGAAAAATCTCGCACTTTGTGCCTCAAATGGACTTATAAAGATGGACACACTCATCTGCACTTTGACAACCTTAAGCCTTTTTATCTGGTTACGTATTTTACATACAATCAGGAATACAAACAGGTAACCTATTCCCTCCACCATCCCTTTTTTTGTGCCCTCTTTGAATACAGAGCAATCCAAGTAAAGCAATTCAAGACATCCTTGCTTCCACATGCAGTAAATTAAATACAGTGATATGCAAGTGTAAATAATGCCATTAACACACAGATCACTCTAAACTTGAAATGCAAATTTTTTTATATTTTTCAATTCGGAGGATTTAAACTCAAGAAACAGCTGGTAATTATGTTGCTATTTAAACAAAGGGAAAACTAAGCCAGCTCGTAAAGGAAAGTGCTAATGTATACCTACCCAGCAACCTGTGCTGACAAACTCAACTGTCTTCAGGAGATAATCTTTAGCATTTACCATTTGGCACACCTGTGGGTATATCAGATGCCCGATCCTCAACTGCATGGTGTGGTTATTTTCATTAGTTCCTACATGCCTACTAAGTACTATATTGACATAAGGGCTAAACAATATTAAAGGTCACAATCATATATTTTAAATAAATCAAAAACATATCTCAATTATCACGAAATCATCAGAAATTCTGCAGAAAAATATTGATGATACGGTATAATTTTTTTTAAAAAACTTCTGATTATAGAATTAATGAATTATTGATGCCATGATTTAAAGTCATACTGGTTTAAATTATTAATATTTTAAAATAACCAATGCAAAATAATGCAAATGAAAAAGAACAAAAACATACAGAAATACAGTCTGTTTTACATTACTGCCATTTGCATTATTATAATAAAGTAAAAGAATGATAACACTTATGATTATGGAAAGGAATACACGCCATGATTTAAAGTCATATGGCCCAAACTATTCATTAAAAAAATATATATATTAAATTTTTTTAAATAAAGTACAAATACAGAAATATGTAATACATTACTACCAAATGTCAGTTGAGATATTGACAATTGCTGTCATCTTTAACATCCTGTTCCACCACAGCTATTCAACCTCTTTGCAGTGTCCACTTACATAGTTACATAGGTTGAAATAAGACATCTAGTATAACCGATCTACATCCCCAGCTTAGATCTATATCCCCATCCTGGTCCCATTGTTCATAGCCAGCCCTTCTATTGCATTTATAACTCCACTGCCTCCTATCAAGTCATCCCTGTCTACCAGATATACTCAATTTAACATAGACCCTTCCTTTCTTACCTAAATACCTCTTGCTAAGTTTTACATCTTCCCTCTCACCAGCCCATGGTTTCTGCCCCCCTTTACCAATTCTGGAGGCCTCTCAGGGGCAGACTGACAACACTCAGGGCCCTCAGACCAAATAAAGCAAGGGGCCCCTGTCAGGCCCGCCAATGTCCCACCCCTGACCCCGCCCATGGCCTGCCCTTGCCCCTATACTTGCACAAAGTACAACTTCTGCCTTTTTTATGGGACCTAGAGGGGGGTCTCTCTTTAACAGTGTCCATTAGACAGTCTGTTAAAAAAGCATCCCCTCCAGGCCCCATTAGAGTGTACAACAAAGTTTAATGGGACCTGGAGGGGAGTCTCTCTCTAACAGTGTCCATTAGAGATTCTCTGTTATAGAAAGGCCCCCCTCCCCTCCAGGACCCATTAGAGACTACAATGGAGTCTAATGGGACCTGGAGGGGGGTCTCTCTAGCAGAGGCCCTTTCAGTGTCCATTATAGAGTCTGTTAGAAAGCATCCCCCCCTCCAGGACCCATTAGAGACTACAAAGGAGTCTAATGGGACCTGGAGGGGGGTCTCTCTAACAGAGGCCCTTTCAGTGTCCATTATAGAGTCTGTTAGAAAGCGTCCCCCCCAGGTCCCATTAGAGACTACAAAGGGGTATAATGGGACCTGGAGGGGGGCCTCTTTGTAACAGAGTGTACAGTAAACACCTTCATTCACTCTGGTCCTTACGGGACACCCTCCTTGTGCGATGACTCTCACCCCTGCCCCAACCTCTCACAAAGTAGAAATAAAATTGGCACTTTGTAGTGCTCCTCTTATCTTAACTATGGGTACTGTAGCTGTGGCTGGCTACCGCATCCTTTGTGGCTGGCTCCTCTGGGTGGCTGGCTCCCTGGTGTGGGTGGGTCATCGTGGGTGGCTGGCTGGCACCCTGGCCCTGCTGTGAATGGGTCACCGTGGGTGGTTGGCTGGCACCCTGGCCCTGCTGTTGCTGGCTGGTGTGTCCTCTCCTCTTTCGCCATTCCGGATACTGTTTGCCGAGGCGAGGGAGGGACTTGGAGGGAGGTGGCGGCTTTTCCCTATTAGGGACAGTAGAATCAGAAGGTTTGCAGCAGGCCCAGTGCGTAACATGTAAGGATGTCACCTGCGTGTGTGCGTGTCCTTTCTGTGTCCATTTGAGAGTCTATGTTGGAAAGAGCCCCCATCAGTGCCCATCAGTGCAGCCTCACCAGTACCCCTCAATGCAGTCTCACCAGTGCCCATCAATGCAGCCTCACTAGTTCCCATCAATGCAGCACCTGATCATTGTTCATTAATGCAGTCTCACCAGTGCCCAACAATGCAACCTCACCAGTGCCCATCAATGCAGCCTCACCAGTGCCCAATAATGCAGCCTCACCAGTGCCCAATAATGCAGCCTCACCAGTGCCCATCAATGCAGCCTTACCAGTGCCCCTGAATGCAGTCTAACCAGTGCACCTCAATGTGGCTCCAAGGCGGCAACAACTTTTCCCTTCTTAGCCGTTGTTCTGTCAAAACAGCATGTACCAGAGTATACATGCTTGCCGGTGTTCTGTCAAAACAGCAACTTGTCTAAATCTCCAACTATTGATGCTTTACAGTAACCAGAAGTGACGTGATTGGAGATCTCGATAAATTGGCTATTTTGACAGAACACCGGCGGTGCTCGCGCTCCCCTTACCCTCCGAGACAGCGCTGGGGCCCGGGTAGGCTCGATAAAGGTGGTCACTGGGAGCCTGCTGGAGCCCTGAGAGTTCCAGGAGGTGGCATTAACAGGCCCCCTTCAGCAGCCAGGCCCTCGGACCATGGCCAAAATGACCAACCTGTCAGTCCGCCCCTGGGACCCGTCACCCTTTTAAATTTGGAAGATTAGCAAGCCTGGCTGCAATACACAACAGCTGCTGAATGGGACACAGCTTCCTCTGATATATAGTACGTACTCATTATTACAACAACTTTTAGACACTCAATCAGACATTCTGTACTGCTCTCCGGGCTAATTTTTATTTCAAAATTCTCCAGATTCTATCTACAGCCCAAGCCATTATCAGGCTCTTTTTTTTTAAGGTGAGCACTCTTTTTTATAGAGTAATAATGCATTTGGTAATAATGTATTGCAATTGTCTTTATTTGTACTTTATTGTTTTAAGTTTGCATAATTTTACATATTATTTTTAAAATTAATAGCTGGGATCGTTATGACTTTAAATCATGACACATTCCTTTCCATAATCATAAGTTGTGTAATTTTTTTGTTACTTTAATATTGCAAGTGGTAATAATTTATTACATATTTCTGTATGTGTATATTTTATTGTTTGTAGTTTGCATTATTTTACATTGGTTATTTTTAAAATGAATACTTTGGAATATTATGGCCTTAAATCATGACACACATTCCTTTCTATAGTCAGAAGTCGTACATTTATTCTTTAATTCTAATGATTTTTTTATTGTTGTATAACCTTGTAGCTCTGATGAACAGGGCAAAATGTTGCCCCCGAAATGCGTTGGCTATTATGTTCACTATATCTTTGAAATAAAAGCTTTTTATTAGATTTCAATATTTTGGTGTGGTGCGCCAATCTTCTGATTCAGCTATTACATATACTTCCCAAGGTTCCTGTGGGAATCCCTTGGTGTGCAGAAGCAGCCCACACATTACCCAGATGCTTAATTAGGACACTATCAGTACATTTTTGACTAAATCAATTGCATGTACCAAGTAACATCTGCCTAAGATTCTGGCACCATCACTCCACTACCGTAGGTATACTGTAAGGGAGAGAGGAACAGACAGTTGTGCAAAGCTAGGAACTAGTTTGGGGAGACTTTGAGCTTAAAGCTGAAATCCAGGCTAAACAAATATTGTCTAAATTCAATGGCCATGTGTATTTTTACCTAAATCTTTGTGTACTTTACTACTCAGATGTGAAATAAATAATCCAACAACTCTGGCACTTTTTTTCTGTGCGGGGGTTTTCTGTAATTAAGACCAGTCAGTGCTGCTCTCTCTATTCATGCAGGGTGACTGGTCTTGTATCTGCCCCCCCCCCCCCCCTCCCATAGTTTTCTGCAGGCAGGCCATAAACTTAGATTGTCTCATATGCAAATTTGCTAATTTTCTAAAAGAGACAACCAGAATAATTTGATGTTTGTGCCCACTCTGATTTATTATAACTGGGACCCAGGTGGAGTCATGCTTAGTTTATCTACATGGCCACAACTGTATGACAATGGACTAGAGCTGTTTTTTTCTTTAAATAGACCTGCTCAGCTATGACACATTGAGGAGGAGTAGGCACCATGCTCAGACCCCAGTCTTCTGAATTCTTTCACAGGTATGTGACAAATAGGGCCATTCTCAATTCTTATCCATTTTTCCCTTCATTCTTACTACAAAAAATGTTGGTAAATAGTTAATGTCCATTTTGCAAGAGAGCTGTAGAATGTGCGTTACAAGAAACCAGTCTTTCCAATTTTGCTGATTGAAAGAGAGGGGAATTCATCCTCTCAATGCTGCTAGATTGAGTAAGTCAAACCCTGCTTGTGCTTACATTGTTCATTTTCACGAACATCAATATACACCCTGTCCATCAAGCTGGGACAACGCACACAAATCACTTTACATCTTAGACAAGCCCTCTAAATTATATTTGCCAGAATCACTCAAATGTCAAGCTTTGAGTGGCGAATAACATTGAAATAAGCTGGTGTTTGTCCATTGCTGAGACTTTTAAAGCCATGAAGAATGGAAATAAAAAAGTAATGAAAGATGAAGTAGGTGGCAGATTTATTATCTCTGGAATAAGAAGCAACAGCACATGGCCGCATTGTTAATGAACAGAAAATAAGGATTTTGGCATAAAATGTCAGCATCAAGATTCTAAGCAATACCAAGATCTCAAGGAGGAACTCTTGTAGGATTATATTTAGGGCTGTAGGTTAACAGGGGACAGGAATACAATACAGGTGTATGGAAATATATGAACAGGCATCTTAGACCTGAATTAACACTAGCTGAAAATTAGTCTCTGGACCCTCCCCTCAGGCTCCCTGACAAAATTCTGTAGGCCTGTGGCTTGAGAACAGATAAACAACTGTCACCTCAATGCCTGAGGGGCAAGCCATCTATCCTGAAAACTTGGTCACTGCAAATCAGGAGGGACAATTTAATTCCATATTGGTGCACTGCACTGTCTGGAGCCAATACTCATGTTCCAAAGGTAAAGAGGAAATATGTTTAATCTCTCATAAGATCCAAAATAATAGTCATGGGGAGATGACAGTTATCCTTTTGATAGTACAAACTATGAGCTGCAAGCAGAAACAAAATGGCATTATAGAATCCCCTAGGGCAGTGATGGCGAACCTATGGCACGCGTGCCACAGCTGGCACGCAGAGCCATCTCTGTGGGCACACGAGAGGATCCAGGACAGAGCTAGAGGTCTCTCTCTCTTCTCAGCCCCCCTCCCTCTCTTTCAGCCCCCCTCTTTTTCCGTCCCCCTCTCTCTGTTTCCCCTCTCTCTCAGCTCACCCCTCTCTCAGCATCTCTCTTGCACCCTCTCTCTCTGTCCCTCTTCTCTCTCTGTCCCCCTCTCTCACACCCCCCTCTCTCTGTCCCCCATCTCTCTCTCTCTCTCTCTCTCTCTCTCTCTCTCTCTCTCTCTCTCTCTCTCTGTCCACCCTCCCTCTCTGTTCCTCCTTACTCTCTCAGTTCACCTCTCTCAGCATTTCTCACACCCCTCTCTCTCAGCCCCTCTCCCTCTCTCTGTTGCCCCTCTCTCTCAGCATCTCACACCCCTCTCTCTCTCTCTGTCCCCTCTCTCTCTCAGCCCCCCTCCCTCTCTGTTCCCCCTCTCCCTCAGCATCTCCCTCACACCCCTCTGTCTCTCTGCCCCCCTCCCTCTCTCTCAGCCCCTCTCCCTCTCACAGCATATCTCTCACACCCCTCTCTCTCAGCCCCCCTCCCTCTCAGCATCTCTCTCACACCCCTCACTCTTGCTGTCTCTCTCTCTCTGTCTGTCTCTCTCTCTGTCACCCCCCTCTCTCTCACACAACCCTTCTCTTTTCCTCAGCCCCCCTCTCTCGCGAATTGCCGTGTTGGCACTTTGCAACACAAAACCAATGTATTTATTTCAGTTTGGGCACTGAGGCTCAAAAAGGTTCGCCATCACTGCCCTAGGGCATAGGTGTCAAACACAAGGCCCGCGGGCCGAATCCGGCCCTCCATGCCATTTCATGTGGCCCTCGCACCTCTCCTGCAGCTACAGGAAAGCTCCAGCCCTCCTCCAGATCCTTACATTCTACTTTCAAGCAATGCATCCAGCTTCTTCTCTACAGCAGCATAAGGAAAGGGGGTGCACTGTGATGTAAGGGAGAGTGGGGGACTCAACTTCTGATGATGGGGTGGCTCTTGACATCTAATGTAAGGGGAGAGGATGCACTGGACATCTAATCTTACAGATACAACCGGCCCTTTTAAGGGCAATCATAATGCCGATGCGGCCCACGATATAATTGAGTTTGACACCCCTGCCCTAGGGCTGACTAAATGATTATAAAAACCTGGAAGCCAGGTCTGATCTGGCTCTCTGAACCTTCATCGCATCCAGCAGATTACCACCTCCAAAGAGGAAGAGACTGTCTCACATCTATATCTCTATAAATAAAGTTACATGAAAATTTTACATGTAATTTATCTGAAGCAGTGGTGGTCAACTTGAAAATTATTGAGGGCTTTAGGTGCAGCCCTTAACACCTACAGAGGGCCGAACATTAGCAGCATGTTCTCTTGCAATAAGGTGCATTGCATCGGGTTAGCTAGCTTATTCCAAATTAATGGGTTGTAGCACAATTCCTTAACATTTTCTGCTGCATTATTTGCAGTGTATTGCATTGTACACTGAAGAGGCCCTTACATTGGTGACCAGTGGCAGTGTTTTTAACCCTCTACCAATCCCATCCCACCGCACTGGTTGTCATTGGCATTGTTTTAATTTAACCCCCAGTTCAGTGACAGCTAAAAATAATCTTACCCAATTGCACACCCCTGTGCTCTTCTCTCTTTCCTATCTGGTCATGACTTTACTTGTGCTGTTAGGTGGGGGTCAGCCTGGGTAGAGAACATTTGAGTACCCAGAACTGCAGTGCAGCTTTGCAGAAGCAGAAACCAAAAAGGTTGCAGACCCAGTCAAAGGACATGGCAGGCCGCACACATGGACATAGAATGTTGTGCACCAGGGGTCTGGAGCTTGCTTTCACCAAGGTGGTTACTGGATTTCTCATTTTCCTGTAGAGTATGATGGTAAGGCACTCCCCTGCTCCTCCCTCCACCTCCCCTTCTCCAAGATAATAGAGTGACTGGAGACTACACTGTCCACTGAAAACGTTTAGGGAAGCAACGCTGAGGCAGCAGGATTTAGCAGCATTGAACATTGTAAACTGCTGAGATAAGAATTTTAACAAATAGTTTACTGAGGAATGTTTATTTTATTGTATTCAATGGGGCTGATTTACAAAGCATTTGCACCATGAGTTGCGGCGCACGCTGACGCGCAACGGCCGTTTTCGTATTTACAAAGCATTTGCGCCTGTAACACAGCGCAATTCCCCATTTACTATTATCTTGCCGGCGTAGGGGCAGCTGCGATCTGTGTGCCGCTATAGACCTGGCGCAAGCATTCTTCAACTCAGAATTAAAAGAAGCTGGAAGTGACAATATTATGGGGTGATGTGGGTGATGTGAGGAAGTATAGATATGACTGTCCAAGTAACAAATATGCCCAAAATAGAACGGAAAATTAACTTTCTCTGAGCAAGCTTGCTGCGCCTGCAAATACACTTGGAACTGCGCTAGGTCAATTTATGTACTGCGCATGTGCACGCGGCATTTGCGCCCGTTCAAGTGCTCTGGTTCACTGCACCGGCAAAATCTTAGTAAATGTCAAGCCACGTAGGTTCGTAGGCTTGGATATTAAGGGTAACCCCGCACCAAAAAAAATAAAATGGCGTGGGGGCCCCCTCAAAATCCATACCAGGCCCTTCAGGTCTGGTATGGATTTTAAGGGGAACCCCGCGCCAAAAAAAGAAAATGGCGTGGGGGTCCCCCTCAAAATCCATACCAGACCCTTATCCGAGCACTCAACCTAACAGGCCGCAGGAAAAGAGGGGGGAACAAGAGAGCGCCCCCCCTCCTGAACCGTACCAGGCCACATGCCCTCAACATTGGGAGGGTGCTTTCGGGTCCCCCCCAAAGCACCTTGTCCCCATGTTGATGAGGACAAGGGCCTCATCCCCACAACCCTGGCCGGTGGTTGTGGGGGTCTACGGGCGGGGGGGCTTATCGGAATCTGGAAGCCCCCTTTAACAAGGGGACCCCCAGATCCCGGCCTCCCGCCCTGTGTGAAATGGTAAGGGGGTACAAAAGTACCCCTACCATTTCACCAAAAAAGTGACAAAAGTGTTAAAAATGTCAGGAGATGGTCTTTGACAAGTCCTTTAGTAAAGTCTTCTTTCATCTTCTTTCTTCTGGTCTATTTCATTCTTCCTTTCTTCATCCTTCGGTTTCTTCATCTTCTTCCTCCATCTTCTTCTTCCTCCGATCCGCTTCTTCTTGCTCCGGTGTTCTCGACCGGCATCTTCCTCCACGGCACACCGGAGCAAGAAGAAGTGGATTTGAGGAAGAAGAAGATGGAGGAAGAAGATGGAGCAATAAGATGAAGAAACCGAAGGATGAAGAAAGGAAGAAGGAAGAAGATCAGAAGAAAGAAGTTGAAAGAAGTCTTTAAGAAAGGACTTGTCAAAGACCGTCTCCTGACATTTTTAACACTTTTGTCACTTTTTTGGTAAAATGGTAGGGGTACCCCCTTACCATTTCACACAGGGGGGAGGCTGGGATCTGGGGGTCCCCTTTCTAAAGGGGGCTTCCAGATTCCGATAAGCCCCCCGTCCGCAGACCCCCAAAGCATCCTCCCAATGTTGAAGTCATGTGGCCTGGTACGGTTCAGGAGGGGGGGCACTCTCTCGTCCCCCCTCTTTTCCTGCTGCCTGCCAGGTTGCGTGCTCGGATAAGGGTCTGGTATGGATTTTGAGGGGGACCCCCACACCATTTTTTTTTTTTGGTCCTGGGTTCCCCTTAATATCCATACCAGACCTGAAGGGCCTGGTATGCTCTTGGAGGGGAACCCATGCCGTTTTTTTTTTTTAAATTAAAGTCGCCTGGCCTGGGGACGACTTAAAGTCGTGTTGTAAGTCGCCCCAAGTCGTGTTGTAAGTCGCCCAAGTCGTGTTGTAAGTTGCCCCAAGTCATGTTGTAAAGTCGCCCCAAGTCGTGTTGTAAGTCGCCCTAAGTCGCGCTGGAAGTCGTGTTGCCCCTGTGTGAATGGACTGTTAATGATAACAGCGTGCGCTATTATCAATGGCATATTATTATCACGGTGCGCCGGTATATTATGTGTTACGTTATGTGTGTGCCGGTTCATACGCTCAATTAGTAGTTTATCTGGCGCACCAAATATGGTATGAACCGGAGCAGCACATTCATCTTAGTAAATCAGCCCCAATGTGTTAAACTAAAAAAACATTGAGGGTTTAAAGTGATACTAAAGGTTCAGGTAAAAAACATGTCATACCTCCACTATGTAGCTTGTTTTGCACAGAGTGGCCCAAACCTGCTCTTCTAGGGTCCCTCGTGGCTCTCTCGGCTCCTCCCCGCATTAGATAACCCCCTGGGAGAAGTGCTGTGACTGGGTGAAAATGCAAGAGCACATGTGGGATTTAGGGATCCCACTTGTGCTGGCTTTTTATGTAGGTGTGCATTACTGTTGCTTAATCACAGCCCATCTCTTTCTTTTTTTCTGCTTGTTGACTCTGTACCGAGCACCTAGCACTCTTACCCCTGTTACTGACCTCAGACTATGTACAGTCAAAATTACTGTCTCCTGTGCATAGCACATTATAAACTGTGTTCTTGTTAAAATAATTGTGTGGCACAAAGGGTTAACCCCTCACTAATATCTGACATAGGAAAATAAATGACTAATATAAATCCATAGTCAGGAGATGTTTCACTCCTGAGTCTTCTATCTTCTGTGCACAAGAGGTGGAGTCTTTCTTCAGGTGTCCAAATCACTGCCTGCTCAACCTGGACACTTCCTATTGGCTGTCAAGTGGTTGGTCCTCTCAAGATCCAAATGAGGATGATGTCAGCAAAAGGGGACTGGGCGCATGCACATCTCCTATGCACCCAGAAAAAAATCTGGCAAGGGACATAGACAAAGAACTTAGATGAGTATGCTTAGAACATTAATGCCCTGTACACACGTAGGGCCTTGTTGTCGGAAATTCCGACCGTGTGTAGGCTCCATCACACATTTTCCATAGGAATTTCCGTCACACAAAATTTGAGATCTGGTTCTCAAATTTTCCGACAACAAAATCCGTTGTCGGAAATTCCGATCGTGTGTACACAATTCCGACGCACAAAGTGCCACGCATGCTCGGAATCAAGCAGAAGAGCAGCAATGGCTATTGAACTTAATTTTTCTCGGCTCGTCGTACGTGTTGTACGTCACCGCGTTCTTGACGTTCGGAATTTCCGACCAACTTTGTGTGACCGTGTGTATGCAAGACAAGTTTGAGCCAACATCCGTCAGAAAAAATCCCATGGATTTTGTTGTCGGAAAATCCTATCGTGTGCACAAGGCATAAGATGCTTCAGAGGAGAAAAAACAGGCACTGGATGTGTGAGAGGGAATGGGAATTAGCTGTGGGAAGAAGATCATTTTTACCCAGACATGGGCTTTAATGTGGAACTAAACTCTGCAAAATACTCACCTCCAACTTCCAGGTGCTGGGTTTTCAACCTCTTGATTGATGATGTGATCCGGCACATGTGTGTGGAAGTGAGTCATTCCGGCACAACCGAAGTGTGCCAGGAATGTACAGCTAAGTGTACATTCCTTAGAAGGCTGTGAGCAGGCATGCAAGTGTATGTTATTGCAAGCATATCATGTATCTTCTGAAACAAGGAGCCATCTGCTTATTTAAATTATAGGTTTAAGCTGGGTATATACCAGCAGTTTGCCAAAGAAAAACTCACAGATTCCTGCATCCACATAAGCAATGGGGATGCATGGATCTCTCCCACTGTGCTATTGTTTTATGACAGCAAGGTTCCCCCACACCTCCGTCATAATACATTAATCAAATGCTGGTTTTCCAGCAGAACCGTTCGACAGAAGCCAGTTTAGTGATCGGCTTCTGTTGAACAGAGAGTGGTACACACAGATCGAAATATACCCAGCTTTAGTTACACATTAAGCTTCGACAGAAGGTTCTTGTCATTTAAGTGTGCCTAGGACAGGATAGCCATGCAGACCTAAAGCCTGATACACATGGGCTGAATATTTTCCGGTAACAGCCAGTTCAACAGAAGCCAGCCGACATTCAGCCTATGTGTACAGCAGGCTGTCCGACAGTTGCCGGCAGAATGTCCGGCTTCTGTTGAAAGGGCATGTATCTGATTGGCGCTCGCAGCCAAAGGCCACAAGCACTGCTTGATGTGTTCTGGTGGGGGGGATGTTCCCCTCTCAGAACACAACAGCTCAGCAGGGGAGATCACTATACTAACATTGTATAGTTAGTACAGCAAGCTCCTCAGTTTTTATTTATTCAGCGGCTGGGTTGAACGAAAAAGAAACTGTCAGTATATAACAGGCTTAAGAAAACATCTGCAAAGTTATTGTCCTTAATGGAAATAAAACTCAGGACCCAAGAGCATTTAACAAAACTGTTATTGTAAACTATAGGTTGGGCAAACTGCCAGACAACTGATGTAAAAGTTGTGACAAATAAAATAGAGGTATGCACTTTCAGAGATGAGCTTTGTTTTCTGTAAATAATACCATTTCCTAATTTTTTCCCTGGGTGTTTATCTAGGAATACATAATGCTGCCAACGGATGTTGTTGGCACACAGTGAACTTTATTTTCTCTGATGAGAAGTGCAAACACAGACAAAAGGGCATTTTCTCTACTTTAGACTTCGGAATAGATATCATAAAAATCAATAGATCTGATAAGTGGCAGTCCCAGTTAAAATATTTATCATGGTTTTGTAAATATTTTATTAGGTTTAAATGTTTCATATTTCTAACTTTTAGCAACATTGAAAATATTTTATTTATAAATAGTTTTGCTGTTTGTATATTTATTTTGGAAAATTTAGCATAGAAAAAGTGGTAGGAACAAGAATTTAAAATACATGCAAAATACAAATTAAATCATTGTGTGCCCGCACTGAAAAAAGATCTCGAGGCAGAAATAGGCAGAAATAAAAGACACAGGCTCTGGAATCATTACACATCATTAAATACATTTTTAATTCAAGCAGCATAGTAAGTATCTGAATTTGGTCTGGTATCAGCCTTCTGAGGTGCCTGTACAGCAGGGCTGGAATGTGAGGGGATGAAGCAGTACAAGAGGCCAATCAGTTCATGTGCTCATAGGAAGAGAGTGACAGAGATATGAGCTCATCACTGTACTGCTTCTCTTTTTATTGTGCAATAACAAGTTTCGGGTGGTTCCCGAATGGCCTGGGCTGTGATGATGTGGGTTAAATGATGCTGGACATCATAATGAAGACATCCAGCAGCAGAAATACTTTTCTGCAGGGGAATTCTCTGGATTGAAGGTGTATATTGCAGAAAAAGCTCGTTTTGTTATTTTATGTACACTTGGGACCCCAACGCCGGCCACCGAGAAACCAATGACCAATGGGAACTTTTGGACCAGGTTGTTGGGTACCCATTATATGTGATTCTAATATTATCTTATCAGTTTGCTGTCTGTGTTTTGACACTCTTTACTGGTATTGTTGTTGTTTTATTTTGCTGAGCATGTTGCCTGAATAAAGAATCCTTCCTTCAGCCTTGGTGAGTCAGAGAGTGTGGTACACTTTTCCATATATTGTGGGGGGGGGGGGGGGGTTGCCTTACAGTATACAGAAGACACCTGATAGCATTGCCATTCAGTCCACAAGAAATTGCAAAGACACAAGATATGAAAACATATGCAGCCACCATATCCAAGCACTTGCAATAATATATAACATTTAAGTGAGTTAAGTAAACTTTAAGTGATATATAGCGTATGAATGAAGAAGTGACCTTCGCACTACTCTAATGGAAACTAGGAGTGAATTACCCACGTGTAAAAAATAAATAGGTAAAGAACATATAAAAATGACACAGTATCGTATATAAAACGATATAAGTGCAAATTTAGTGCAGAAGACTCTCTTGCATAAATTGAACCAGCAGCAAAATCTAATAGTGCTCACAATAACACAAAATAAACAATAATGAAAAAGTGATTCAGCGCATAGGTTAAAACACACACCAAAAATTGATGTACTATTAATAATAAAGTAAATATACTAAATGTACATGATTGGTTATGGGACAGGAGAAATAATGAAAATGTAAACAAACAATAATGCCCCGTACACACGGTCGGAAATTCCGACCACAAAATCCGTCAGATTTTTTCAGACGGATTTTGTCCGACACTGGTGTTGCATACACACGGTCGGACAAAGTTGTCGGAAAATCCGATCATTCTGAACGTGGTGACGTTCGTTGCGTACGACGGAACTACGTAGAGGCTAGTAGCCAATAGCTTTGGTCTTCTAATGTGATCTGAGCATGCGTGGCACTTTGTCCGTCGGAATTCGCTACACACTCGGACTTTGTTGTCGGAAAATTTGAGAGAAGGAAAAAGTCAGATGGAGCCCACACACGGTCGGATTTTCCGACAACATGGTCCGATAGGACATTTTCCGTCGGAAATTCCGACCGTGTGTACGAGGCATTACAATGAGTCCAAATGGGGTAAAATGGTCCCAGGAGAAGTCTATATCCTATCTATAAACAGACCCATTACATCGCAAAAAAAATTGCCTGGTCATTGAGCAGCCAAATCTTCCGGGGCTGAAGTGGTTCATGAAAAAATTGTTTTGAGAGCAGATCCTACTAGTGTAACTGAAAACAGCAGCAATAGCAATAAATACACAAAAATTTACTTTTTTTTTTATTTAGTCTTTGTTTATTCTTGTAATTAGATATTCTACGTTTTTATTTAGAGCATACATTAATATGTGGCAAGTGCAATTGTCAAAGTACTACCAAGTTCTATTAACACAAAAATCTAACTTCTTGTATAATTTTTTCTTTAGAAAAAGTGACATTTGAAGTATCATAAATACCCACTACAGACATTGATTGATGTGAGGCTACTCTGTCTTCTTTAGACAGAAAGTTGGCTGTGTAGTTACCGGGGTGATCAAGTACTGTTCTTTGATGGTAATGCATCTTCATTCCATGGGCTAGCACAAAGGTATTATTTAATTCAAATAAGAGACCAACAATCATTCATTTTCTTCTTTAAATATTTATTTGTTTGGCATAATTTTAACATAGGCCACGGTGTTGTTCAAGGGGTAACCTGATAACGTATTAACGATAAATTTGAATAAAATATGAAGCCATCCTGGCTATAATACATCAACACAAAGATTACACAGTGTTCATCCAGACAATGTTGGATGACTATTCCCCCATTAAGCAACACCATAACTGATTTAAGAAAAACAGGGAGGGCGGATGGGAGTCCCGATCCTGTCCCAAAGGGTCTGCAGGTAACAGCCAGTCTTCCCCCTTTTATCTGTTCCAGAATCGCAGGCTTTGGCAACCCACCAATTTCCTTCAATCCACTGCTTGTTGCTGCGCAGGGGAACTGTTGCTGTATGCAATGACAACCTGTAAAAGAGGCAAACATGCATTCCCCTTTGAGCTCTCCCATGTGGATCTTGCATATTGCGTGGACCTGTCATGGGCTAGCACAAAGGGATTATTTAATTCAAATAAGAGTCCAACAACCATTTCTTTTCTTTTATAAATATTTATTTGTTTGGCAAAATTTTAACATAGGCCACGGTGTTGTTCAAGAGGTAACCTGATAACGTATTCAAATAAAATAAGAAGCCATCCTGGTTATAATACATCAACATAAAAATTACACAGTGTCCAAGAAGACAATGCTGGACGACTATTCCCCACCGACCGAGGCCAGAAGGGAACCTGCTGGCTGAGGTCCCCCCAACGCCGTGGCACTTTCAATTAAACTTTGCATGCCCATATTGATATATGTCCACTCCAATTTCGGACAAGTGTACTAAATCATTCCTGAATAAACCAGGTACAAAACCTTCTAGCTTCATGTGGCAGAATGACAAACCACCTGAAGATACTAAATAATTATGGATAGTCCTAATCAGCCGTCTCCTAATTCTATCTACATAAAATAAATTACCGGAAGGAGACCAAAGGAACCTTGGAATCATTTCAGAGAAAGCCAAAATGGTATGTGGAAACAAAAGTTTAATGGCATAAAGATCCCTTTTCATTTCGCATAACAGTTCCCAGGTTTTAATTTTACCAATGTCATTTGCTCCAACGTGAAAAACTAGGACCTGAGGAGAAGGCCAAATGCTGGACAAATGTTAGAATTAAGTTATCCCTAAAATTGCGCCATCTTAGGCCTCTAATGCCTGACCATAAAACTATAAAGTTATTAATGTGCAGACCTAAATTGCTTGAGTAAATCCTGGATTCTGCCTACTTCTCAGCCCAGAAAACGTAGGAATGTCCTACTATCCAGATCGTGCACTTGGATGAATCTGAAAGAGAAAACCATACAATTAACAACTCGGGCGGACATATATTCTGTATCTACTACTTATCCAGCGGCCGACCCTTTTTAGACCATCTGGAAAAAAAAAACAATGAATTAGCTGTAGTAGCAGCCCCAATCCTGAATTGGAAAAGGAATGTGATGAGAATTGGAAACCTGAGAGGTTAAGGCACTTAAGGCATGAAGATAGCACAACAGAAAACTGATATCTCGTCAAAGTGGACAAGTCCTGATGGATAAAAAATGAACCATTGGATGAGAGTCTGACCGACATATACCTGGCAACATGGGACACCGGCACACTAGAGGATTTAACCAGAGAGATCCACTGACCATTACCCAAACCAAAAGTTTTTGACCTACATATAATAGATGTATGCACTCTGCTTCTAGAGATACATGCAAAATCAGTAGAAAGGACAAAGATGATTTATTGTGAGATGTAAACTCCCCAACTCTAAAAAATAAAAGCTCATATTGAGAAAAACAAACATCTTCCAATACCGAAAGCAGTTTAATCAACAAATTAACCAAAATGAGTAAGGCATGATTTCCTGAATCCTTTGAAGAACTGGCCGACCTGAAAGAAGGAAGTCAAAGCTGGCAGGCCTGCAAATTTAAGAAAAAACAAAACACCTGCCAATACCTTACTTACTGAGGCAGGACTGATTGATTAAATTTAGAAAGGACACAAATACTAACGAGACATATGTATTCACTTCCATAACATCTAAAAGCATGTTAGAGCAAAAATAACACCATCTGGACCAGGCCAGCCTATATTCCAGCCATGCCTTCTGTGATACCAAATTCCTGAGATTAGCAGATATCAATCCCAAATCAAGCCCCAGAGGAAGTCTGGGCAAGGGGTGCTGCACAAATCCACCGATGGAGCCAAATTTCCAGAATCTCTTGAACTGCAAACGAGATAAAGCATCAGCGATGTTATGTATTCCGGATATGGGTCTTGCTTTCAACCAGATATTGAATCTCATGCAATGTAACACTAAGAAACGTAATAGTTTAATAACCAGTTCAGATTTAGATGATAGCATATTGATAGCAAAGAGTACACCTTTGTTATCCGTATGCAAAATTACTCTACAGTTCATAAACTTTTCCTTCCAGATCACTATTGAAACTATAACTGGAATTAAATCAAGGAGGACTATGTTATGCAAAATGTCTTGATGCAACCAACTTGAGTTCCATTTAGAGGCACACCAATGGCCATCCATAAAAGCTCCAAAGCCTGATGAACCCGCGGCATCAGTAAAGAAATTCAACTGAAAATCCTGTGTATAAGATTGTTGGCAGTTGTTTGACCCATTAAGGTTGCACAGAAAAGAATCCCAAACTTTAAAGTCTTCTTTGACACTTCTAGAGATGCGAACATGTGAATAGGGTTTTTTTTAAAACTTTGGTGGCCAAAGCAAATCGCCTAGAAAAGATTCTGGCTATTGGGATAACTCTAGCTGCGAATGCAAAGAGACCCAATAAAGATTGGGCTTATTTTAAGAACACCTTGCGCTTAGACAAAAATAATGAGATCACTGTTTTCATATGATGTAACTTTTCTATGGGCAATCTGAACTCCATTAAGTCGATAGTGATCCCCAAAAATTCAATAGTAGTCGTAGGAAAAAACGTCTTTTCATGTGCAAGCGGAACTCCGAAGAATTCACAGACATGAAAGAATTAATTCAGCGACTCAAGAGATATGGGAGAGTCCGCTGGACCAACGAACAAAAAGTCGTCTAATGTAGAAAACCCCCTGAAGGGGAATGTATCGTCAGAATCCAATGTAAAAACTTAGAGAAGGCATCAAAATAAAAACATGATAACGAAAAGCGATTTATTGAAATAATAACTGACCTTGACGTGGAAACTAAGTGAATCGAAACCTTGTGGATGCACGGGTAGCAGGTGAAAGGCAGATTTGATGTCGGCCTTCGCTAACGATGCACCCTGCCCAAAGCATCTTAACAGCACAAGTGCTTTGTCAAAAGATGAATATGAAACGGGAGCTTCAACATCCAAAACCTCATTATTAAGTGAAGCATCCTCTGGATAGGACAGTTGGTGAATCAGCCTAATGCCGCGTACAGGCGGACCTAGTCCAGCGGACAATCCGCCGGACTTTCCAGCTGGCTTCGCTGGACTTTCCGAGCGTGTGGACTTGCCCAAACACGCCCGGACTTCTCCGGCGGACAATCCCCTGGACAAAGTCCGCGGGACTTTTGAAAATGAACGGACTTGCCCACACACGGAGCAGTCCGTTCATTTCGAATGTAACTTCAGGTACGTAGCTAGCGTAGGCAGTAAATGCCGGCGCGCTAGCTTCGTCACCTGGCATGGATTTAAAGGGAATCCCCACGCCGAAAAACGCCCCCCCCCAAATCCATCTCAGACCCTTATCCGAGCACGCAGCCCCGCCGGCCAGGAAAGGGGTGGGGACGAACGAGCGCCCCCCCTCCTGAGCCGTACCAGGCCGCGTGCCCTCAACATGGGGGGTGCCCTGGGGAAAGGGGGGCCGTGCGGCCCCCCCACCCCAAAGCACCTTGTCCCCATGTTGATGAGGACAAGGGCCTCTTCCCGACAACCCTGGCCATTGGTTGTCGGGGTCTGCGGGCGGGGGGCTTATCGGAATCTGGGAGCCCCCTTTTATAAGGGGGCCCTCAGATCCCGGCCCCCCACCCTATGTGAATGAGTATGGGGTACGATGTACCCCTACCCATTCACCTAAGGTGTAAAATGTAAAGTAAAAAAACACACACACTTTTGAAAAAATATTTTATTGCACTGCCCTGGGGGTCTTCTTCCGTCTTGGGGGTCTTCTCGCCGGACTCCTCCGCTCTCTTCTGCTCTTTTACCTAGCTCTTTCACGAGCGGAGAAGTCCGGCTACCTTCTTCGTCGTCGCCGCCGTCGTCTGGGGGTCTCGATCCGCCTTCCGGGGGTCTTCCGCGGTCTCTTCTGTTCTTGCGGCGGTCGTCGTTTTCCGCGCCGCCGGCGCCTCTTCTTCTTCTTCTTCTTCTTCCGATGTTGACCCGTCGCTCTCTCTGGCGGGAATGGCAGAGCCGCGCTGTGCTGGGACTTATATAGGGACATGGGGACAGGGTCACATGCTCATGTCACATGGTGACCCCGCCCCCTTGTGATGTCACAGTCCCGGAGGATGCTGGGACTGTGACATCACAGGGGGCGGGGTCACCATGTGACATGAGCATGTGACCCTGTCCCCATGTCCCTATATAAGTCCCAGCACAGCGTGGCTCTGCCATTCCGGCCAGAGAGAGCGACGGGTCAACATCGGAAGAAGAAGAAGAAGAAGAAGAAGAAGAGGCGCCGGCGGCGCGGAAAACGACGACCTCCGCAAGAACAGAAGAGACCCCAGAAGACCCCCGGAAGGCGGATCGAGACCCCCAGACGACGGCGGCGACGACGAAGAAGGTAGCCGGACTTCTCCGCTCGTGAAAGAGCTAGGTAAAAGAGCAGAAGAGAGCGGAGGAGTCCGGCGAGAAGACCCCCAAGACGGAAGAAGACCCCCGGAGCAGTGCAATAAATTATTTTTTCAAAAGTGTGTGTGTTTTTTTACTTTACATTTTACACCTTAGGTGAATGGGTAGGGGTACATCGTACCCCATACTCATTCACATAGGGTGGGGGGCCGGGATCTGAGGGCCCCCTTATAAAAGGGGGCTCCCAGATTCCGATAAGCCCCCGCCCGCAGACCCCGACAACCAACGGCCAGGGTTGTCGGGAAGAGGCCCTTGTCCTCATCAACATGGGGACAAGGTGCTTTGGGGGGGGGGCCGCACGGCCCCCCTTTCCCCAGGGCACCCCCCATGTTGAGGGCACGCGGCCTGGTACGGCTCAGGGGGGGGGGGGGGCGCTCGTTTGTCCCCACCCCTTTCCTGGCCGGCCGGGCTGCGTGCTCGGATAAGGGTCTGAGATGGATTTGGGGGGGACCCCCATGCCGTTTTTCGGCGTGGGGATTCCCTTTAAATCCATGCCAGGTGACGGAGCTAGCGCGCCGGCATTTACTGCCTACGCTAGCTACGTAACCTGAAGTCACGTGCTAAATGAACGGACTTGCCGATGAGCGGCAAGTCCGTTCATTTAAAAAGTCCGGCGGACTAGCCTACTAACGGCGGGATTGTCCGCCGGACTGCCAAGTCCGGCGGATAATTTTAAAACCAAACTTAAAACTTTGGTCCGCCGGACTTTGGCGCCAAAAAGTCGGCCGACGCCCACACACGAGGGGATTGTCCCTTCGTGTGTACGCGGCATAAAGCTACCTTGCTCCTTTTTAGGAACAATGCCCAAGGGGGAGAGCTGGAAATTTGGAAATGGTGGGCGAAGGAATGGATCAGCTACTCTTACTTCCACAACTTCTTTAGAGATCTTATCATGAACAATTTTAGGATGAATCACAGCAGAACCTAAATTCTTAACCAAGGTGCATCCCTTCCCTGAGAAGGAGGGGACCAGGAAACTTTCCTTGAAGCCATTAATTTGTAGATGCGCCATCGTGCGATCTGGGTAGTGATCTAACCAAGGTAACATTCTTGTTAAATATAATTTAGAATTACTGCGCTGTCCTAAAAATTAAGTGACACCAAATATGCAATTGAAAACAAAAATAGTGAATGTAAATGGCTGCGACTTTGCTGCAAGATACACGCATCAACACACAATTTTCCAATATTAAGCCACGCTGTAAACTGAACAAGTGATACATATAGTACTGTGACTCTGTACAAACTTAAACAGAGAAATATGATTAATCAAATAGTGAAAGATTAATAGTCCATTCAAGTTGATAATCAATATCCTCTGTGAATTATCACACACAACACCCAAGAGAAGTGGTAAAAGGAAAGGATCTGTCTTCCACCTCCACACAGATTGCCGCTTACCAGCTCGTATGGATCTCTTAATTATAGGAAATCATATGCAACTATGGCTTGATACCCAGCCCGGGCCATTGGTTGCTCTTAGTCAGGATCCCAGCACATTTTCAGGGGTTCGTGGCTCAATCAGGAGGTTAGTGGCAGATATTTCCCTAAACAAAGGATAAAAAAGCTTCCATAGCGTAAAACCATACAGTATTTTTTTATAAAAAAAGTTAAAAGGTATTGCACTTACATTTGTGTAAAAAGTCATATACAAAGTACATGCATCAAGGCAGAGTAAAGAATAAAGCCAGCCGGGTCTCTGTAACAGCCCGTGATTGCGGAACTTCCGTGTATCGTGGTGACGTCAGCACCGTGTAGGCGCGCGCGGCGGGAAATTCAAAGTAACGTACAGGTACGTTACTTTGCCCAGCCCTGCCATTCTGCTGACATAAATGTACAGGAGCCGGTCGGCAAGCGGTTAAATTAAAAATTGTAAGCCATATGACATTAGACCTTGCAGGAAGAGAAATAACACTCAACACGCAACAAACAGTATAGTCATGTATTCATGGAAACAGCACTGATATACAAATTATTATTTACGAACAGTATATTTATGGAAGCAACATTTATGCAAATATTGATTTTGGGCATAGCTCAACCCTGTGCTCTCCCTTGCGCTCTTGGCTGCTTCCCTTTACATTACTTGTATGCATCACCTGCATTTTAAATAGGAAAGTCCTGTGGTTATTAGTAGAATGTCCTATGAGATTTAGAAAAAGCTGACTACTTGGTAGAGATTATCCTTGTGATTATTCCAAACTCACTGACACTGATAGAGCACGTGCAGCTGTGATTGAAAGCCTAGCACGCATGTTTGTTGACAACTTGATCAATCAATGCCTCTATCACATGTAAAAGTTAAGTTACACAGTTTTGCAAGATTTAAAAAAGTCCTTAGGGTCAACTAATAAAATAAATACACAAATAAATAAATTGGCAAATAAATAAATTAGGGCTGTGGAAATTAAAGATTAATTCCTCGATTAATCGTTAATTTTTTTGATCGATCAAAATTCTTTTGATCAGTACTCACCTCTCCGCCGGCTTCTGGGTCTTCAGGGAGTTCCATCAGAGATTCGGAGACGTCACGGGCATTGACGTCACCGGACTCATCCCCCCTTCCCCAAGTGCCTCCGTCTGCTAACAAAGGGAAGGGGGGAGGAGTCCGGTGATGTTGAAGTTCTGATTAAACGTAGCGTGTACGGGGGAGGAGCTACGCATGACGTCACCTGCTGCTGCCCTACGGAACTAACACAATTGTCGGCTTTACATGCTGTGTTTTTATTATCTTTATGTGAGTAGTTTGTGTTTGAACACAAAAATTAAATCTTATACTTAAGCGGTGAGCACTTAGATCTTTTCTTTCTACCCATGACCTGGCGTCCTTGCTGAGATCTAAGGAGACGTGAGAGAAGTTTATGGTCCGTATTAACCCTTTTGATACCTGCTTGCATGACCACCTGTTTGCACAGGGGTCCATGCCATAAGGTGATAGTGATTAGTTAGACCGGAGGTGGAGGGATTATCACGCTACTGTGGAAAAAAATTACTTACGTCAGTGCTACAGTTTGAATTTAAAACGTTTAACATTTGTGTGAACTGTGAAGTTAAGTCATGGATTGTGGAAACAAACTAGTGTCGGGTGATTGTATATGACTGTAGAGTTGCAATGCAAGGAGATCAGCTAAAAGTAGTTGGATCTGTATGTGCGTTATAATTAATCAAAATTAGTCGATTAATCGGTTAAAAAAATGTATTAATTAATTTTAATCAGTAACAGCCCTAAAATAAATAAACTGAAAACTTTCTTATACCCACCTCAGGGGAAGGGAACTAAAACCTTTATATAGCGTTGTCCAATTTGCTGCAAAAAGGGAAAATCCTTCATCATCACCTTTAGGCTATTACTGAAATCTTTCTAAAGTGTTATTATATTAAATGATCACTACTATAATACAGCAACACCATTGCAAACTGGAAAAACACGAAATCGTCAGTCTAATGCTGTCATGGCTTTTCAATAAAAGGAATGGGTGGATGCACACCGAGGTAGTGATGAATTTCTTTATTGTAAAATCCCATTACATGAATAAAACCACAGAACAGGCAAACAGGTACAGGCAGACACGTTTCACACAGCAACGCTGTGCTTATTCATTAATTATTCATTCATTAGTAATTAATAAGCACAGCATCGCTGTGTGAAACGCGTCTACCTGTACCCGTTTGCCTATCCTGTGGTGTTATTCATGTAACGGATTTTACAATAAAGAGATTCATCACTACCTCGGTGTGCAGCCATCCATTCCTTTTATCCAAATTGCATGACCGGCGAGCCGAGGCTAGCACCCTTGGGAGGAGTCCATTCCCCAGCCTACCTGGTTCCATCACTCACCTGGGGCAGCATTTTCTTTTCCTATGGCTTTTCCATATAAAGTCTGAGCTGGCCTTTAAAGTGTTTCTTAACCCCAAAAAAATGGATCCTGATCATTTAAAGCATGTTATATGACACAGTGCTTGTCCTGTGTCATTTGGCCTCCTGTAACACCTAAAAAACATGGCTGATCCTGCCAGCTTCTCCTCGCCCCTCTCTAAACTGACCACGGTGTATCATGGCTGCTAAAACCAGACACCGTGGTCAGTTTGCTTGCCTCTGTCATCAGCAGCCTGCTATCTGCTCTCCTCTCTGCTCCTGTGTCCTCCCCCCTCTCTGTCTCTCTGTCTGTGTGTGAGCTGCCCCCCCCTTGCTGCTCTCATAACACTAACCTGTATACACCATCAGCACTGCCTCCTATTGCAGTGTCCCCCTCTGTGAATGATTTATAAATATAAATGCTGTAAATACCTAATTTAAGAGCCGAGATTGCGATCACATGACCAGCCAGCTCTCCTCTTCTCCTCCCCTCCAGACTGACATCAGTAGAGGAATCTCAGCCCCTCCCACTGCATCTCTCCGAAGAGGAAGGGAGAAAGCTGGCCAGTCATGTGATCGCAATCTGGGCCGTGAAATTAGGTATTTGCAGCATTTATTTTTATAAATCCCACACAGAGGGGGATACTACAATAGGAGGCAGTGCTGATGGTGTATACAGGTTAGAGTGGCTTAACAACCACTTTAAAGAGAATGTATAATGGTTTTTAATATATTTTCTTTTTAATTATGTTTAGGACTAAAACAATAACGGTTTATGTTTTAGTCAGGTTATTATTATTATAATATTGCATAATAACAATGTCTAGGTTTTTTTTGTTGCCAACAAATGCTGTACAAGCTCCTTGATTAAAAGAAAAACCTGATCACAGCCCTCAATAGTTTAAGCTGCAATTTGCATTAATGTTTATCCCTTATCAGATGGCTCCATCTATTGCTTCTGTCAGGCAAATTATGCAAGGGTTATACAACCCTTCCTATGCAATCTATTGTTATGTATTCAAGGTTTTTTGTAGAACTAATATTGTGGTACATATGGTGAAAACAGATATAAAACATCAGTTTAAAAATGTATACGTTAAAAAAAGCATGAAAAGAAGAATAACTTAAAGTCACTATATTCTACCTACGATTGTTTGGGCTGCGCTCCATTTAGTAGTGTCAATCCTGCATTAGGGTTAGCCTGCTCTCGGATTCTTGTGTGCTATAATACATTATACAGTATGTCCTACTATTACTGATTTTATAGATGAAAATAGTACTGCATGATGCAGAGGTGCCTTGATGTGGCACTTACTTTTCACATGTGCTTGTAAATGTATGCAACTTAGCCTTAAATTAAAAAATGGATTAGATAGGTCTTATTTGTTGCTTAATAGCGCTAAGCTCCAGGGAATGTAATGTTACATTGTGCACTTAGGGAATTACATCTCCTACTGTGCAATGCCCATGATAGTTATAAACAGATCAGCCAGCTGCCATTTTTTCTGTGATATGGATCAGGTACTCTGCTACTAGGGGTCACTTACCTGATTACCCTCCTTATTCCCCAAGGCTTGCACTGTGTCAGTTCTCTACTGTTTTCTGTACTATCAATCAGTTCTAAATGAAGGGTATAGGAGTCTTTCAAAAATATGATTACTTTAAGAATATCTCCATGGAAATATCTGTTAAACAATTTTTTGGCCTTCTCTTCTGCTTTGCTGGAACCGCGCATCACCATGCAGTGATAAAAGAACCACTATTCATTGGTGCATGAATAATTGATTAATAATAATAGCAGTAAACAAATATATTCACTGTAAACCAAGCAATCAATTGTTAATCACCTGCATTTTACAATGGATAAATTAAAGTCAAAACTTTTTTTTACTTTTGGATAGAATAGGGAATAGCTAAACATCCTGACATTTTTTGTCATACTTCCCTGCTCTGTGCAACGGTTCTGAAAAGAGCAGCCCTGATCCACCTCTGCTTAGGTCCCCCACTGACACTCCTTGCCCCTCCCACCTGCTGAGTGCCCCCAGAGCAAGCAGCCTGCAGTAGGGGCACTCAAGCAGGCTCGCTCCCAAGCTGCTGCTCTGTGAGTCCATTCACACAGGGCTGTGGCACTGCCTCAACCCCTCTCTTCTCATTGGCTCACTGGCTGTCATTGACAGCAGCGAGAGCCAATGGCTCCTGCTGCTGTCTCAGCTAATGAGGAGGGTGAATCACTGGAGAACTGAGGCTCTTGTGCGCATCGCTGGATTGTGATGGGGCTCAGGTAAGTATTGGGGGGGGGGGGGGTAGGGGGTATTCTGCACAGGGAAGGTGTTTTACCTTCATGCATAGAATGCATGAAGGTAAAAAAAACTGGAGCCGTTACAACCACTTTAGGGATTTAATTGTATTACAAATTGTGCAGTCAATTTTGAAAACAAATACACTGTATATTAGTTATGTGTTTAAGGCAGACTGCAAGCTTCTCTAAACATTTGAAATGAGAGGAAACCTAATCTGCCCCCACTGACAAGGGGAGATGCAATGAGTTTTCCCTCATTAACATGCCACGAAGAAGCCCAGCTTCTGGATCTTTAAACCCTTATAAGAAAAGACAGTAGTCAAATCTAGTTTAAAACTGATAACAAGATCTACCAGTAGAGTACAGACAAGTTAATTATGGTAAACACAAACCCCTCAGCCCTTTCAATTCTGGAGCTTCCAGAAAAGCGCAAGCAGAAGGTAAGCAGCAGTCTTTATTTTATGTTAAAGGATATTTATTGTCACAGCATACACTTTCATTTTATAACATCAGCAATGTAATATCAATATAAAATAATTATATTTGACAATCAAAATAAACTTACTTGAAAAATCTTCTTTCATGTTGTGAGTGCTGCCTGTTTGCTGGTCAACTCTTTCTACAATTTTCTATATTCCCTGCATGCTTTGCAGCTTCTCCTATGCTGTTTAATTTCAGTTTCTAAGGACTACATATCCCATGGTACTTTGCTGCAAGCTGTGATTACTATACTGACTCCTCCTCCTGGAACTCCACCTCATCAGAAAGCAGGCTCTGTGAAAGGTGTGACACAGCAGAACCTAGTCACAGGACATAGTGAATAGGTGTCACAGAATTTAAGGAAGTAAATGTGTGGGGATCTTTACAAAGTAAGTCTACAGACTTCAAGATCATTCAGATTAATATAATGTAGGAGTAGGCTGGAATTAATTGAAATACAATGTGGAAATTAACCACTTCAGCCCCAGAAGGATTTACCCTCTTCCTGACCAGAGCACTTTTTGCGATTCGGAACTGCGTCGCTTTAACTGTCAATTGCGCGGTCGTGCGACGTGGCTCCCAAACAAAATTGATGTACTTTTTTCCCACAAATAAAGCTTTCTTTTGGTGGTATTTAATCATCTCTGCCGTTTTTATTTTTGCACTATAAACAAAAAAAGAGCGACAATTTTGAAAAAAACACAATATTTTTTACTTTTTGCTATGATAAATATCCCCCAAAAATATATAAAGAAATATTTTTTTCCTACATTTAGGCCGATATGTATTCTTCTACATATTCTTGGTTAAAAAAAAATCGCAATAAGTGTATATTGATTGGTTTGCGCAAAATTTATAGCGTCTACAAAATAGGGGATAGCTTTATGGCATTTTTATTATTATTTTTTTTTATTAGTAATGGCGGCGATCTGTGATTTTTATCGGGACTGCAACATTATGGTGGACAGATCGGACACTTTTGACACGATTTTGGGACCATTGTCATTTATACAGCGATCAGTGCTCTAAAAATGCATTGATTACTGTGTAAATGACACTGGCAGTGAAGGGGTTAACCACTATGGAGCGATGAAGGGGTTAAGTGTGTCCTAGGGAGTGATTATAACTGTGGGGGGGAGGGGCTACACCACACATGACATCGATCACTGCTCTCGATGACAGAGAGCAGTGATCTCTGTCCTGTCACTAGGCAGAATGGGGAAATGCTTTGTTTACAAAAGCATCTCCCCATTCTACCTCTCCGTGACACGATCGCGGGCACCCGGTGAACATCGAGTCCACGGGACCCCTTTATCATGGAGAACGTGGCGGGCACGCGCCACTTCTTAAAGGGGACGTACCTGTATGCCCTTTTGCCCACCAGTGCCATTCTGCCGACGTAAATCGGCGTGCGCTGGTCGGGAAGCGGTTAATATATGATTTAAAATTTTAACCAGAGATACACTTTAAACTATGTGAATGAGAACACATAACAAATATAAGAAGAAATGTGCTTTAAGGAAGCATTATTTAAGGCAGGGAACTCCAAACTTTCTAAACAAAAGGCCAAGTTAATTGTCCTTCGGACTTTAGGGGGGCAGAATGTGGCCAGTGGAAGTAGAAAATGTCCTGACATCAGTTTGAGTAAACAGTGCCCCAGCTATTTGGGGGGGGGGGGTAGTGCCCCATCCTTGTTGTCAGTGAGTGAAGTTGTACCCCATTGTTGATGTCAGTGGCAGGAGTAGTGCCTCATCATTGGTGTCAGTGAAAGGAATAGTGCCCTATAGTTGGTATCAGTGGGAGGAATAGTGCCCCATTGTATCAGTGGGAATAACTATGATCGATTGTTGGTGTCAGTGGAAGGAATAGTGCCCTATAGTTGGTATCAGTGGGAGGAATAGTGCCCCATTGTATCAGTGGGAATAACTATGATCGATTGTTGGTGTCAGTGGAAGGGTCTTTATTTTTTATTTTTTCATATGTGCATATACTTTTTCTCTCATATACTGTACAGAGAAAGGGTACACTTTTTTTTATGTCCCCCACTTGTGTCTGACCTCTTCCCTTACACCTCCAAATGTTTTTCTATGTTTACATTATAGTAAAGCGCTGTGCAAACTGTTGGCACTATATGAATCCTGTATAGGAATAATACTAATAATAATAGTATTAAAGTAAACATTCATTTATACATAATTTATGGATGTTTGTTTTTCTGTGAAGTATTTTGAGTCCGAATATTTGTACACTGCAATTAAATTAATTTGTGAGAAGAAAAGACTCATTAACGGGACATAAACAATAGCTGGGAAAGCAAATAAATGTGTTGTATATAAAACAAGCATTAGTTATGTGCTCATTCTAACTGCAACCACCGATAGTGTTTTGCATATATCTGTGTTTTTAGACATAAATAAATCACATCTTGAAAAAAACAACAACTAGTAATTCAGTAAATTTAAAGCAGAGGTTCACACAAAAATTGAACCTCCGCTTTTTGGAACCCTCCCCCCCTCCGGTGTCACATTTGCACCTTTCAGGGGGGAGGGGGGTGCAGATACCTGTCTAAGACAGGTATTTGCACCCACTTCCGGGCATAGACTCCCACGGGAGTTTATGCCTCTTCCCGTCCCCCCGCACTGTCTGCTGGGACACACACGGGTCCCAGAGACAGCAGGGACCATTCGGATTGCGCTGCGCGACTCACGCATGCACAGTAGGGAACCGGAAGTGAAGCCGCAAGGCTTCATTTCCTGATTCCCTTACCGAAGATGGCAGCGGCAGCATCCGAGGACCGAGGGACGGTTCGGCCTCGGGTGCCAACATCGCAGGTGCCCTGGACAGGTAGGTGTCCTTATTTTAAAAGTCAGCAGCTGCAGTATTTGTAGCTGCTGACTTTTAAAAAAAAATTTTTTTGCAGGACTCCTGCTTTAAGGTTCTGGTTATGGATTCTATAACCTTTTATATGGATAAAAGCTTTAATTCTGTATTTTTTTTAGATTTATACAAAAAAGGGGTAAAAGATTTAAAGGGTTTGTAAAGCTTCGTTTTTTGTTTTCTAAATAGGTTCCTTTAAGCTAGTGCATTGTTGGTTCACTTACCTTTTCCTTCGATTTCCCTTCTAAATGTTTTTTTTCTTTGTCTGAATTTCCCACTTCCTGTTTCTCCTCAGTAAACTTCACACCATCATCCGAGCGGTGCTTAGTCAGCCAGAACAGCTTACTGAGGAGGAACAGGAAGTGAGAAATTCAGACAAAGAAAACAAAGAAAAAAAAAACATTTAGAAGGAAAAGGTAAGTGAACCAACAATGCACTAGCTTAAAGGAACATATTTAGAAAATAAGAAACGAACATTTACAACCCCTTTAACTCTCCCATGAGCTTAGTCACAGAGGTCATGTACTAAGCCTGTTTCTTATTGGAAGTTACTCTGTCTAGGAATAATGGACTCTGGGCAACTCCTTAAGAATATGGGCTACTCCTTGACTCTCTCTCTCCTCATTTATCAGAAGTTCTATTTTGCAACTGAAGTAGTGTGCCGTCATCTGGTACCAAGGATGAATGAAGCATATACAAGGTATTGACTGATTGTTCAAGTAAAGCATTGAAAAGGTTTTCTGCTTCTGAACTCTTTTTTCTTCTAACCTCTGTTGGGAATATCTCCTGGTAACAGACTTGTGTCAGTGTGGGCCGCTGTGGGACTCATTGTAAGACCTGTAGTGTTTTTGACAGGTACCTGTCCCCACTTCCGAGAGATCTCGCCACAGTGAGATTACTGAGAAGTTCAGCCCCTCTTCTCCTTCCCCCGCCGCTGGGCCATTCAGAAAGCGCAGCGCACTTTGCGCATGCGCAGTAGGCTTTACTGCCAAAGGCCTTACTGCTGGTTTCCCTTACCACGAATGGTGGGGGCAGCAACCGAGAGCCGATGGAAACATAAGCTGGGATGCCGACATTGCTGGAATTTCATGACAGGTAAGTCTCCTAATATTAAGGCTGGGGGTTGAGGGACATAGTACAGAACCAAGTATACTCAAGCAGCTCCTTCTGGAGTGGTGCTACATAAAGGCTGTTTATTTTGTATTTTTTGAACATGTGACCAGTAGCAGAGGACTAGAAGCTCCTCCTGCTTATGTGTGCCTGCAGGCAGGCTGGGAAAGAGCTTGATCGTGTGACAGCTAGAAAACAAGTACTTATATATTTTTTTTAAATAAAATAATTACAGTGCCATCATCCACATACATAAATAGAAAGGACAATGTAAATGAAACAGTGTGTGTTTAGTATCACTTTAAGCTCAAGATTACATTCTAGAGCCAGCATTTAGGACCAAGCTTCTTTTTTGAGATGTGTTAAAATAATGTTTTTTTGATAGAAAATTACTTTACTTTCTTTAGAAAAAATACACTTTTTTGAATTAAAAAATAAGACAACAGTACAGTTAGCCCAATTTCTTTTATATTGTGAAAGATAATGTTTCGCTGAGTATATTGATACCCAACATGTCACGCTTCAAAATTGCGCCCACTCGTGGAATGGCGACAAACTTTTACCCTTCAAAATCTCCATAGGCGACGTTTAAAATGTTTTACAGGTTGCATGTTTTAGGTTACAGAGAAGGTCTAGGGCTAGAATTATATCTCTCGCTCTAGCGATCGCGGCGATACCTCACATGTGTGGTTTTCATATGCGGGCGCTACTCACATATGCGTTCGCTTCTGCACGCGAGCTCGGTGGAACGGGGCGCGTTTAAAGTTTTTTTTCTTTTTTTTCTTGTTTATATTACCTTTTATTTTTTATTTTTACACTGTTCTTAAAAAAAAAAAAATTGTGTAATTTCTATTCCTATTACAAGGAATGTAAACATCCCTTGTATTAGAAAAAAAAGCATGACAGGACCTCTTAAATATGAGCTCTGGGTTCAAAAAGACCTCAGATCTTATATATACACTAAAATGCAATAATAAAAAAAAATGTATAAATTTGTCATTTAAAAAAATAAAAAATAAAAAATAAATGTCCCTTTAAGAGCTATGGGCGGAAGTGAAGTTTTGATGCCGCTTTCGCCCTGCAATGTTATGGAGATGGGTGGGGGCCATCTTCCCCTCACTCAGCTATCTGCTGCCATAACAACGATATTCCTCTTCAAAGTAAGGACGTATATTGGCGCACGGCGGTCCGGAAGTGGTTAAAAGAAAAAACAGTTCCCATATTCCTGGCTTCATACCACCACTTTAAAAAGGTTCATTGTCAAAAGTTTTGACTATATTTTGTTACTTTTTAAACAAATTAAGAACAATTATTATTCAAGAAATGATTGGTTAAACCCACGGGTCTTTTTTCACCAATATTTCTCTTATATACTGACTTCAAAAAAATAATATTATATAAAACACAAACATTTTAAATAGTATCATCATAGTAGTATAGTTAGAGGTTGAGTGAAAGGTTTAGTACAGTATAATACTTTTGATAATAATATATTTTCCTTTTCTTTTTTTACAGGTATACATCTGACCAGAAAAAGGGACAGCTTATGAGGAAAAGGTATAGAGGGATTTGGTTCCAAAAGAGGGACAGTCCCTCCAAACAAGGGACAGCTGGTAGCTACATAGGACAATTCTTTTGTTTATGAAAGTCTTTTGTAGCATGGTTGCTAGTCTTTTGTTACATGTGAGCAGTCCATGACAGTTTTCCATAATATGCGAGCAGTCTCTGTGAGTCTCTTGCAACATGGGATCCGTAACAAAGGGTGGCAGGTAAGGTTAGATATCCTGCTTTTGAAAAACTGAATTAAATATTTTAGGGTTGCACCAATACCGTTTCTTTATGGGGGGGTACGAGTACCAATACTTTCAGTCTAGTTTTTACCTATACAGAGTACCGATATTTTGTAGCGTGATTTGCGTCAATACTAAAAAAATTTTTTGCAAATCGCACTGCAAAGAATCACAAACGATTTGAACAGGAATGCAGTGTGATTCCTGTCCGAATTGCATGTGATTTTCCCTACTACGCCTGTGTGTGTGTGTGTGTGTGTGTGTGTGTGTATGTATATATATATATATATATATATATATATATATATATATATATATATAGGAAAAGCACCATCTAGTGGGCAGTTTATTAAAAATTTTAAAACTCTCACTGCATATCTGGCCAAATGCAAATGCAAAATCTGCATAGGTGTCCCCGTCCCGCCGTTGATAGCAAACCACGGCAGTTGGAGGGAGAAGTTCACAGGGCTGGAGGAGAAGTTTCGGGGACCCTGTGAGTATAGGGTGGAAGTGATGTCCCAGCCCTGTGAGCACCTCCAGAGGCCATGATTTGCTATCATTGGCGGTACTGGGACACCTATGCAGATTTGGCTAAATATGTACCGTGAGTTCAAACATTTTTAATAAACAGCCTACTAGATTGAGCTTTTCCCTTTCTATACACACACACACAGGTGGAGGAAATCGCATACAATTCGGACCGCACCGCATTCCTGTTCAAATCGCATGCTATTCTTTGCAGTGTGATTTGCGCACATTCACTTTGTATTGGCGCAAATAGCACTTCAAAGTATTGGTTTCGGTATTAGGAGCATTTGCGCAAGTACCAATACTTGCGCAAATGCTTGGTATTGGCACCAATACCAGTATTGGTGCATCCCTAAAATCTTTTGTGATCAAATTTTTTTTTCCTCAAACAGTTTTTTCCTTTCTCTGATAACTAAGGCTGGCCATACATTATACAATTCTCTTACTCAATTTCCTTTCAGATTTATCTTCAGCTATAGTGCAAGGGCCTGCCTGATTGCATACAAATTGAAAGTGTTTAGGTTTGACCTCATATCATATGGTTTTGGTAAATCTAAAGGAAAATTCTAAAAGAAAATTGTATAATGTATGGCCAGCCTAAGAATATGCTTTTGCTGTTAAAACATGTCTATTTAACCCCATTCGCTCACAGTAATCCACACCAACTTTCCACCATAGTATTCAGCGCCAACCATTTAAGAATTGAGCCTTGCTCTCATTTCCTCTACTTGGTCCCAGGTACTCAAGTCCAATACCACTGGAATCTATCACAATGCAATTGTGCAGAGCTTTTAGGAGACAGGGGCATAATGTACATTGTCTACTAATCCCCCCCCAGCCCCTGACATACATCAGTCATGTCTCCAGTTGCTGCTCCATCCATCCTGTACCCTAAAGCTTCTCTTAATCCCACTAAGCACACTATATAACATTTTTAATACATTTTGCCTGCTCATAAAAGTTGCAGTTGTCCAGAATTGTGTGCAGATAAGCCTACAGAAAATATAAACCGTATGAGATTATTACAGTTGGATTGATTTTATTGCCTTCACTAAAATATCAACCAATTATGATGCCCAAAATTTTGACATTTGCAATGTTTCTAATGCAGTATTGAAGAATAGTTGATATGCTCATCAACATATTTGAAACATCTTACTTTTTTGCGTACGGTATCTTTAGTAGAACAGAATACATTTTGGTGGCATCAATTAACCCCCCTGGCGGTAATCCCGGGTCTGGCTCTGGGTGGAACTTCAGTACCATAAGCGGTAACCCCGAGCCAACGTTACGTTACGACGCACGGGAGCAACCAAAAAGTGTCCCTTTATGTCAAAAGTGGTTTTAGACCAGCTAGAAAACAGCGATAATAAATTAGAATCACAATTCGTCAAACACTAAATCTAATGACAGCGACAATTCTGCAACTAAGCAAATTTCTGTGTTTTTGATTTGATTACATTATTGAATAATTTTTATAGTTATTAATTATATTATAATTTATGATTTTGTGTTTCAAACTTTATCATACCCAGGATGTCTACTAGACTCTGGTTTGGACAGATTTATGTCGTGAGCCCTGAAAAAGTATTCATAGTTCTTCTGAGAGAGGCACTGCTTAGAGGAGGACGCACGTCTAGAGCTTCGGCCGTCAGGAGCCCCACTACCCCCAGCTAGCAACAAGTTCTATCCGGATCCCCAAGCAGTTGGAACAGGGATTGAGGTTGGATACAGTACCCTCCGGACCCCACTGCGGACCCCACGGGGCCCGCTCAACTAATCAGCCCCGACCCTCCTCCGCACCGGCCGCAACTGACAATCGGGCATCAGCCTTTAGGATAGTCCCCGGCTCCGGCCTAGTCCCGGCCGAGCCGGCCACCCGCCTCCCCAATCGCATCTCTACTCCCCCACAGGGTCTACGCGGCGCCCCCCCTCTCCAACCACTCTACTGCCCTCTTACCATTGCAGGAGACAGTCCAGGAGCCAGAACTAGGACAGGCCGCGGCTCGGGCCTAGTCCGGCGGCCATCTTGGTACACCCAGACCACAGCACTCCACCTGCTGGGACCGAATAGGGCGGCCATCTTGGTACACCCAGACCGGCCAAATCTATTTTAAAGCACAGGTTTTTTAACTACAAGCAATTATACAACCGTATAATTGCTTATTTTAATTGTTTTAAACAATTTTTAATCAAGTTTTTAAATCAAGCTTTTAACCAAGTTTTAACAAAGCTTTTAATTACAGCATACGCCAGACCAGCCAGTTTTTAACCACCCGTTTTTAACAGCATTTCACCAGCAATATCAGCATCGCTATAAAGCCGCCTTTTCTTCCCCAGGAGATCAACATCAGGATCCACCCTATCGCCCTCATTGGATCACCCCGGTAAGGTAAATATTCTGGTAAGTAACGCAGGGACCACCACTTAGCAGTTGATCCAGGGACCAACATCCGACCGCCCCTCGGGGGGTCAGGAAGGAATTTTTTCCTCTGCTACAGCAATTGGCCGCGCTAGTAGGGGTTTTTCGCCTTCCTCTGGATCAACGGGAGGGAGGGTGTAGGTCTACAGGGTTTTCCCACAGATCCGCAACATCTTCAACCAGCTTGCGCTAGACCGTTATCGCCTCAACAGCATCAGCATTTTTTTCGACGCATCATCTCGTCCACAGCAGGGACATTTTTTGGAGCACCTCAACATGTGCAATTTCAAATACTCAGCAGAGTCCCTATGCAGACTAAGAAATTTGACCGCAACTCTACCGACCGACATTCAAAAAATATTACAAAAAGAACGACTACTAAGGATCGATCCACAAGCAATGATCAAACATAAGAAGACTACAACTCAACCGCAACAGTTAGCATGCGCCTTGATTAACACCAGATCGGCAGTCAAGCACAGGCACGAAATCCATGACTTCATCACACAAAACAACATAGATTGCCTCTTCATCACGGAAAGCTGGCTAACACCCGACTGCAACACCATCCTAACAGAATTAGTGCCAGAAAACTACAGGATCCTAACCGAGCATAGGAAAGGAAAAAAAGGAGGAGGCCTAGCAGTGATCTTCAAAGCTCATCTAGCGCTCATCAAATCTACGGTACAGAACACAGCAACTTTTATGGAGACACTTACTCTACAGATGCAAACCACACCACAAGAAACCATCCACATGCTGCTATGCTACAGACCACCAGGACCAAAGACAAATCTACCGATAACACTCAAGGAATTCATCTCTGGTACTTGGAGATTTCAACCTCTGGGCGAACTCCACCGAAGACCCCATCGCCACCACCTGCATCAATCAACTGGAAGACCTAGGGCTTCAACAACTAGTAAAGGCTCCCACACATGGGTCGGGTCACATCCTGGACCTCATCTTCAAGCAAACTACGGACATCAGCATTCGAGACAACATAGTGCTACCATGGTCAGACCACCACGCTATCAAATTTGAGATCGCCACCAACATCTCCCTGCAAAAACCAAACCAGGCAGCAACAACACACTGGATTAGATCGCAGAAGAAACTACATTCGAAAATCTTCAAAACCACACTAACATACAAAATGGCTACTCTAAATCAAAACCACTCAACAGAACGAATACTCAGCTTCATAAACAAGGCACTTCTACAAACAGCAGACGCAGTCGCCCCGAAACATCGAGCACCCATCCGCAAGAAAAATTCTGGTTGGTTTAATGGCACGCTTACTCTACTGAAACGGGAACATAGAAGAGCAGAAAGAGCCTGGAGAAGAAACACCACAAAGGAAAATCACACAAACTACAGAATACTCACCAAGAGATATCATAAAGCAATTTTCACAGCAAAAAAGAACATGTCTCAAACACCCTCTCAAAAGCCTTAAACCGACCACGGGAACTTTTTAAACTAGTCGCCCAGACTATGAACCCCACCTGCCTTGAACCCCTAGGAAACGAAACTCAAGAATACTGGACCTCATCTTCAAGCAAAATACGGACATCAGCATTCGAGACAACATAGCGCTACCATGGTCAGACCACCACGCTATCAAATTTGAGATCGCCACCAACATCTCCCTGCAAAAACCAAACCAGGCAGCAACAACACACTGGATTAGATCGCAGAAGAAACTACATTCGAAAATCTTCAAAACCACACTAACATACAAAATGGCTACTCTAAATCAAAACCACTCAACAGAACGAATACTCAGCTTCATAAACAAGGCACTTCTACAAACAGCAGACGCAGTCGCCCCGAAACATCGAGCACCCATCCGCAAGAAAAATTCTGGTTGGTTTAATGGCACGCTTACTCTACTGAAACGGGAACATAGAAGAGCAGAAAGAGCCTGGAGAAGAAACACCACAAAGGAAAATCACACAAACTACAGAATACTCACCAAGAGATATCATAAAGCAATTTTCACAGCAAAAAAAGAACATGTCTCAAACACCCTCTCAAAAGCCTTAAACCGACCACGGGAACTTTTCAAACTAGTCGCCCAGACTATGAACCCCACCTGCCTTCAACCCCTAGGAAACGAAACTCAAGAATACTGCAACAAATTATCCGATTTTTTTATCAACAAAATAGACAACATTCAGAAAATAATTCAACAAAAAAAACCAACAACCAACTCTACTCAACTCAACCCAGGTAAGGAATTTTACATCCACAGCACACAAGCACCACATTTTCACTTACCCCGATCACAACGGATGAAACCAAAAATGTCATCAAGAGCCTCCGAGACAACACCTTGCCAAACGACATCATCCCCACAAAACTCTTGAAAGAATGCTCCGACATTCTGGCCCCCGCTATCACACACCTAGTAAATCAGTCATTCAAAGAAGGATTGGTTCCAAATTCCCTCAAGCAAGGCATCATCAAACCATTACTAAAGAAACCCAACCTCGACCCCAAGGATCCGAACAATCGCAGACCGGTAACAAGCCTGAACACCATTTCCAAGATCATGGAGAAAGCAGTAGTACAACAGCTTCAACTTCATCTGGACACACACAAGCTCCTGGACCCACTACAATTGGGCTTCCGCCCAGGCCATGGCACAGAAATGGCACTTCTGAAAATATGGGATGACGCCCTAGAAGCAGCGGATGATGGAGAATCGTGTCTTCTGGTATTGCTGGATCTCAGTGCGGCGTTCGACACAGTGGACCACAACATGCTTCTCAGCCGTCTCAAGGAAGTGGCAGGAGTTACAGATGGAGATCTGCCATGGTTCGCTTCCTTCTTAGGAAACCGGTCACAAACAGTGAAACTAGGAGCCTTCACTTCGGAAACCCGGGCAATCACTTATGGAGTCCCTCAAGGATCACCATTGTCACCAGTACTGTTCAACATTTACATCCGACCACTCTTCAAAATTATTAGCAAATTAGATCTGTGCTTCCACTCGTATGCGGACGACACTCAACTGTACTTCCGGATCACCGGACAAAAAGACCAATACCAGGAACTAGGAAAATGTCTCACATTGATAGATGACTGGATGACCACTAGCTCCCTCAAACTAAATGGATCAAAAACAGAATTACTGCTCCTCGATGCAAACCGAAGGAAAAAGACGAAGACCCCTTGGACACCACCAACCATCTTGGGACAGACCATCCTTCCAAGCAACAAAGCCAAAAGCCTCGGAGTAATCTGTGATTCAGAGATGACAATGGAGGCACAAATAGGATCCGTAATCAGCGGATCCCACCATCTCCTTCGCCTGCTACGCAGACTCATCCCCTTCATCCCGGAAAAGGAAAAATCGGTAGTAGTAGGAACGATCATCAATTCGCGTCTCGACTATGCAAACTCCCTGTACATAGGATTACCGGATTACCAGATTGCGCGCCTTCAAATTGTCCAAAACACAGCAGCAAGATTAGTCACCGGAAAGAAACCCTGGGAATCCATCTCCCCATCCCTAAGGATGCTCCATTGGCTCAAGGTAAAAGAGAGGATCACATTCAAGACCCTCTGCCTCACCCACAAATGTACACAAGGAAATGCGCCTCAATACCTTTGTGAGAAAATAGAAAAATACATACCAAATCGCAGCCTTCGATCAACAAACCAAAATCGCCTTCTCATCCCAAAAGCCCGCTACAAATCGAAGGGAGAACGAAGATTCGCAGTACAGGGACCCTGGCTATGGAATGCTCTACCAAACAACATCCGCTTGGAAGAAAACCATCAGGCCTTCAGGAAAAAACTCAAGACCCACCTCTTCTAAACATGGCATCCCAACATGAGCAGTCAAGTGCCTCGAGGCGATTCAGTTCGCAGTTGCAGCGCTATACAAATCATTCATTCATTCATTCATTAAGTGAGTTATTCCTAAGAATTGTATGCCTACAATATAAATGGCCAAATTTCCATGCAAAATAATTGTACCACTTTTGGTACAAAATTCCTGACATAATCATACCGCCAGGGAGGTAAAAGCAGTATTAGACCCAAAATCAAACATTTATTATATTGCAGCGTACCAGTTCTCAGATGTGATGGCTGCATTTGTTTCCATTTTTAGGCTTTCTTTCTTCCATTTCCATCTGATGATCCAGCCAGCAAGACTAATGTTTTCAAAAGCTCAAGCCCTACAGCAGAATGTATCAGTTTACATACATGAGACAAACCACGGTTGGATTTTCCTATGGAAAATGTTTGATAGGAGCTTTTTGGCAGAAATTCTGACCGTGTGTAGGCTCCATCGGACATTTTTCATCGGAAATTTACGCTACACAAAATCTGTTGTTGTAAATTCCGATCGTGTGTACACAATTCCGGTGCACAAAGTTCCACGCATGCTCGGAATCAAGAAGAAAAGCCGCACTGACTATTTTTCTCGGCTCGTCGTATGTGTTGTACGTCACCGTGTTCTTGACGTTTGCAATTTCCGACCAACTTTGTGTGATTGTGTGTTTGCAAGACAAGTTTGAGCCAACATCCGTCAGAAAAAAAAACATGGATTTTGTTGTCGGAATGTGCGATCGTGTGTACAGTGCATAACTATCACTGGCAGTGGAAAATAAAAATGATCAGGTTTTATTTATTCATGTAAAAACTTTTATCACAAAAATAAATGTTTGCTGTAACTGATTATAAAGTGTGAGCTGGAGTTTGGCTTCAATTTGTTAGGGTATCTAAATCTGCTAATACATTTAAAACTACGCTCCCCCAGATTGACAATGCTGCTGTCTGCTGTGCCTCTTATGCCGCGTACACACGGTCGGAATTCTCATCGGAAAAAGCTCTGATGGTTTTCCCGTCGGAATTCCGACGGAATTTCGCCCAAACTGTCTTGCCTACACATGGTCACACCAAATTCCGACGGTCAATAACACCACGCCTTAAAAAACGTTCGACTGCACTATAAAAGGGAAGTTTAATGCTTCTGAGCATGTGTCGAATTGTTTCCGAGCATGTGTCGGAAATTTGCATGTCGGAATTGCATACACACGATCGGAAAATCCGATATAAAGGTTTTCCGTCTGAAAAATTAAGAACAGGTTCTCAATCCAAAGTCCGTTGGAAATTCCGACAGAAAAAGGCCGATGGGCATACACACGGTCGGAAAATCCGATGAAAAGCTCCCATCGGACTGTTTCCATCGGAAATTCCGACCGTGTGTACGCGGCATTAGGCTCATTCATCCAGAGTTGTGTCTCAGGATGTATTAACAGGAGGTGTGTTACTGTCCCGATCACCAGATGGAAACAAGAAAAAGAAGCCACCATGCTGCAATGTAATACATTTTTGGTTTTGGGTCTAATACCACTTTCATTTGAAATTAAATTTACTAATGAGTTTTGTTTGGCATCACCTCTCTTTAGCTGAAGTCAAGCTACATGTAACAGCTCAATACAATGCCATCTAGTGGCCTAACAGCATCCTTAAGATGATTGTATTCATGCATGCATATGCAACAACCCAGTTGAGTGCAGTCCGTAATACTTTTTTCTTTGTACTACAAGGTAAATATTAAGGACAAGCTCTCGGGGATTACCCCCCTTGTTGCTGGTCTATTGCTTGGACCTTAGAAGAAGGGACTATACCCCAAAATCCTGTCCTGAAAATGTAACCTTTATTACAAATAAAAAAGTATCACATTACTCATTTGTGTTGCCCTAACAGCATCTGCATCGCTCAGACATGATGGTGCAGTTTTGCATTTAAATATTTGATCATTATGTAATTATTCTGCTATACTGGCTGTTTTTAAGCAGCACAACATGCAGACAGAAAGTAAAACACACTTATAAAATGTAAAGCCATATTCATTGCCATAATGTTGCAACAGCTGCAATGCAATTATTTTAATTCTAGAGCTCAAAGCAGGAAATACAATGTACTGATTTAAAATGAATACAATTAAAATTGAGAATCACATGTTACGGGTCATATAAAGAACACATCACTGCGGGGTTGATTTACTAAAGGCAAATTAACTGTGCACTTTGCAAAGTGCAGTTGCACTCTGCAAGAGTAGTTGCTCCAGAGCTTAGTAAATGAGTGGGAGCTCTACTGACTTCCATCATCCAATCATGTGCAAGCAAAAATGCTGTTTTTTTTTATTTTCCTTGCACATGATTGGGTATTCTTTGCAATGTGAAACTTTACCTCATTTACTAAGCTCTGGATAACTGCTCTTGCAGAGTGCACAGTTTATTTGCCTTTAGAAAAATCAACCCTATAATCTTCCTTTTGGGCATACCTTCCAACTTTTCGAGATGGGAATGAGGGACACCTATTAGCAAAAGTATGTAGGCATAGGACACACCCCCTGCCACGCTCCCTTAACCGCTTGCCGACCACCTCACATAGATATACCGCTGCAGAATGGCACGTACAGGCAAACTAACGTACCTGTACATTGTCCTTTAAGAGGTGGCTTGCTTGCGCCCGCGCCAAGCTCCGGGAGTAGGTTTGCCGGTACTGCGGACTCGATGTCCGCGGGGATACCCGCGATCGTCTCACGGAGAGAAAGAACGGGGGAATGCTAATATAAACAAGCATTTCCCCCTTCTGCCTAGTGACACTGATCACAGCTCCCTGTAATCGGGAGCGGAGATCAGTGACGTGCCACACGTAGCCATGCCCCCCCCCACAGTTAGAATCACTTCCTAGGACACACTTAACCCCTTAACTGCCTCCTAGTGGTTAACTCCTTCACTGCCAGTGTCATTTACACAGGAATCAATGCATTTGTATAGCACTGATTGCTGTATAAATGACAATGGTCCCAAAAATGTGTCAAAAATGTCCGATGTGTCCGCCATAATGTCGCAGTCACGATAAAAATCGCTGATCGCCGCCATTACTAGTAAAGAAAAAATTATGAATAAAAATGCTATAAAAACTATCCCCTATTTTGTAGACGCTATAACTTTTGCGCAAACCGATCAATAATTGCTTTTTGCGATTTTTTTTTTTTTAACAAAAATATGTAGAAGAATACGTATCGGCCTAAACTGAGGAAAAAAATGTTCTGGTCTTTGGCCAGCCAAATGGTCTGGGGCTTAAATGGTTAAAGGAGAATTATACAAAAATAATTATTAGTTAAATCCACAAGTGCTTTTTTTAACACTTCTATTCCTTTATATTGGCTTTTGAAATGTACAAATGCAACAATTTAGAAACTGTATGAAAGGTTTAGCACTGGGAAACACTTTTTGATAAATAAATAGTGCATTTTATATAGAGGTATATGCATCAGACCAAAATGAGGGACAAATGAGGAGGAATGAGGGACAGAGGGACATTGTTCCAAATCAGGGACAGTTGGGAGCTATGCTTTTGGGTGCCATGACACCTGAAAGCAAAGGGGCTCTGAAGGCCATTTTCACTTGTCACAGCGAGGTCTCGCCTATCTATACATATTGCTATGGACCATTAAAAGGAACCTAACAGAACAGTAAATGGGAATGGCCAAGGGAAGCTGACAGTCTGAGGTTATGTAAAGTCTGACAGTTGCTGTACTGCTAGCTGGCTGATCTTCTATGCCCTAAATGTGCAACATGTGAGGTTAGGCAGTTTTTCTTGTTCAATTTCCTTTAGATTTACCTTCAACTAGTGCAAGGGCCTGCCTGGTTGCACACACATTAAAAGTGTTTAGGTTTAAAATCGTATTATGTGGTTTTGATAAATCTAAAGGAAAATTGTACAAGAGAATTGTATAATGTATGGTCAGCCTTAAAGTATATGTGTTGGAGTAACAGCGCTGTCTAATAGAAATTAGTGAATATTCTACATGAATGAACCTTAATCATATAGAAACGTATGAAAAATAAATGAATACATAAATAGTGATAATTCCTGCCGCAACCTCATGTGAGATACACACAAAAAGTACTAGAAAAGAAAAAAAGGCTGCGCTGGAATAATAAGCATAAGGGTCAATTCAAAAATAATAAAATCAAATCAGAAATGTCGAGCCGGCCGGCTCTCTTACTCGCTGCCCGTCACTTCCTGGATGGACGGGAGAATGGAGGTGACGTCAGCACGCCGTTCACCCTACGCCGTTTCGTCAAAAGATGACGTCTTCCTGGGGCACTAGGAAGACGTCATTTGTTATATAAAATCTGATTTGATTTTATATAACACTTGCCTATTGACTACAATTTAAATGTAAGTGTATTACCTACCAAGGTTTTTATGAATAAAGGGTGAAAACGATATTGCGCTATGGATGTCCCTTTCTCTTTCATGTAATTTTATTGGACGAGATCAAGGGGACCCCAGGAGAGATTTACATGTCTTTGAATTTGGAGAGTATCCTTGGAAGAGTCTGGATAAAGACCCGGGCAGGGGTTCATGCCACAGGCCTATCTGGTCTCTTTTAACACAGAGATCAGATCAGCTGGTAAGCTGCTACTTTGTCATTTGGTGGAGGACTTTTCTTTTGGCTATCCAACCACTTATTTCGTGGGTGTTATATGTCACAGCACTGTGAACTTTTAACAGCAGAACTTTCATATATTTCTTATGGTGGACTTCCTACATGGTTGAAATTTTTCTATAGATGATATTTGTCCTTTTGGGTCTCTGTTGTTCACTATGCCATCAGTGTGAATTCGGACTCACTATCACATGATTATGTAATTTTTGCAATCTGCATTTAAGTTTTCTTCCTTACACTTGTTATTTACTTGTGGGAGTATACATTTTGAATTCAGATAGATCAATTGGTCATAGATTGCATCTGGTGGATGTTTACTACACTTGATTCACGTTAATTAACATCAGCCTTTGGGCTGAATTTGTATCACATACTAAGCCAGGGGTGAATTGACCCTTATGCTTATTATTCCAGCGCAGCCTTTTTTTCTTTTCCAGCCTTAAAGTATAACTAAAGGCAAAACTTGTTTTAGTTTTGGATAGAACGCCGAGGGATTGGAACACCTGTCAGGTTTTTATTGGGGTCTGTGCCTACTTTAGGGAGATTCACCTTGTCTATTTGTCCTTTTTATCATTATTAACAAGAGTGAAAGTGAAAGTAAATTATACTTTTGGATTGTCAACTGAACAAAAATAGAAGGAAAATCTTCCAATCGGGAGATTAGTTCAGGTGGACCTGGTGGCAGCCAGGGATTCTATCATTTGGGGAATTTCTTCTCACTTCACGTTTTGGAGAATACAGGGGATACTTACCCTCCCACTGCCCCCAAAAGCCACTCCATTGAGAAGAGATCACAGCCTGAGGCCACATCAGAAACCAACACTTAAAGTTCGCCCACTGCATCTGCACACCACTACAGTTTCTGACGAGACTTCAAGGGATAATTTATCTTCAGTGGAGCGGTAATCAGCTGTACAGACACAGAGAAAGGTAAGCTTTAAAGATTGAATATTTATATCTCTCCATAAGCCCACTGTGACTGTTTTTTGCTATGCCACCCAATAAATCAGTTTTTGTTTCTTTGTTTCTTCACAGCATACAGTGAGGGAAAAAAGTATTTGATCCCCTGCTGATCCCTCCACTGACAAAGAAATGATCAGTCTATTATTTTAACCACTTTCAGACAGGACCATTTGGCTGGCAAAAGACCAGAGCACTTTTTGCGATTCGGCACTGCGACAATTTAACTGACAATTGCGCGGCCGTGCAACATGGCTCCCAAACAAAATTGATGTCCTTTTTTTCCCACAAATTGAGCTTTCTTTTGGTGGTATTTGATCGCCTCTGCGTTTTTTATTTTTTGCGCTATAAACAAAACAATAGCGACAATTTTGAAAAAAAGGCATTATTTTTAACTTTTTGCTATAATAAATATACAAAAAAACTTTTTTTTCCCTCAGTTTAGGCCGATACGTATTCTTCTACATATTTTTGGTAAAAAAAATTGCATTAAGCGTTTATTGATTGGTTTGCGCAAAAGTTATAGCGTCTACAAAATAGGGGTTAGTTTTATGGCATTTTCATTAATAATTTTTTTTTACTAGTAATGGCGGCAATCTGCGATTTTTATCGTGACTGCGACATTATGGTGGACACGTCAGACAATTTTGACACATTTTTGGGACCATTGTCATTTTTACAGCAATCTTTGCAATTAAATTGCACTGATTACTGTACAAATGACACTGGCAGTGAAGGAGTTAACCGCTAGGGGGCTAGGGAAGGGTTAAGTGTGTACTGGGGAGTATTTCTAACTGTAGGGGGGAGGGGCTGTGTGTAAAACTACACTGATCAGCTCTCCCGATTACAGGGAGAGCTGATCAGTGACACTGTCACTAGGCAGAATGAGGAGATGCGTGTTTACTTTAGCATCTCCCCGTTCTTCCTCTCCGTGAGATGATCGCGGGTATCCCCGCGGTGATCGAGTCCACGGGACCCGCGACCCGACTCACGGAGCTTGCGATGGCACGGTGGCAAATTCAAAGGGACATACAGGTAGGCCCATTTGCCTGTCCGTGCCATTCTGCGGATGTACATCTTTGTGTGCCGGTCGCAATGTGGTTAATGGTAGGTTTATTTTAACAGTGAGAGACAGAATAACAACAAAAATCCAGATAAACGCATTTAAAAAAAGCTATAAATTGGTTTTCATTTTAATGAGTGAAATATCATAGAGGTCAGACGTTTCTTGTATTTGGCCACAAGGTGTTCTTGGGGTCATAGGCAGCATTCCTTCTCCTCCTCCAAACACGGCAAGTTGAGTTGATGCCAAAATGCTTGATTTTGGTCTCATCTGACCACACCACTTTCACCCAGTTCTCCTCTAAATCATTCAGATGTTCATTAGCAAACTTCAGACAAGCCTGTACATGTGCTTTCTTGAGCAGGGGGACCTTTGCGAGTGCTGCAGGATTTCATTCCTTCATGACGTAGTGTGACACCAATTGTTTTCTTGGTGATTATGGTCCCAGCTGCCTTGAGATCATTGACAAGATTGTCCCGTGTAGTTCTGGGCTGATTCCTCACCGTTCTCATGATCATTGAAACTCCAGGAGGTGAGATCTTGCATGGAGCCCCAGACCAAGGGAGATTGACAGTTATTTTGTGTTTCTTCCATTTGTGAATAATTCGCACCAACTGTTGTCACCCTCTCACCAAGCTGCTTGGGAATGGTCTTGTAGCCCATTCCAGCCTTGTGTAGGTCTGCAGTCTTGTCCCTGACAGCCTTAGACAGCTCTTTGCTCTTGGCCATGGTGGAGAGGTTGGAATCTGACTGATTGCTTCTGTGGACAGGTGTCTTTTATAAAGGTAACAAGCTGACATTAGGAGCACTCCCTTTAACCATTTGCCTACAGGGCACTTACAGCTCCTTCCTGCCCAGGCAATTTTTCAGCCTTCAGCGCTGTCACACTTTGAATGACAATTGCGTGGTCATGCTACTTTGTATCCAGATGAAATTTTTATCATTTTCTTCACACAAATAGAGCTTTCTTTTGGTGGTATTTAATCACTTTTGTTTTGTTTTTTTAAAGCTTTTTTACTTAGTTTCTATCAGTAAATTTTGTAACTAAGTAATTTTTCTCCTTCATATATGTGTGCTGATGAGGCAGCACTGATGGTCACTGATAGGCTGAACTGGTGGGCATTGATGAGGTGTCACTTATGGGCACTGATGAGGCGGCATTCATATGCACTGATTAGGTGGCACTGATGAGAAGGCACTAATATGCTGCACTTATGGGCACTGATAGGTGTCACTGATATGTGGCACTGATGAGCACTGATAGGCGGCACTAATGGGCACTGTTAGTTGACACTGATGGGCACTAATAGGCTGCACTGGTGGGCACTGATAGGCAGCACGGATAGGCGGTACTGATGGGCATTGATGGGTGGCACTGAAGGGCATTAATGGACAGCAGTGATGGACAATAGTGATGGGCATTGATGGGCAGCACTGATAGACAGCACTGACTGGCATCGCTAATGGGCACTGATTGGTGGCACTTGTGGGCAGTGGTGGGCACTGATTGCTGGCAATGGTGGGCACTGATTGCTGACACTGTTGGTGCCATATTGTAATCAGGACACTGATGATCAGTGCCCTGATTACATGTGTAGATGTCCCCCTGTTTAGAGATGCCACTGATCGTCTCTCTTCGCCACACACTCTGTCAGTGTGAGGCGAGGAGCGCCAATTACCAGCATCTCTGTGTTTACATGTGACCGGACACAGCCGATCACATGGTTAAAGAGTCGGGGACGCAGCTCTTTACAGAAATCGGGGTCACGCTGTGTCCTAGCAAAATGCTGCGCCCGCGATCGCCGTTCTGTGCGCCCCCGTGGGCGCGAGAGAATGGCCTTTCGGGGATGCCGTCATATGACGTCATCCCAGAACGAGAGCTGCACCGCCCCGCCGTCATTTGTTGGTGGGCGGACGGCAACTGGTTAAGAGAGTGCTCCTAATCATAGCTCGTTACCTGTATAGAAGACACCTGGGAGCCAGAAATCTTGCTGATTGATAGGGGATCAAATACTTATTTTACTCATTAAAATGCAAATCAATTTATAACTTTTTTTAAATACATTTTTCTGTAAATTTTTGCTGTTATTCTGTCTCTCACTGTTAAAATAAACCTATTCAAATTATAAACTGGTCATTTCTTTGTCAGCAGGGGATCAAATACTTTTTCCCTCACTGTATGCCTTGTCTGGGCAGAGTGATCTTTAAATATTATCCAAATAATCCACAACAAAGCAGACACTGCTCCAGGTTGGTCTACCACACCAATGCCCCATGACAGCCTGGGTACACAGTGAAGTAAAAATAGAAGGGAGGGATAACTGCACACCCTAGAAGGATAGAACTCCAACTTCTTTATTAAATCAACGACGATGTACGTCGGCAGAATGGCACGGACAGGCATAAGGGTGTACAGGTACGTCCCTTCGAATTTGCGGCCGTGCCATCACGCGCTCGCTGGTTGGGACCTCCGTGAGTCTGATTGCGGGTCCCGCGGACTCAATCACCGCGAGAAAGAACGTGGAGATGCCGATGTAAACAGCATCACCCCATTCTGCCTAGCAACAAGTGACACTGATCTCTGCTCCCTGTGATTGTAGCAGAGATCAGTGATCTGTAAAACACAGCCACGCCCCCCACCGTTAGCAACACGCCCCTAGGACACACTTAACCCTTATACTGCCACCTCCTGGTTAACCCCATTCACTGCCAGTGTCATTTTCACAGGAATCATTACATTTGTATAGCACTGATTGCTGTATAAATGACAATGGTCCCAAAAATGTGTCAAAAATGTCCGATGTGTCTGCCATAATATCGCAGTCACAATAAAAATCAATAAATCAATTACTAGTAAAAAAAAATTATTAATAAAAATGACATAAAACTATCCCCTATTTTGTAAACGCTATAACTTTTGCACAAACCAATCAATAATCGCTTATTGCGATTTTTTACCAAAAATATGTAGAAGAATACGTATCAGCCTAAACTGAGGGGAAAAAAATGTTATATATATTTTTTGGGGATATTTATTATAGCAAAAAGTAAAAAAATTATTCTTTTTTTTCAAAATTGTCCTTCTTTTTTTGTTTATAGCGCAAAAAAATAAACACTGCACTGCAAAAGAAAGCTCCATTTGTGGGAAAAAAAGGACTTCAATTTTGTTTGGGAACCACGTCGCACGACCGCACAATTGTCAGTTAAAGCGATGCAGTGCCGATTCACAAAAAGTGCTCTGGTCTTAAGCCAGCAAAATGGTTCAGTCTAAAAGTGGTTAATGAGCACTTTCACATACATTACACGTACCAAAGATTGTGGCGAATGAAACACCCCATGGCATAAAAAGATCCAAGTAAGTAGACAAATACACAGAAATAAACAGCTTCAGCCCCCCCCCCCCCCCCCCCCCCACCTCCTTATCTCAAGCTGGAGATAATCTCAAAATCAATACAGCATTTCAGTACAAATAATGGATATATGTATATTTACAGGGGTTGTAAATACAAATGGCAGAAAGCCTTGGAAGTATGATGTACAGGCAATACTGAAGCTCAGTAACTGTTATAGATGACAAATCTTCCAATAGGTATAGCTGCTCCAGTGAAGAAAAAAACAAGAGGGGATTTTCATAACTATGGAGAGTGAATATATTACAGCTTGCCAGTCCTTAGATGTGGCTGTATTGGTTTTCCATTTCAGGTACATTTCAAGTACATTTAGTGCAAGTACAGAAAATATCTGTTGATCCTGTGAGAAATTCAATGTCTTTGTAACTTTGAGCTGATATCCCAAACAGAGTTATCAGCTTTCCCAGCTATGTAATAAAGATGCAGAGGGGAAAGGTGTTTGTAGAACAAATCAGGAGTGCAGCCTTTGTTGCTCATCCACCCTAGAAAAGTGTTACTGTATAATGCTAGGATTGCCAGATGAAATTAAAGGGGAAAAAAAAGGAAAAAAGGAAACTAAGCAGACACCACATCTAAGGACACATCTAATGACTGGTAAGCTGCATTATATTAAATGTTTTCTTTTGCGTTTAGGTACACTTATGCGGCGTACACACGAGCGGACTTTCCCGCGGGATTGTCCGCCGGACAATCCGCCCGTGTGTGGGCGCCGGCTGACTTTTTCCTGCCAAAAGTCCGGCGGACTAAGTTTTAAGTGCAGACTTAAAATTGTCCGCTGGACTCGCGAGTTGGAAATTTTTGGAAATGAACGGACTTGCCGACACAAGATCGGAAAGTCCGTTCATTTAGAACGTGACTTCAGGTAGACGGGACTAGCGAAGGCAGTGAATGCCACCACGCTAGCCCCGTCACCTGGTATGGATTTAAAGGGAATCCCTACGCCGAAAAAACGGCGTGGGGGTCCCCCCCAAATCCATCTCAGACCCTTATCCGAGCACACAGCCCGGCCGGCCAGTAAAGGGGTGGGGACGAGCGAGCGCCCCCCCCTCCTGAGCCGTACCAGGCCGCGTGCCCTCAACATGGGGGATGCCCTGGGGAAAGGGGGGGCCGTGCGGCCCCCCCACCCAAAGCACCTTGTCCCCGTGTTGATGAGGACAAGGGCCTCTTCCCGACAACCCTGGCCGTTGGTTGTCGGGGTCTGCGGGCGGGGGGCTTATCAGAATCCGGGAGCCCCCTTTAATAAGGGGGCCCCCAGATCCCGGCCCCCCACCCTATGTGAATGAGTATGGGGTACGATGTACCCCTACCCATTCACCTAAGGTGTAAAAGTGTAAATAAAAAAAACACACAATTTTTTTAAATATTTTATTGCACTGCTCCGGGGGTCTTCTTCCGTCTTGGGGGGTCTTCTCGCCCGACTCCTCCGCTCTCTTCTGCTATTTTACCTAGCTCTTTCACGAGCGGAGGAGCCCGGCTTTCTTCTTCTTCGTCGCCGTCGTCGTGGGGTCTCGTTTCGCCTTCGGGGGTCTTTCGGGGTCTCTTTTGTTCTGGCCGATGTCGCTGCCTTCTGCGCCCTCTTCTGCGCCGTCTTCTTCTTCCTCTTCTTCTTCCGATGTTGACTCGTCGCTCTCACTGGCCGCAATGGCATAGACGCGCAGTGTTGTGACTTATATAGGGACAAGGGGGCGGGGTCACATGCTCATGTCACATGGTGACCCCGCCCCCTATGATGTCACAGTCCCGGAGGAAGAAGAGGAAGAAGAAGACGCAGAAGGCAGCGACAGTGGCAAGAACAGAAGAGACCCCGGAAGACCACCGAAGACCCCCAAAGGCGGAACGAGACCCCCAGACGACGGCGGCGACGAAGTAGAAGAAAGCCGAGCTCCTCCGCTAGGTAAAAGAGCTAGGTAAAAGAGCAGAAGAGAGCGGAGGAGTCCGGCGAGAAGACCCCCAAGACGGAAGAAGACCCCCCGGAGCAGTGCAATAAAATATTTTTAAAAATTGTGTGTTTTTTTTTATTTAAACTTTTACACCTAAGCGTGTGTGCGCCGCATTTAAGTACTGTGAAAATAGTTCTAGCACTCAACATAACAAAATATCTTAAATGGTAACACAACAGAACAGAAATGGGAATGCTTCAAATAAAGTTTATGCAAACACATGTCCGAAATGGAAAAAGCTATAAGAAAAGAACATTTAAAAAATATAAACATGACGGAACACTGTGACGGAACCGTCCAGCACCCAACTTGGGTGCCTCTGTCAAGATATATATTCCTCTAGTCTGGAACCAGGAACCAAGTATTATAGCTGAGCACCCAAGATACTAGACAAAACTAGCTCAGATGCAAACTGGAACTCACTTTATTGACAATTCGCACAGAATATATAGCACAGAAGATCAGGTAGAACATAATCACATTACCCCAACAATGCAAACTGTAAACAAGAATATAATAAACACAGCTAAAGAAAAGCCAACATAAGCATTAAGCTAAATAAACAACTAGCCACCTAGGTGACCCACCCAGACCACAACCCTGGAAACAAAGTACATATACACATTATCATAAGCATAAACATCCCACAATGGTTTGATAACAAGGTAAAGTGGTCAACATATTAATCACATCTCCAAGAGATGATCAGACAGACATAAACAATAGGTTACTTAATTAACAATGTGAATGCAAACCTAGGAGGAACACAATGGGAGAGACATACTTAACAGTAAACACATAACACCTTAATTAACAGACTATAGCAGGAGACCAGTGGCGGCTGGTGCTCGATAATTTGAGGAGGGGGGGCGGCAAACCCCGACACCCCCCTTCCGCCTGGGCGGGAGAGGAGGCCCCCCGTGAGACAGACATGAATGCGGGGAACACCCACCCCCGAGACGGACAGCCTCCTTACCTTAGGAGGCAGCTTTCCTGCCCAGGATGACTCTGATCTCCCCTCCTCCTCCCTCCCCTGTCTGAGCCAGGGGGTTCTGGATGGCTGTGCTGGATGGCAAGCCATCCCTGGAGTCTGACTGTGGCGGCTGATTGGTCGGTCGATCTTCCCCCTGCTTCTCCCCCAGCTGTGCATTTCCTCTGGACATGCGTCTCCTCCCCCTTGGCCAACAAGATCACTTCTCCTTTCGGCCAATCGAGAAACCGGTCTCACTGTTTCCCGATTGGCCAAGGAGAATCAGTGTGAGAATAGTGAATATTTATTTGCTATTCTCACACAACTGGGTGGGCTAGGAGCGCAGTGCTCTACATCCAGAGCCCACCCTTTTTTTAAGCCTATTAGAGCATCTGGCGCTGATCACATGCTTAAAAAAAACACCCCCAATTGGAATCCATGCCTCTGGCACCCTGCATGTAGATTAGGGGGCCGGACGAATGGGAGTGGCTCCCATGCACCCCTATTGGATGGGCTGCCACTGCAGGAGACCCCAGTATTAGGTTGCTTTGAGCTGATCATAATAACATCTGCTCTGAGTCTCACAGTCTAAAGCAGTCATTGCTGGTTTGGACATAGAGGCCCCTAATATGTATCTGGGTCCTCCAGTTCCCAGAGTCTGTGTGTTTTTGTAATATATGGACTTGAATCCAAAGCAAGACCACTCCAAGATCCCCCAGGCACACACCTCCCAAAGAGTAGTGCTCCCTTAAAAGCCAGGGCCCAAAGTCAGTAGGCAAGAGGCCACCCTGCAGTCTCCCCCTAAAAGCCCATGTCCTGGTTTGGTCTGCCACAAACGCTATAATCATTTAAAAGATACAAAAAATTTAACTGAATATGTTAAGAAAATCAAGGCAGCAAACATTCAAAATGAATAACTGGTTGCAAAAGAGAGTAGGGCAAATCCCCAAAAATCTTTCAAAAATATATTCATAGTAAAAAGATCAGGGCTGAATATGTAGCTCCTTTACAAGATAATTTAGAGTTGGTGACTGGGGACAAAGAGAAGGCAAATTTCCTAAATTCCTTCTTCAGTTCTGTGTATACAAAGGAACATAGAGGAGCTTAAGTTCATAATGAAGATAGCATTGACATAGTCCCAAATGGACCACGATATCTTAAAACTGATATGGTCCAGAAACATTTAGACAAAATAAAGTTGGGAAGATAACAAAATTGTTTATTAAAAGTTTAATAAAAGACCACATAGAAGATGTTTTGCTAGAAAATAATATAAAAAAATATAGACAGCATAGATTCACAAAAGACTGAAGTCGCTCAGTTCTCAGGGTGGAGAAAAGTGACTGTGAAGCAAAGCTCTCCATGCTGCCCCTCCAACGCTCACTATAGTCAACTGACAGCTGACTCTGGTTTACAGTAGCGCAAAAGTAACTGTGCTTCTGTGATCTGAATGGTCTAAGGTTATTCAGTAGTGTACTCAAAGGTTCAGCGGTGGGATCCTTACTTTTTAACATATTTATACATGATATATAGTTTGGGATTAAAAGTACCATTTCAGTGTTTGTAGATGTCAACATCAATGTACTATTTAATTGGGCAACTATGTGGCTAATGGGCTAATGGGATTTAATAATGATAACTGTAAAGTTATGCAGTTGGGGGCTAGAAACATGCATCCATCATACATACTAGGAGGAGAACAGCTGGGGGAGTCAATAATTAAGAAGAATCTGGGTGTTCTGGTAGATCATAAAGTTAAAGTGATAATAAAGGCTATTTTTTTTTCTTAAAATGAAAATTATGTTCTCCTTTATGATGATATAGCACAGAGCGATCCCTTACCTCTTATTTGGCAGTCCCATGCCAGTGCTGCCTGCTTCTCCCTCCTCTGAGTACCCCCTTAGCAAGCAAGGTGCTAAGGGGGCACCCGTGTGTGTAAGCGCCTAAGTTGGGCTGTGTACATCCATAGACACACAGCACTGGCAAGCCACACCCCCTCTCTTTCCTCACAGGAGTTTGACATCAGCAGGAGCCCATAGCACCTTGCTTCAGGATCCGGAAGCAAGGGGGGGATCACTGGAGTAGCAATGTCTTCTTCAGTGATTTCCAGCTTCCATCAGTCAGGTATGGTATATACACTGTACATAGTTACGTTGGTCCAAGATGGACCGTATCTGCAAAGAATATATAAACACCAATATAGTCTGATTATTAACCAAAAATAGGGGGGGGCACCGTAGCAATAGGATACCCCTCCCTATTTTACTTACAGGTCAGCTCTGAGTACAACATGTGGTGCTATGGACTGAGGGTTATTTGGGGGCATCTGCATCGGGAGCTGCAGCAGTACTTCCCTTTGAAGTCAATTTATATGTGCCTTGCCATTCATGGGAAGTACTGCCACAACTCCCAGTGCAGATTCTTTGCAGATATGCACCTTTCATCTGCTCCTGAGGAAGTGGTGCGAATTCCACGAAACGCATCAAGATTTGTGGATGCAGTTTTATTATAATTATGTGTTATATGTCTGACTGTAAATATGAACTTTTTCTAATCATGAATGATTTATTTTATTAATACCTGTTGATGAGGATCCAATATATATACATTACAAATCAGCTATCAACATTACTATGTATAAATTAATGTGTTATGATTCAACCCGTATAGATACGAATTAATAAATGTGTTATCATGCATTGATAATTTTACCAGCTGTTTGTCACGTGTTTCATTTAAAGTCCCAGCTCCTTTCATTTTAATTAAATATATGGGGATAGAGGCACATGGCTATATCATGTCATGTACTTCATATAAAGTCCCAAAATCCCCTTCTTTTTTATGTGCTTAACCCCTAGCATCCTGCTGCAGACCTTTCACTACCACCCATTTACCTCGTGAACCTCAAAATTCTGTGTGGTAGATACACACCATTTACAACTGACAGGGGATGTCTGTCACAATATATATATATAAAAAAATATATATATATATATATATATATATATATATATATATATATATATATATATATATATATATTAATACAGTGTGTATGTGTGTGTGTGTGTGTGTGGTGGTGGTACAGAACCAGGCTACTTCTGCTAGGCTTTGGATGTTAGAGAGGAAGTTATTTTATCACTTATTCTTGCTATGATTAAAACCAGGATTGGCCAAGATGCGTAAGTGTGGATGTTAACTTTTATTCTGCTATTTGATTAATAAAACCTTCTGAACTGAATGTGCATGGAGTGCTGGTGTTTTAACTATATAGCTAAGATATGGTTGCAATAAATTGGAGATACTGTTTGCAATAACATTATCTGAGGGAATTGTTATCAAAAATCTGAAAATAAGAGGAACTTTATTACTTTTAAAGACATCTTCCTGTTAGTGCTGCTGTTGACACTACTACAAAGAAGTAGGGAAACAGTAAGCCTAATAAGAGAAAATCCCCCTTGTTACTGCTGGCTTACATAATTATAGTCCTTTCATCACCCCGAAGAGTATATTTGTCTGCTGGAAAAAAGTAAATCTTGTGGCAACAATAAAGACATCCATTTTAAAGGAGAGAAACGCCTCACTCTTCCTTCCTTCTCACCCATCACATACTTGTTATTTAATGACAGTAAATCACTCACAATATGGTCTCATCTCTGGCTTACATTTTTATTGTATTTTTTTTAATAATACCAGCCCCAGTAGAAGTTTATTGTCTAATGCCCCTTTGTAGTTATCAATCTAGACATAAGAAATCTAAAGCTGGCCATACACTAGTAGATTATTGAACAAGTGTTCATATGATTAGTCTTTCGAAAGTACTTAATAGATAATAGTTAATAGAATTTCCCAATCGAAAACTACATTCACTGTTATGTATGTTAAATACGTTCATTTGGGAGACATTTTCCTTCCTACTCCTTTGGACTTTTTCATCACTGCGATCCAAAAATGTAAATTTGACCACACACTACAAAATCAAATAAAAACATTTTTTGGGGTAATTTGGGTAATCAATTAAAGGACAAAGGCAAACGCATCCGACCGAATTCTACATTTCAACATATGATGTAGGGTTAGGAGATTCAGAGCCATATAATCTGAGACCACCCCGGACATTGTCCCAGTGTTCAGGGGTAGGATAGAGGATTTATTCCAATTGACCTTCAGAACTCAGTAAAAGGTAAACTCATCTAGAATCCAAAACACTGCACATGGCAAAGGGCCTGGGTCAATAAAAAAAAAAAAAGCAAGTCATCGACATATAGGGCTACAAAATCTCTGAAACCACCCACCTCTAGGGCCCTCACCTTGGGAGAAGAGCAGAGAGTGCTATTGCCATAGGCTTCATCATTAGCACAATTAAAAAATGGTGATGGGGGCCGTCCTGCCTAATACCTCTACCAATCTGAAAATAAGAAGAGAGAGTATGACCTATTTTCAGGGCTGCTCTGGGGCTTTTATATAGCAGGTAGATCTAGCACTGTACTGGGCCATCAATGCAAAAAGAACATAAAAGAGTGCCTCTTTCAAAAATTAGACAATGATAGCCCTAAAACGAGAGAAAGATTGATTTCTTATATGATACTAGCAGCCAGAATAGCCGTTGCACAGTGTTGGAACCAACCGATAGTCAAACATGACTATAACACACAAAAATTAAACTGGATCATGATCAATTATAAACTGGATCATGATCAATTATAAACTAAGTTGCACCCTCCATAATAAACAAACTAAGTTTGATAAAACTTAGAAGCTGTGAATTCAATATCTCTTTTCAGTGGCGGTCGCTCCATTAGGGGCACAGGGGCGCCGCCCCCCTAATCCATGCGCCCCGGCCCCTAATCTACATGCAGGGCGCAGGACGCATGGATTTTAATTAGTTTTTTTTTAAGCACATGATCAGAGCCTGAGGCTCTAATTGGCTTCAAAAAAGGGTGGGTTCGGGGTGCAGAGTACTGCGCCCTGAGCCCACCCAGTTGTGTGACAATAGCGAATTAATATTTGCTATTGTCTTCCTGATTCTCCTCTCGGCCAATCAGGAAGCGTGTCCTGAGACCTGATTGGTGGAGAGGAAAAGCGACCATATTGACCGCCGAATAGGAGACGCAGTGGGAAGCCGCTGAGGAGGGAACGTCGAGCAGGAGACACCGAGGAGGAGATGCAGAGAAGAAGACACCAAGGAGGAAACATCAAGAAGGAGACACCAAGGAGGAGATGCAGGCCTGCAACCTAGATGGGGTAAGTGCAGGGTTTGCCGCTCGACCGAGTGACGGGGGGAGGGGGGGTGGATTTTGACTAACCAACCAAGTGGAATATCGTTGTTGTGGCAGTAGCTAGCTGCCATAACCCCGGTACCCTCTTCAACAGCGGGCGGTCCGCTTTTCAGATATCACCACAAGATAACTTTTATTGGGGGCGGGATAGGGCCCCCCACCATGCTCCGGTGGTCTCCGCCGCTTACTGGAGCCATCGGTAGCAGCAGAGACGATCGGGTCCTCTCCCCTCACAGGCTGGATGCTGAATGAGGGAAAGATGGCCCCTGCTCAGCTCCACACCATTGGATGGCGGAAGCAATGTCAAACAGTACTTCCGCCTAATTGGCTTAAAAAAAGTCTGGTGTCTGGGCGCAGAGCACTGCGTCCTGAGCCCACCCAGTTGTGTGACAATAGTTAATATTCGATATTGTCTTCCTAATTCTCCTCTCGGCCAATCAGGAAGCGTGTTCTGAGACCCAATTGGGGGAGAGGAGAAGCGACCATATTGACTGCCGAGGAGGAGACGCAGGGGGAAGCCGCTGAGGAGGAGACACCGAGCAGGAGACACCGAGGAGGAGACACAGAGAAGAAGACACCAAGGAGGAAATGTCAAGAAGGAGACACGAGGAGGAGATGGAGGCCTGCGACCTAGATGGGGTAAGAGGGCCCATCGGTAGCAGCGGAGACGATCGGGTCCTCTCCCCTCACAGGCTGGATGCCGAATGAGGGAAAGATGACCTCTGCTTAGCTCCACACCATTGGATGGCGGAAGCAACATCAAACATCACTTCCATCTAATGCTCTGAAAGAGGACTTTTTTTTTCACCAAAAAAAAATTACATTTAATTTTTATTTTTTTTTTTTAATTGCATTTTAGTGTAAATGTTAGATCGGAGGTCTTTTTACCCCAGATTTCACATTGAAGAGGTACTGTCATGCTTTTTTTCTATTACAAGGGATGTTTACATTCCTTGCAATAGGAAGAAAAGTGACCCAAAAACATTTTTTTATGAGGACAGTGTCAAAATAAAAAATAAAAAATAAAAATGTATATGTGAGTCCCTTATTTTAAACATGTTTGATTGAGAAATTAAAGCCCTAATTCATTTTATGGCAACAGATATTGATACCGATTACAACTGTCAACTTCTTATCTGCACTCTTATTGTATTGACTGGTGACAGAGGTGAGATCACATACCCATATACATTAGACAACAATGTAATTTCTGCGGGTGGCCGCTGAGTCAGCTGCTAACAGATAGGTTAGGGATTGAGTCAGTTAAAAGGCATTCAAGGGGACAGAGAAAAGCTAGAAGCTGATTGGCTACAATGCACAGCTGCACCAGATTTTGCACTCTCCAGTTTTAGTAAATCGACCCCAAAGTGTGGTGGCAATTGACTAAGAGGGGATTAACCTCACTTTGGAGAGATTTCTTCTCACTTCCTGTGTGTGCAGGACAGGAAGATAAGGGAATTACCGCCAGTGAGACACATGACAAATTGAAAAAAAAAATCTGACACGGCTTTTAACCATTCCCTAGTTTATCCAAAAGTTTGAGATGTATTCACATGTATTTAATTTCTATGGAGAAAAAAAAAAGCAAAGCAATATGATGCGTGGCAAAAACAACTTCAAATCAAGCTGTATACCACATCATGAATATAAAACACCAATTCAAACTCACTTTCAATCCCTTTAGAAATACTTCACATACATGTCAGTGGTGATCTGCGATTGGCCAAGTGAAGATTGAGACATTCATCTGCACCTCATGATTTACTATGATTTACTAATCCTGATTTACTAAAACTGAAAGTCAAAAATCTGGTGCAGCTATGCACAGAAACCAATCAGCTTCCATGTTTTGTTTAAAAAATCATTGTGGATCAATGTTTGTACAACTGCATGTGAACATTGGTAAGATGCCTTCCATCAACCTTTATGTTTAATATGTTTATCTTGTTTATTTTGGCACATTTATATGATGAACCATGCTGATACTGTAAATTTCCATACCAATATGTATGTTAATAAATATATAATTTAGTTGGTGTTATTTTTTATATACATTCATCATACTGTAATTTATGTACATATATTTACCCATTTATTTGCTCTATTTGTCCAGGTGTGGTAGCACATATTCCCTAAAGAAGCCAATAAAGCGGCAAAACATGTTGGGATTGCTACACCATGACAAGCAACTGTAACCAATTCACAATGTGGATATAAAACATGCAAACATGAAATGTTTCCATATTTTTTAATATATTCTTACTTATTTTGTCTTTTAATATGAAATATATGAATAAATAGATTACATTTTAACATATTTTGTGATTCAAGTTATTGGCACCTTACCAAATTCCAGCTCTTCCACAGAGCATCTCAAGTGTCTTTTTTTCTCAAAGGTTAATTCAAGTTAGAGTTGATTGGCTACCATGTACAGCTGCACCAGATTTTGCACTGTCCAGTTTTAGTAAATCAACCCCTGTAAATTTGAGTGTTGGACGGCCAATGTTGACTGTACTGTACGAGAGGAATAAATGTAAAACCATTACATAGCCCAGCAGCAACCACACATTGCACACATTTTATTAGCGCATAATTAATTTTACTGTGCAAATGGCTAAAAATTGTTTTTGGCTGAAGTTAAGCTTTAATCTAATTACCTTGCAGCAGTCAGCAAAAATTAGATTAGTTAGAGGAAAACAGGAGCAAAAGTGTGACTAGTCCTGGGCTTTTACCACATACAGTATGTAACCTCAAAACATTACACACAAAATGCACATGTGCCTAAGCAGATATAGGTATGTGCAAATATGCATAAATATACTTTGTATTTAATTATTTATGTTATAATGAAAGTGACCCAATAAAAATAATATCAAAATATAGCCTGCTAAAGAAAATTAAAAATTAAAATAGAGCTTTAATATAAAAACGTATAAATCGTAAATAATGAAAATAAACCATGAATTGTAAGGGGAATAATGATTATGCCATGAAGATAATAGTGTTGACATTTTCTACACCATTCTCTTTAATTTGGCACAGACAAAGGTCAGACAACTTGTATTCATTCTAATTCAATCTGCATTGATATTAATTATAAATGAAGATGTAGAGGTGTTCATTCTGTTGTAAAGAACAGGATGTGGTGCTGAATCTTTGATTTTATTGAATATTAATATCTATTTATTACTTGCACAGCGTGTAAATCCGCCTGCCTTTATTTTGCATACACATGAAAATTTTACATGCAGATGTAAAGAGTGTCTGGCCTCTAATAAAGACATATGCCTTGGAGATTGAAAAAAGCTTACTTGTACTATTGAAATGTTCTACATTTTTAGAGTATCGTAAGTACAGCGCAGAAATATACTGCACATATTTGGGAAGATGCATTAAAGCAGAACTTCAGGAAATGTGAAATCGCTTGGAATTTTAAATGATTCATAGAATGCAAGGTGTTATGTTAAAGGTCGGGGTGGGGGGCATATTAATTGCACTAGCACTTACTGTATGTGTATGAGAGCCACAACTCTTATCCACAGAGGGACAGAAATAGAATAAGAGCTGTACTATCCTGAATTAAGAGAAAATAATACATTTTAAAGAAAATGGCAGCAATCTAAATGTGTAATAAACTGCAGCAGAGATAACGTTTTTTTTTTTTTTTTAAGGTATGTTTATTAAGTTTTACTAAGAGAACATACAAAAAAAAAGGAATACATGCCTTAGCTATTTCTCGCAACCTTTCAATTCACAACAGAAAGATATCACAATCAGTACAATGGGTGTCACACATCATATTTAACATCAGCTCATAGAAGGAGACAAATAAAACATAAACATTCAATCGTCTGGAATTACAGAGGCAAGGGTTCGAGGATTGGAGATCCAATGATCCAACAAAAAGCATCAGTTTAGGTTTTGTTACAGATTTCAAAAGTAAGCTTTTATAACAGGAGACTAGCATTAATCAACTGCAGCCAAAGGGTAGTTGTAGGAGGGGAAGCTCCTTTCCACTATAATAGAAGTGTCTTTTAGCATAAAAATAATGGATACGTAACTGGCGCTTCTCATATTTAGAATCGGAAAGCTCACCAAAGATACAGAGTAAACAGTTTTTAGGATGCAATATGTTGGGGAAGCCTAGGGCCGAGGAGATGAAGGTATTGACCTCAGACCAGAATGTGTGAACGAAGAGTCAAGTCCAAAATCAATGGAAGAAGTCAGCCGAACCACCACAACCCCTAAAACAATTGGCATCTGGGCATAAGCGGTGTAAATTGGGTTTGCTGAAACAGCTTAACCTCTCTGGCGGTATGATTATTTCAGATTTTTGGTGCTGAAGCAGTACAATTATTTTGCATGGAAATTTGGCGTTTTATACTGGAGTTTAGTAGACATCCCAGGTATGATAAAGTTTGAAAAACGAAATCATAAATTATAATATAATGAATAACTATAAATAATTATACCAAATAATAATATAATAATAATAAAAATTATTCAATAATGTAATCAAATCAAAAACACTGAAATTTGCTCAGTTGCAGAATTGTCGCTGTCATTACTTTTCAGTGTTTGATGACGGATTTCCCCACAATTTACCATCGCTCAATTCTGCAAGTGATTCTAATTTATTATCGCTGTTTTCTAGCTGGTCTAAAACTGCTTTTGACGTAAAGGGACGGTTTTGGTTGCTATGGACAATCTCCAGTTTCCAGGCCGAAAGAACAGTTTTTATAACATAAAACTGCATGCAGGGCACTGGACAAACCACTAGGGAGAAAAGGGATGTGAAATAATTTCATACAGTAATGTAATCTGTAAGATTACAGTATACTGTATGTATAGTGTGTGTTTCACTTTGGTGCCGTTCTCCGTCCCCGTGCATCGCAACGCTCGCAGGGAACGGAGCCCGGCTCTGTGATGAATCGAGCTTAGGACGAGCCGTTCACACTGTGGGAAGACATTGCAGGATGCAGGGGACAAGGTAAGTAAACTCTTCCTGGATCCTGCGATGCAATCCCGAGTCTGGCTCGGGGTTAACGCTTTTGGTTCTGAAAATCCACCCCGAGCCAGGGGGGTTAAGTTGTATGATCTTATCTTTGGAGGAAAATATGGATGACTGATAGGACCGCTCAAACTCTGAGCAGTCTGAGTCAGTAATGTGCAAGTCTAATGACATCCATTTACAATGGGCTATTAGTCATCTGGTATTGGAATCTGAGATTAGTGCATAGTAGTATTGGTTAATAAATCCTCTTTTATCATGTCTATGTAGCAGTTTCAAGGGGAATAACTTCTATATGGTTGGTGAGAGAACCAAATTGTGTCCTGATAGCATGGTGGAGTTGGAAATAAAAAAATAGGAAATTAACAGGGAGATTGAATTCCTTTCGCAGTTGAGCAAAAGATTTGAAACCCTGCAGGGTATATAAATGACACAATCGATTAACACTTCATGAGGACCATCTTTGCACATCTGGAATGGAGCCTAATTCGGGTAGAGAAGGGTTAAACCATAAGGGGGAGTTAGGGGAAGTCAACTGCTTGCAAAGGGACAAACTTCCCTTCCCACAGCAGTGGCATGTATGTCAAAGCATTCTTGAATTTTGGAAAAGGTTTGTTAAGGTCTGGAAGGAAGAAGCAGGTTTAACTACAGAAAACAATATGGGAAAAATTATGATACAAACATTTATTTCAGGATTGAAGCCACAACAGGGCCTTCTGGTAAAACAGTTGATTTCAGAGTAGCCTGGTCTGGATATGAAGGGGTTTATTGATAAAATGTTAGAGAAAGAAGCTGCAGGTTGATTTAAAAGTAAAGAAAGTGATACTAAATGTATTATCAAGGAGGCTTACAGCATTGCGATCCCAGTCAGGGAAGGGTTAAAGATAGCACAGGAATGCAGAGACAGTTCCCGAGGAGAGGGAGAGGTAAAGACAGAGGAAGAGTGTGCTCACAGAACACACTGTTTTAATTGCGGACAATAATGACTCTGGAGGAATCAGTGCCCGTACCCTCCGCGACAGAATGTGACCTACTCCCCTCAGCACAACACTCAACAAGCCCCTACTACACAACCCCAAGTTATGGGCACAGAATAGATTTGATGTGGGACACATAGATTGCACTCCCTACAAAGCAAGGTTAAAGAAAGGAATAATACCAGTGGTTCTTAAGCAGTATCCACTGTCACAGGAAAAGATTGAAGGCATCAGACCTTTGGTGCAATCTTTTCTGAAACAAGGGATAATAAAAAGTGTAATATCACCATTAGGGATGAGCCGAACACCCCCCCGTTTTTTTTTTTTTTTTCGGCTCGCACCAGAACCCGCGAACGGACCTAAAGTCCGTGCGAGCTTTAGAACCCTATTAGTTATAATGGATGCGAACGTTCGAAATTAAAAGTGCTCATTTTAAAGGCTAATATGCATGTTAATGTCATAAAAAGTGTTTGGGGACCTGGGTCCTGCCCCAGGGGACATGTATCAATGCAAAAATTTTTTTTAAAAACGGCCGTTTTTTCAGGAGCAGTGATTTTAATAATGCTTAAATTGAAACAATAAAAGTGTAATATTCCTTTAAATTTCGTACCTGGGGGGTGTCTATAGTATGCCTGTAAAGGGGCGCATGTTTCCCGTGTTTAGAACTGTCTCTGCGCAAAGTGTCATTTTTGAAAGTAAAAAAAGCTATTTAAAATCACTCGCGGCTAATGTTAATTCACGGCTCCCGTAACACAGAGAACAGTGATTCATTGAAACTCATTCATAAAAAAAAGTCATTGATAAAAAAAAAAAAAAATGAAAAAAAAAAAAAGCGTAGGGGTCCCCCCAAATTCAATAACCAGGCCCTTCAGGTCTGGGATGGATATTAAGGGGGATCCCAGCCAAAAAAAAAAAAAAAAATGGCGTAGGGTCCCCCTCAAAATCCATACCAGACCCTTGAGGTCTGGTATGGATTTTAAGGGGAACCCTAGCCAAAAAAAATGGCGTGGGGTCCCCCTCAAAATCCATACCAGACCCTTATCCGAGCACGCAACCTGGCAGGCCGCAGGAAAAGAGGGGGGGACGAGAGCGGCCCCCCCTCTCGCCTGAACCGTACCAGGCCACATGCCCTCAACATTGGGAGGATGCTTTGGGGGTCTAAGACCCCTAAAGCACCTTGTCCCCATGTTGATTAGGACAAGGGCCTCTTCCCCACAACCCTGGCCGGTGGTTGTGGGGGTCTGCGGGCGGGGGGCTTATCGGAATCTGGAAGCCCCCTTTAACAAGGGGACCCCCAGATCCCGGCCCCCCCCCTGTGTGAAATGGTAAGGGGGTACAAAAGTACCCCTACCATTTCACCAAAAAAGTGGCAAAAATGGTAAAAATGACAGGAGACAGTCTTTGACAATTCCTTTATTAAAATCTTCTTTCTTCTTTCTTCATCCTTCGGATTCTTCATCTTCTCCTTCCTTCATCTTCTTCCATCTTCTTCTTCCATTTTCTTCTTCCTCCGATCCGCTTCTTCTTGCGCTGGTCTTCTCGTCCTTCTCGTCCGGCATCTTCTTCCGTCGGCGTCGGCGTCGGTGTCGGTGTCTTCTTGGGCCGCTCCGCGCAATGGGAGGCTCCCGCTGTGTGAGGCTCCGCTCCATCTGACAGGTCTTTTAAAACGGAGGGCACCTGGTGACCCCGCCCCCCTCTGACGTCATGGGGGAAAGCCATCATGGAATTCCCCATGACGTCCCTGTGCGTCAGAGGGGGCGGGGTCACCAGGTGCCCTCCATTATAAAAGACCTGTCAGACGGAGCGGAGCCTCACACAGCGGGAGCCTCCCATTGCGCGGAGCGGCCCAAGAAGAGACAGAGACACCGACGCCGACGCCGACGGAAGAAGATGCCGGACGAGAAGGACGAGAAGACCAGCGCAAGAAGAAGCGGATCGGAGGAAGAAGAAAATGGAAGAAGAAGATGGAAGAAGATGAAGGAAGGAGAAGATGAAGAATCCGAAGGATGAAGAAAGAAGAAAGAAGATTTTAATAAAGGAATTGTCAAAGACTGTCTCCTGTCCTTTTTACCATTTTTGCCACTTTTTTGGTGAAATGGTAGGGGTACTTTTGTACCCCCTTACCATTTCACACAGGGGGGGGGCCGGGATCTGGGGGTCCCCTTGTTAAAGGGGGCTTCCAGATTCCGATAAGCCCCCGCCCGCAGACCCCCACAACCACCGGCCAGGGTTGTGGGGGAAGAGGCCCTTGTCCTAATCAACATGGGGACAAGGTGCTTTAGGGGTCTTAGACCCCCAAAGCATCCTCCCAATGTTGAGGGCATGTGGCCTGGTACGGTTCAGGCGAGAGGGGGGGCCGCTCTCGTCCCCCCCTCTTTTCCTGCGGCCTGCCAGGTTGCGTGCTCGGATAAGGGTCTGGTATGGATTTTGAGGGGGACCCCACGCCATTTTTTTTGGCTAGGTTCCCCTTAAAATCCATACCAGACCTCAAGGGTCTGGTATGGATTTTGAGGGGGACCCTACGCCATTTTTTTTTTTTTTTTTTGGCTGGGATCCCCTTAATATCCATCCCAGACCTGAAGGGCCTGGTTATTGAATTTGGGGGGACCCCTACGCTTTTTTTTTTTGTTTTTTATTAATGAATGACAGCTCTCTGTGTTACAGGAGCCATCAATTCATTAGCCGCGAGTGATTTAAATAGCTTTCTTCCTGCAAAAATGACACTTTTTTGCAGGGAAAGTTCTAAGCACAGGAAACCTGCCCTCCTTCACAGGCTACCTATAGACACCCCCAGATGTGATACTGCAATGCTGTTCTAACAGCATGCACACACATATCCCCAGAAATAAAGCACATATTGTTGTCAGCAGTCAGCAGCACACTGACACGCTGACACTGTGAGTGAAACATAATATGCGAGGCCGCCGCCGCGGCGGCCTCTTATACCGTGGGGCGTGTATTAAAGCCCCTGAGCTATAATTGGCTACAGGCATCCTGCCTGTAGCCAATTATGGCTCTCCTCGCTGCCGGCGCTGTGATTGGCCAAGCATGCGGGGTCACAGTGCATGCTTGGCCAATCATCAGCCAGCATTGCACTGCGCGGGCCGCAATGCATTGCGGGGCCGCTCGCATCACACGAATTTGATGCGAGCGGCCCCAATAGTTCTGGGCTCGCCGAGCGAGCGAACACCCGGTGCTCGATTCGAACATGGGTTCGAATCGAACACCGGGCTCATCCTTAATTATATAAGTCCGAGCGCAGAGCGGCACAGGCATTCCGGGCAGAGAGAGCGTCGGGTCAACATCGCAAGAAGAAGGACAAGAAGAAGGAGAAGAAGAAGGAGAAGGCGCCGGCGGCGCGGAAGACGACGACCGCCGCAAGAACAGAAGAGACCCCCGGAAGACCCCCGAAGGCGGATCGAGACCCCCAGACGACGACGGCGGCGACGACGAAGAAGGTAGCCGGACTCCCCCCGCTCGTGAAAGAGCTAGGTAAAAGAGCAGAAGAGAGCGGAGGAGTCCGGCGAGAAGACCCCCAAGACGGAAGAAGACCCCCGGAGCAGTGCAATAAAATATTTTTTCAAAAGTGTGTGTGTTTTTGTACTTTACATTTTACACCTTAGGTGAATGGGTAGGGGTACATCGTACCCCATACTCATTCACATAGGGTGGGGGCCGGTATCTGGGGGCCCCCTTATTAAAGGGGGCTCCCAGATTCCGATAAGCCCCCGCCCGCAGACCCCGACAACCAACGGCCAGGGTTGTCGGGAAGAGGCCCTTGTCCTCATCAACATGGGGACAAGGTGCTTTGGGGTGGGGGGGGCCGCACGGCCCCCCTTTCCCCAGGGCACCCCCCATGTTGAGGGCACGCGGCCTGGTACGGCTCAGGAGGGGGGGGGGGCGCTCGTTCGTCCCCACCCCTTTCCTGGCCTGCCAGGCTGCGTGCTCGGATGAGGGTCTGACATGGATTTGGGGGGAACCCCCACGCCGTTTTTTCGGCGTGGGGATTCCCTTTAAATCCATGCCAGCTTGCGGAGCTAGCGCGGCGGCATTTACTGCCTACGCTAGCTACGTAACCTGAAGTTACGTTCAAAATGAACGGACTGCTCTGTGTGTGGGCAAGTCCGTTCATTTTCAAAAGTCCCGCGGACTTTTGGCCGGCGGATTATCCGCTGGAGAAGTCCGTGCGTGTGTGGGCAAGTCCACACGCTCGGAAAGTCCAGCGGACCTAGCTGGAAAGTCCCGCGGGATTGTCCGCTGGACTAGGTCCGCCGCAAAAGTCCGCACGTGTGTACGCGGCATAACAACTACTCTCTCCCCAGTCTGAAAATGCTACTGTCCAAATGCATCTCTTTTGCTCCTCCATCCAGACTGGAGACACCCTAAGGCCTGATTCACACCTATGCATTTTTTAGTGCTTTTTGCAGATTTGCAATACAGTCCATTTAACATGGTTTCATATGGACCACGTTCTGTAGTGCAAATCTGCAAAATGCAAAAAGCACTAAAAATGCATAGGTGTGAATCCAGCCTAAGACAGGAAGTGTGTATTATTTGCTGGAGCACTACGTGAAAATAAAGAGAAAAAAGCCTAAAAAAAAAAAAACTAATGTAGCCACCACATTTAAGGACAGGTAAGCTGCAATACAATACATTTTTGTTTTAGGGTTTAATACAACTCAAGACCATCTCTCCATAGAAAGACTACAAGCAGATGCACTGTAGTACATCAGCAGGCTTGAACATTCAACCTGCGTTCATTGACCTGTCCTGTATAGCTTTAGAGCACAAAGCAGTGTGGACTGTAGACCATCAGGAGCTGGACTACATGATGGTACTAGGGGATGTGCAGGTGGGGGGGCACACACCAGAAGCAGAAAAGTCACACATGGCACACACATGTAGAAAATTATTAAAGAAATACCAGGGAAAAGGTTTTTCATTTGCCCAGAGTTTTATTCTACTTTAAGAATATATATGATATTTTTTTTATTCTTCTTAAAACATTAGTCCTCTGTCTTTAAATACATCTCTTCTGAAGTTTTCATTTCCTGTTTGACTTGCAGGTTCTTTTGTGTGCTAATTTTTGTTTCCCTCCGCCAAGTTTTGATGTTTTTCACCTAGAGCTGGAACAAACAGAAGTCAGTTCATCTCTATTCTTGGAATGTGTGAGAAACAAGTGCTTACATGGCTTGGCAGAATGACAGAATTGTTAGTTCCAATTTCTTCTCTCATTTTCATGCTTATTGCCTCTGAGTTTTTTCCATAAACTATATAAATTCTGCACATGAAAAACTCAGTTTTATGCTCTACACCAGTGATGAATAAATTTAATTTCACAGATAATATTGTTAACACAATGCTATCTTCCGTGGTGTTGTAGGCATGGTCTGCAGAGATATGTAGTATATTAAAATATACTAGACTAGAAGCAAGAAATGTGTGGCCTAACACCGTGATTCATCTCTCATAATTTGGTATTCAAGCCCCAATATTCTCAAGTATTCAATATTTTTAATTTTAAAAATGTATGGAAGACTAGTTACTTGTGGCCTAGGTGGCAAGTGGTATAAACTGGAGTTCAACTCAATGTTTAACATAAAATAGTGTACAGGATGCCACGGATGGGTCCTGGACTGGGGAGATATTTCCCCTCTATTTGGGCTGTGGCCCCTTTAAGGGCGTGTTCAGGAGACATTTTTAGTACTCATGCAGGGTAAGAGGTTCAGGGGTAGGGTCAGAAAGGAAAGAACTGATTTACAGTATGTTAGATATTTTGAGTCAATTAATATTTTAAGTGATAAAAGTTTCTGAACGAAAAATATATATGAAACATATGTATGTTATATGTACGGTAATAAGGGATGGTCTCTGAAGGTCACAGAACAACACAGAGTACAGAGAGGAGTGGTTTTGCTGAGTAGGTACTTCTATTTTTGAGTTACTATGTCAGGACAATGGGTGGAGTTATATAACTTAACTTTACATTATGAAACAGTAGAAGAACTTATAAGGGTTATGGTAGTGAGGAAAGAGAAGTGGGAAGAGAAGGAACTCTACACTTTGGAGAATGTAACATCAGAAGTCTCTCCCTCATTCTGAGGCCATAACCATGCCATATGTTACCAGATGTCAGTCTTGTCTTTGCTTATCTTTCTGAACAATAAACAACCTTTCTGGAAGTATTGTACGAACAAAGGATTCTTCAATTTTTATTAAGAAACATTCCTAAAAGTAAGTTGGAAATGCGGCCTTGGATAAAGACAAATACATATACCCTCTAGGAGAGAGGATACTGGCATATTTATACAAAGACTTTGCTATTCATCCAGAAACGCCCCTGTGAGTATAGTAGAATACTAGTAATGTATTTTACTAGATTATGTAGATTTTTTTTAGATATTGCTATATTTTCTTCACAGTACTTTTCTTTTCCAATAATGTTCATTACAATTTCAACAACATATACCGAAGCCAACAATAGAGCGCTTGAAAAAGTGCTCCAGATGCATTCAATAATACCAGATAGTAACAATAAGGTATCTTACAATACATACCAGTTATCTCTGAATACAATTCAAAGAACACAAATACAATGAGGTCAGTATAAAGCAAACATAAAAGGATATACTTCACCCCTACAAAGGAGCCTCCAGTGAATAGAGACCATAAACAGCTTACAGCATTTTCACAGAAATGGACCATCCCGTCCTCCACTGTTCCATATAGCGGAATCAAGGAAAAAAGAAAACGAAAGAGGAAATAGTAAAAAGAAAGAGAAGAAGAAAGTGCACCTTATCCAGTTAAAAGTTATGAAACTCATAGACTTTGGGTGAGAAAGAGCTTCCAAACCCTGATTACAGAAAATTTACAGAGTTTACAGATTACAGAGGGTTAACCTGTCTGTAGGGGAGTCAAGAGACGAAACAGTAAACAGCCAGCAGGTGTCTGTGAGGTGGAGTACAGCTGAGTGAGCAATGTAGACTGGATGGTGCTGTGGCACTGTTGCTGTTGAGATCTCCGCTTTCGAAAACCATGTTAAGGGACAAGTGTACAGCCCGTGAGCCAAGTTTTTATTTTGTGTACCAAAAACTGACGGTCTATTTTAATTTGTTTTTACAAGCTGAAGCCAAGCTGTTTTCCACTTGCCTGTTTTTTAATTTTTTTAAATTAAAAAGACTATGAACTCATACAAGGCTGCATGGGCTCTTCATATTACAGTGGGTTATGGGCAAAACAGAGTAATTTACTTTGCTAATTCTTTAACTTTATCAGTTAGCAAGTTAGCCATGACTGTAACTGTTTATTAGAAAAATGTACATATATAATGCCATTTCACTGGATCTATAGCACTATAGGGAACCCATCCCATCCTCAAAGTATTGACCTACATTTGTCACAACAAGAAGGACCCATACCGCTTTTGCCAATAATCTGGCCACCCTATTGGGATATTGACAGTTTCTGAGAAAAAATAGGAAAAAAATTTAGTGGATTGCTCATTTACTTACCATGCTCAGATGCAGGCATTTTCACACAACTCTGTGGATTCCTTATCACACATGGAAGATATGTTTTCCTCCCTCAGCAGTTCAGAGAGGACACACCTGATGAGCCAGGGGTAGCTGGGCAAGTGATCTGTAGCTAGGTGAGATGCCCTCACACTCACCTGGTCACAAGCTGTACGCTCCAGCGATAGGTCTTGGCTAGGCTCTGTCTTAAAGGACCCGGCATCCCACGCACAAGCAGCCCCCCCCTCTCCAAGTGTTCCCATCCCAGTATTCCCAGTGCCTTATCAGAGTGATCTCCATGTGTCCTGAGTTTCCAGTACTGTCTCTCAGTGCCTTCCAGTGTGTTCTCTGACTCCCAGTGTTCCCAGTGTTCCCAGTGTTGTTCAGCCTTCCCAGTGTGTACCTCTCTGCAACCCATTTCAGGGCACCTTTCACATCCTCAGAGAATTCAAACATAGCTGCATCTTTGACTTCCTTGTGTGTCTCAACCAGTTACCATCCCTTATGCACCACTGTAATACTGCATATGCTCCACCCAGCCGTTAGATACCAGCACTTGTGCACTCCAAGTCTGCAGCTTGTTTCAGCGTTTCTGTGTGCGCTTCTAGTCTGCTTCCTGTTTTGTCTCCATGCACTTCAGCTTGCTCCCAGTGATCCTGTGTGTCTCCATGCACTCCTGCCAACTTGGGTTGTGTACCTACTGACCTGTGATTCCGGCATCTCAGTGCTGAAAGGAACTCTTATCTATATATTAGTACTCCCAGTAGCTGCCTGCCCATATGAGTCAGAGGGCCGCTTCCTGGGAGTGACCTACAGCAAAACCCATCTTTACCTTCAGGAGCTCTAGAAAAGACAAGAAGGCTCCTTAGACTCTGCATCTCAGCCCTTTAAAGGACTCTCACCTTTGCTGTATGTCCAGGATGTTAGTCCTACCTATCCAAGACTCCTTGTAATCATATTTGTCACCTCTGTGGTCAACGCCACTGTCCAGCCTCAGCTGCAACAACTAACTTTTGGTTAACCAGTCTACCTTCAAATTGGAATGGACTCCCACCCGTGACACCTTCCACTATAAGCAGTGGTGTGCGGGCAACCAGGCAGGAGTTTAATAGCATGCGGCTTCTCAAGAAGACCCAGCTCCTTCACCCAAGACTCCTTAACTGCTACAAGAGTACTTTAGTTCCAGTGGGGTGGTCCCCTCAGGCCTTGGTACCTTCAGCTGTTTGCCTGTGCTACCAGAGTCACCTTGTACTTCACAACGAGGGATGCTGTGTATAAGGGTAAGCTTAAGCAGCTGTATTCTGAACTTTTTTACTGAAGTGGCGATTTTCAGCTATTCTCTTTATTGCTATAGAGTGTTATAGAGACTATGCTTTTCAGCCACATCTTACCCTGATTGAGCTACAGAGACATTGCTGTAAAGAGTCCAAGTTTGTATAGAGTTCATTATCCGTTTTGTATTACTCTGCAGTGTAATGCAAGCTCTTTGCCATTCTCAACCTGTTTTGCAATAATGATTCTAATTTTGCACTTGTTCAGTAAACTGCAAGTTACTGTTACTCTCTTAATTAGTTGAAGATCTTGCGAGCTACCAGTCCAATAAAGTATAAATCCAAAAGAACATCCCACAGGTGTAAGGAGATGTCTAAATTTCTTTCAGCTGCTGACACCAGACACATTCCCATAAACAGTGTTGGACTAAAGATGAATATATAGATTTGTGCCGCGCTGTGTATGCCTCTTTAAATACTATTACCAAATGTGCCAATACATAAAGTGCAAATGCCAGTGATGTGTACTACCACTATATATAATTGTCTCTATTAACAATCATTAATATCAACCCTGATACCAAGTGCAAGTGCTAAATCAAACCTTCAATAAATGAAAATATTTTAAATAATACATTGCTTCAAACAAATCTAATATCTATCTAGTGCTTCAAAGGCAAAATCCACAATCTAAAGTGCATGTGCTAATCAAAAAATACTTATGTATTAATACATAAATGCAAACCATAAATAAATAAATTAATACATCTGGTGCAAATATCATAAGTAATAATACAGTCCAAAAAAATTGATATAGTGTCCAGTGCTCCAAAACTAATTCCACAGTGACTTGTGACAGTACTTCACAGATAAAAACTATTCGGTGGCTTTCAGTGATTACACACACGTGCCCCCCCCCCCCCCGTGTGACTGGGCACAAATACCCCCCCCCCCCAATTTCCCCTCCTAGCACAAATGCCCCTCCAATCACCCCTACCTGCACAAACCCCCCAAAAAAATCCCCCCTCTAGTACAATTATCCTTCCCCCTCTGCAGGGCCGATCCTAGGGTCACAGACGCCTGGGTGCAGAAATATTTCTGGCGCCCCCACGTGGGCGTGGTCATCTTACCAACTCCTCCCCTTTACAAATGTTTCTATGACAACGACTTTAACACAGAGATGTACCCGTAAGAAGTCTTCGTTACCCTGGGATCCTCCCATGATCTTTTACCAATAAAGAAAATACAGGAAGAGCGTACAATAATGAGACCTGGAGGGGAGTCTCTCTGATGCACACAGAGGGGGCTTCTGTTAGAGAGTCTATTAGAAAGAGCCCCCAGACATAGTACAGGAGATGGTCAGAGACTGTAGACATGATACTATAGACGGTCAGAGACTGCAATCATAGTACAGGAGACGGTCAGGCTGCACACAATACAGGAGATGGTCAGAGACTGCAGACATGTTACAAGAGATGGTAGTAAATAATGGCTGATCGGCCCTCTCACCTGACCCAGCGATACAGCAACAACGGTTCCTCTGATCAGGAGTCAGCTCACTCTGAATTGCCCGTGGCGACTCCGCTGGGTAGAGCCCATATCTTTATTCCTGCAATGACTCTATTCCTTCCTCCACCAGGGATGGCGCCAGGCTGTGTGGCTTTCTCTCTCTCTGATGGTGTTCTCTCCGCACTGCCCTCTCCCTCTGGAGTCCTGGGTGCCCTTCCCTGAAAGCTTCCCCGGGCTCCTGGCTTTCTCTCTCCCATTCAGCTGAGCATGCTGTGTGGGCTGCAGTTTCCGTGTTACAGTGGGGCTGCCAGTCCTTGGGACCACATGTCCCACAATCCTTTTCTTTGCTCCTTTGTTTTTTCTTCCCTGGCCGTTATGAAGGCGGGGGAAGAAACATAGTGCGCCGCTCACTAGTACAGCATCGCACGAGGAGGTGAGGGAGAGGGGAAATAAAAGGCCCGCAGCTGCAGTGGCATCACTAGGGTTGGTGTCACCTGGTGCAGTAAAACATGGTATCACCCCCTCCACCAACTATAGTCATCCCTCAGTACAGACCCCACTCCATTAAGTATAGACCCCCCCCTCCGTCAGTGCAGACCCTTCACTAAGTATAAATACCTCCCTCAGGACAGAACCCCCCATTAGTATAGACCCCCAGGACAAAACACCCCCCTTTATCAGTATAGACCCCCCTCAGGACAAACCTTTCCCCCCTACATTAGTACAGACCCCCCAGAACAAACCACCCCCCCTCCATTAGTATAGACCCCCCAGGACAACCCCCCCCCCCCACATTAGTACAGACCCCCCCACATTAGTATAGCCCCCCCAGGACAAACCCCCCCATTAGTATAGACCCCCCAGGACAAACCCCCCCTACATTAGTATAAACCCCCAGGACAAACCAGCCCGCCACCCACATTAGTATAGACCCCCAGGACAAACTACCCCCCCACATTAGTATAGACCCCCTCAGGACAAACCACCCCCCCCCCACATTAGTATAGACCCCCCCCAGGACGAACCCCCCACATTAGTATAGACCCCCCAGGACAAACCACCCCCCCACATTAGTATAGACCCCCCAGGCCGAACCACCCCCCACATTAGTATAGACCCCCCCAGGACAAACCACCCCCCCACATTAGTATAGACCCCCCAGGCCGAACCACCCCCCACATTAGTATAGACCCCCTCAGGACAAACCACCCCCCCCCACATTAGTATAGACCCCCCAGGACAACCCCCCAACATTAATATAGACCCCCCCCCCAGGACAAACCCCCCCTACATTAGTATAAACCCCCCAGGACAAACCAGCCCGCCACCCACATTAGTATAGACCCCCAGGACAAACCACCCCCCCCCCACATTAGTATAAACCCCCTCAGGACAAACCACCCCCCCACATTAGTATAGACCCCCCCACATTAGTATAGACCCCCCAGGCCGAACACCCCAAATTAGTATAGACCCCCCCAGGACGAACACCCCAAATTAGTATAGACCCCCCCCAGGACAAACCACCCCCCCACATTAGTATAGACCCCCCAGGCCGAACCACCCCCCACATTAGTATAGACCCCCCAGGACAAACCACCCCCCATTAGTATAGACCCCCCAGGACAAACCACTCCCCACATTAGTATAGACCCCCCCAGGACAAACCAGCCCCCATACATTAGTATAGACCCCCCAGGACAACCCCCCCTACATTAATATAGACCCCCCAGGACAAACCACCCCTACATTAATATAGACCCCCCAGGACAAAACCACCCCCCACATTGGTATAGACCCCCCAGGACAAACCACCCCCCCCACATTATTATAGACCCCCCCAGGACAAACCCCCCCACATTAGTATAGACCCCCCCCCCAGGACAAACCCCCACATTAGTATAGACCCCCCCAGGACAACCCCCCCCACATTAGTATAGACCCCCCAGGACAACCCCCCCCCCCCACATTAGTATAGACCCCCCCCCCCAGGACAACCCCCCCCCCACATTAGTATAGACCCCCCCCAGGACAAACCCCCCCTAGACAAACGCCCCCCCCCCCCCCCCCACATTGGTATAGACCCCCCAGGACAAACCACCCCCCCCCACATTAGTATAGACCCCCAGGACAAACACCCCCACCCCACATTGGTATAGACCCCCCCAAGACAACCCCCCCCCCCCCACATTAGTATAGACCCCCCCAGGACAAACCCCCCCACATTAGTAGACCCCCTAGGACAACCCCCCCCCCCCCCCCACATTTGTATAGACCCCCCCAGGACAACCCCTCCACATTAGTATGGACCCCCCAGGACAAACCCCCCCCCCCACATTAGTATAGACCCCCCAGGACAAACCACCCCCCCCCCACATTGGTATAGACCCCCCCCCCCTAGACAAACCACCCCCCCCCCACCACTAGGCTAATTAAAACCACCCGGGCGGCAGCTAGAGAGAGCAGTGTGCAGCCGCGCCGCCCGGGTGGAGAACAGAGCGCATGTGAGGCTTGTGCTGGTGGGCAGAAGGCGGAAGTTAAACACAGGACTCCTCCTGTGTTTAACTTCCGCCTCCCGCCCACCAGCACAAGCCTCACACACGCTCTGTTCTAAACAAGTCGGGCTCGGCCACGGAGCGCGCCCCCCCCCCCCGTGGCGTCACTGCGCGGCCGCGACAGGCGGAGAGAGCCGCGCCGCCTACGGACAAGGAGAGGAGGAGGGAGCGGAGCACTCTGGCGCTCCAGCGCCCCCACCTCTGTGGCGCCTGGGTGCACTGCACCCCGTGCACCCCGGGACGGACCGGCCCTGCCCCTCTGCTCTATCAGCTCTTCTAAACCCCCCCCCCTTCTGGCACAAATTTTCTCCCCCCTCAATAAAATCCGCCTAAAACACCCCTCCATCCAATTTCCCCTCCTAGAACAATTCTTACCCCCTGCTACCCCCCAAATTCCCCTTCCCAACCCAAATCCCTTCCCCCCAGCTCACATGAAAACTGAGGGCCCAGAGCACCAGCCCCTCCTGTCCACCCCTTGTCCCGGCCCTGATCCCACCTAAAATTCCTTCTGGCCCATTTAATGATTTGCAACCTTGTCCCTTTTACCAGCCTAGAATATAAATTACCTTTATTATTGGTCGGGACAAAAGGGTAAAAACACAAAAGCATTAGCTTTTTTTTCACTAGCAAGGAAAAAGGAAAAATTACTATTTCTTGTAAAAGTTTGCAAAGATTTCCAGGAAAATTGGTATAACGCTAAAAATAAAAATGACAAAGTCGTGCACAAGTGGGCATGCAAACTTAGAAACGTAGGGAGTTGAGAAGTAACTTAGAGATAAAAATATATGAGCATAATCACAAATATAGAAAGTTTTTTTTTACGGAACCTAGTCTTGTAACTGGCATAATAACTATTATATTGAGGATGTTAAATTTAGTAATGTAAGCAGTTATAGCTTAATATAAAGTATTCCTTGAATGATAGGGAGAATAGAGTAAAATGTCAGCTTGAATGACAGTGTAGAGAATGAACTTCTAGAAGATATTTCACAGGAAATTATAATTTGCATTTTACTGCATACAACAGCTCTCTAGAATAAAAATAGAATGGTCCTGGAAAATATATCAGATAAAGTAGTACAAGGTTTTAAGAATATGGATTTAGAGAACAGAGTTAAAGATACCATAAAAACCAAAGGAATGCTACTTTTTTTTAACCTGCAGAGCAAAAAAAAATAAGCTTGCACCTTGGGCAAAAACATGCTGTACCTCAAATCATGCCTTATCTTGAGACTTTGCAACTGAGAACTTGTTTTGCTTGGTGTCTATTAAAGATTCTTGCTGTAGCAGGCCAAGAAGCTTAGACCACTTTAGTGTATTAACTACTTGCCGACCGCCCGCATACTGTTTATATGGTGGCAAGGCGACTCCTGTGCAAAATCACGTACCTGTACATGATCCTGCTCTTCTGGGTCTGGGAAGCGTACGCACACCGCCGGCGACCTGCTGTGATTGGACACAGTGGGAGCCAATTAGCAGGTCAGGGAGAATCGATGTCCGCTGGGACCCGCCCATTGTTTGGGACACAGGCAGAACGGCGGTCTGCCTATGTAAACAAGGCAGACGCCGTTTTGTCAGTAGGGAAGTTCTGCAAAGCAGGAACACAGATCTTTGTTTTCCCCTAGTACAAGTACCCCCCACACAGTAAGCAAGCACATTTTAGGAACACATTTTACCCTTTGATCGCCCCTGATGTTAACTCCTTCCCTGCCAGTGTCATTAGTACAATGACAGTGCAAATTTTTAGCACTGATCACTGTATAATGCCTTGTACACGGTCGGACATTCCGCCATTTTTTTCAATGGATTTTGGCCGAAACTTGTGTTGCATACTCACAGTCGGACAAAGTTGTCGGAAAATCTGATCGTTCCGAACAAGGTGACGTACAACACGTACGACGGGCATACCTAGAGGCCAGTAGCCAATAGCTTTCGTCTCCAAATTTCTTCTGAGCATGCGTGGCACTTTGTGCGTCGGAATTCTCTACACATGATTGGAAAAAGTCAGATCAGATTTTGTTGTCGGAAAATTTTAGATCCTGCTCTCAAATTTTTTCCGTTGGAAATTCAGACGGAAAAAGTCCGCTAGAGCCCACACACGATCGGATTTTCCGACAAAATAATCCGATCGCACTTTTTCCATCGGAATATCCGACCGTGTGTACTAGTGTCACTGGTCCCCAAAAATGTGTCACTTATTGCCAATCGGTCAAAGTTACTGATCGCCACCATTACTAGTAAAATAAATAAAAATAATAAAAATTCCATAAATATATCCCATAGTTTGTAGACGTATAACTTTTGCGCAAACCAATCAATATACGCTGATTGGGATTTTTTACAAAAAAAAAAAGAACATAAATTGTATGTATGTACAGTGTTGCATGACTGCGCAATTGTCAGTTAAAGTAATTCAGTGCTGTATAGCAAAAAATGGCCTGGTCATGAAGGGGGGTAAACCTTCTGGAGCTAAAGTGGTTAATATGCTTTCCTGAACAGGAAAAACTGCACATAAAACTGCAGAATCCACAAATAATAGCATGAAAAGTATTACAAAATATGAGTACAACATGCACAAGCTAATTATCCTTTCTAACAAAAATAAGCATGTACCACATGTATGCAATAAGTAAACTAAACAGTTACTCAACTTGGGCTTTCAATTAATGAAGTTTTCTTCATGGTTCTTTGCTTAGAGTCCAACTCAAAACTTTTCCAAAGTCTTCCAGCACACACGTTGTTCTTTTGTCTTCCAAAAACAACTCTGTCCTTTGTCTGACCACATGCATGTTCAAAGTCCCCCTCTAAGGTGCTCTACATCGTATTCTTTAACCTGTAGCTGACCGCCCACTGTCAAATGACGGCGGGACGGTGCAGCTCTTGTGGCGGGCTGCCGTCATATGACGGCGCTCGCTTTTTTGGCCACTAGGGGGCGCGCGCGTGCCCGCCGCGTAGCTGGGGACCCGATGCGTGTGCCCGGCGGCCGCGATGTCCGCCAGGCACCCGCAATTGCCCGGTTACTGAGCAGGACGTGGATCTGTGTGTGTAAACACACAGATCCACGTCCTGTCAGAGGAGAGGAGACCGATGGTGTGTCCCTTGTACATAGGGACACCGATCGGTCCCCTCCCCCAGTCAGTCCCCTCCCCCCACAGTTAGAATCACTCATATAGGGAACGTATTAACCCCTGCAGTGCCCCCTAGTGTTAACCCCTTCCCTGCCAGTCACATTTATACAGTAATCAATGCATTTTTATAGCACGGATCGCTGTATAAATGTGTATGGTCCCAAAAATGTGTCAAAAGTGTCCGATATGTCCGCCGCAATGTCGCAGTCACAATAAAAATCGCAAATCGCTGGCATTACTAGTAAAAAAAAAAAAAATAATAAAAATGCTATAAATCTATCCCCTATTTTGTAGACGCTATAACTTTTGCGCAATAGACGCTTTTTGCGATTTTTTTTTACCAAAAATATGTAGAAGAATACGTATCGGTCTAAACTGAGGAAAAAATTTGTAAAAAAAAAAAAAAAAAAAAAAAAATTGGATATTTATTATAATAAAAAGTAAAAAAATATTGCATTTTTTCAAACTTGTCCCTCTTAATTTGTTTATAGCGCAAGAAATAAAAACTGCAGAGGTGATCAACTACCACCAAAATAAAGCTCTATTTGTGGGGGAAAAATTATAAAAATTTTATTTGGGTACATCCTTGCATGACCGCGCAATTGTCATTCAAAATGCGACAGCGCTGAAAGCTGAAAAATGGCTTGGTCAGGAAGGGGTGTTCGTACCTGGTAGGCAAGTGGTTAAAGAACTTCCTCAGCTTAGTTCAAAAACCAGCCTGACTGGTTCATTTGCATATCAATAGCGGGAGCCTTAGCTTCTTAAAACAGCACATGGTCTTGAAATCTAACAATTAACAAATAAATATGCTATAAAATCTCTCAAAAATATCCATAGCAACACAGAACTCTCCTTCTCTCTATATATAACACAGGATGATTGTCCAGCAGGGAGATTGAGATTCCCTTGAATAGGCTTCCACAAGTAGATGGAAACTATGATTGAGAAAATGTATTGCAGTAGTCCCTAACAGATACTCACTCAGTAAGCCAAGATGTAATCATAAGTGAAATATCACTATGGAGATAATTTGCCCTTTAGTACCTGGGCCTATTTCACCTACATTTTCTTCCAACTTAGCCCTCTTTTGGGATCTGAGAATAAAGAGGGATTTCATTTGTTTGTGCAAGCTTTCAAAGAATGCCTCGTGGTCAGTGGGAATATTGACATTGTTCCTTTTTGCCATCTGCCAGAAGGTATTGAATTTTGTTATAGACACATTATTTCAAGTGTCAATAATTCCATTTCTGCAAGAAAAAAAATGTACCACCAGACATATGTAAACAGCCTATACAATCACAAGGGAACAAATCCAACAAACTATTAAAGGCTAATATTATTTAAAAAGCTGTTTATTTTCCTGGCTCTTCTTACAACATGTTTTATTTATAGCCCTTCTTATTACATATTTTGTGGGCTTTTTTAGAACTTGGCCAGCCAGTTGACAGAATGATCATACCATTATGATCGTACTATTTGGTAGTCAGTGAGTTGATCAGCTTTATTCACTGAAATGTAGGTCAAGTCAAAAAACAAAAAGGCTGTCATGGTGCAGTCAGCCTCATTTGTTTTACATACATAAACATACATACATAAAAAGTGCTTTATATGTGTAGCGCTCACACTTTATTAAGTGTGTGTTCTATCAATGTAAATCTAGTTTTTCTCAGAACTGTAATGGAGTTCTGGGGGTTAATTGTACAGGATTACTTTGGCTTCAGTCTGGCTAGGCTGTACTTAGGTTCCGCCTGGTCATAGGTGCATTGAGGCACCTGTGACAGGCTGAGAACCGAGCCTGGTTGGACGTGTTAGGTACCAATCTTTCCCGGAGCCAATCAGCGGGTGCATCTGGCCCCGCTGTGTAGTCTGGGAAGGGGTATTTAAGAGACTGAAGTCACATGCTTGGTGTTCGGCCGCTGCTTTGGTTCCTGGTACTGGTCCGGGGTAGCCCCACAAGGGGTCCCGGGCCCAGGAGTGTCTGCCGTCCCGCAAAGCTTGGTCACTCTGACCATCCCCAGAGGCCCTCATGGTCTGGGGTGTGGATCCGTCCGTTCCCGAGCCTCGGAACTGGTTAGTTCGAGGTCCAGTAACTGAAGGAGGATTCAAAGGCGTTCCGGTGTGCTCTTGGTATTGGAGGGACACGGCAACTCGTACAAGTGACCAGGGGAGGACTCTTCGGAGGAGGGCCAACAAGCTGGCTGCTCAGTAAGAGCCTGGGAGCTGAGTTGTATGGACACTAAAGAATCCACACTTCCACAGTATCGCCAAGGAGTCTAAGAGAGATCCAGGTACTGTGAGAAAGGTTCCTACTTATCTTCAGTTACAATCTAGTCTGTGCCAGAGACTTTACAAAGTTTCCAGATAACATGTTGGCTTCTAGATCTCTGGCTAGAGGTCTATCCGGCAGTGAAGCACCCAGCTGCGAGTGGCTACTCTCTGGGTTAATTAGGGACCTTCAGTGGATGTCAGCAGGTCAAGTGCCTGAGTTTTATCACCCATGCCCTCTATTCCCACCTGAGACTGTGTTATTGATGGATGTTATGCCTGCAAAATAAAAACCTTAAAAAGGACTTTTATGTGTCAGCTCTCAAGTCGCTGGGTACTAACCCTGGGAACCCCTAGAAAACAACCAATAAGCCACAAGGAGGTAACTGGTAAGCCCAGAAAGTCAAGGTCGCCCCTAGGGGTTATGGCCGCTACATATGAATATACTGTATGAACTCTGTCTCAGGTGACCAACAACTTGTTACTGTACAGTGAACATAATAAATATTATATACAGTAGCACTTAGACTGGGAGAGGAAAGGGCCAGACTGGGAGCCAACCAAGTGTGCGTCCTCCTGGACTAAGTGTCACTCATGTAATAAAGTATGAGCACTGAGCAGTCTAGCACTACAGTGAGCCCAGGCAGCATGGTAACTGCATTAAGCCCATGGTGTTACCAATATTACAATATCTATTTTACTATTTCTTAAAGTGTAAGTTCACCTTTACAGAAAAATCTGTAAGGTGAACTTATACAGTTCCCCCTCCTCACCCCCCCTCCTCCCCTCATGGTCCCGCTAACCTGGACCGTGGCAATCTCCGGTTCTAAGCCTCGGTATATCTGTGCCAAGAGCCCGGGGCTTAGAAATACTCTCGGCAGCCACGCGTCTTCTCCAGGGCCAGTGCTACCACTAGGCAAACTAGGCAGCCGCCTAGAGCGCACTGCTGCCTAGGGGCACCCGGTCGCTGGTTTTCCTCCGAGTCTGCATGCTCTGCAGGCTGCAGCATGTAACCAACTCAGTACAACCCTTAGTGTAATTAGAGGTGCAGCACTGGAGCCAGTGCTAGAGGAAGCAGAGCCGATGCTTCCTGTATAGTGGCGCCTTCTGTCACATGGGCAGGGCAAAGGGGGTGGGGTCAGGTGTGGAACCAATGGGGGCGGCAAAATTAGGTTTCGTCTAGGGTATCAAAAATCCTTGCACCAGCCCTGGTCTTCGCCATAGCTGACAGGACGAGCTATGCGGCTGCTGACTGGTCGGCACCGCCCACGTGACCGCGCTGACCAATTAGAATGCTCCAAAATGTCCTGACGAGGACATTCAGCTTAGGGGGTTTCTAAGCCCTGGTCTGACTGAGGGGGGGGGAGGTCGAGGAGGGCATCCTGTGTAAGTTTACCTTACAGAGTTTTCTGTAAAGGTGAACTTACCCTTTAAGCTACAGTGTGCAGCATTGATACACTAAACCCTATGTAATAACGCATTGCTTTGCATTTTTCATAGTTCAGATATGGTGAAAAAAAACAACTAAAGCTGTTAGTAATCCTTTTTCATATTGACGCATGTCATCTTCTAAGGACAGATGTAATTTGGATCATGTAAAAATGAAAAAACACTAATTAAACATTTATTATCACAAAATGGCCATCTGCTCACATTCAGAATCCCAGTCACTAATCCATGGGCTGGCTTTGTATTTAGATTCCCTGGAATGTTGCATGCCTATTGGAGATAGCACCAATAAAAGAGATGTTACCAAATACATGGTTAAAACCCCTGAGCAGTACTGTATACTAATGTATGTGGGGTGGGTATGCAGTGCTGTCTATGCTCATCAAGTTGAATTCTGAAAGCCCCATAATATAATTAAAAACAGAAATAACTTATTAAAATAGAACTATGGTTTCTCATTATAAAAGTAAAATAATATCTACTGTAACATTTACTTGTAGGTGCATCAGTACTTACAGTTTTCCCTTAGTCTCCATGCAAATGCTTAAAAATACTTGTTGATCCTGGCAGTGAAGTCTACCCAATGCAGCTTCCTGTTGTGGGTAGACAATGCTACTACGCTTCTCTGCTTCTAAATTCAGAGCAGCATTGTTACACTGATGTAGTTTGTGCCTTCTTTGCAATATGGTGGGGTAAGAAGATGTTTCTGTGGGCATGGCTATCAACACCCCTAAAGTCAAAAGATTCAGTCAAAAGATATCAGCACCCCTAAAGTCAAAACATTCCCCGCATTAGGGTAACAAATCTTTCACTAACTGATATTCATACACCCCCACTGCAGTGCTGGTTTCTCACCCTCTTTTCACAGGGACTCACAGGGCCATTAGCTCCTCAAGCTGTTAATTAAAGTCTGTAAGGAGGGAGTGGGGGTGGGGCCTAGCCACATTGTGTGTATCTATGGACGCACACAGCTCAGCTCAGAAGCGCGCCTGCACGTGTATCCCCATAGCACACAGCTTGCTATGGGGGCACATGCAGGGAAGGAGGAGCCAAGAGCACCAGCGGGGGACCCCAGAAGAGGATGTAAGGGGCAGCTCTGTGCAATATCCTTGCCAGAGCAGGTAAGTATAAACCTATTTTTTTTATTTTAGGTAAAAATAAACTGCAGCCTTTAATATTATTTTAGGCTTATGCATTACATAGTAACTGGATTATTGACTTAGACAGTCACAAAGCAGCCTTTGGATGAACTTTTATGTTCATTCTACCCAAAGGTCATATTTTAGTCTTAGATGGAGTAAAGTAAGTTGAGAGTTATGCTGGCTTTTGGGTATCCAAGTGGCCAGATCCGCAAATCAAAAGTGGAAATTGCTCAAATCAATTCATTTTCAGCTTTTTTAACCACTCGAGTACTAGCTTCTATATACCTCTTTATTACCATTTTTGAGTTTTCAGTGCTGTTTTACTGACATTTATTGCTCATACAACATTGTACCCAAATAAATTTGATTTAATTTGATTTTAGACAGACAGCGGTTTCTTTTAGTGGTATTTAATAACCATTTGTTTTTTTTGTTTTACTATAGAAAGGAAAAAAAGAGTAAAAATTTGGGTTTGCTTACATTTATCTTTACTTTTCTCATCTTAAAAACACAATCATTGGTGGTCAGTGGCACTTTATACTCCCCACGCTTTACAAAAAAAAAACAACCCACAGTCATTGGTGGTCAGTCGCACATTAAACAACGCACATAAAACAATGCCACAATCATTGATGGTCAATGGCACTTTGTAATCCTCTAAACTTTAAAAATGATCTCATCATCCCATAGTCCTTTTGGACCCCCTACTTTCACTTTTGATCCTTTTTCCTGCTGTGTTTACTAACCTTCAACCCATTCAGATTGGATGAAGGGGAGTTCATCCATTGCAACGGGCTAAAGGTTTGTAAACACTGCTAGTGTTTACATTTGTGATGGCTGTCATTCATTCATTTACAGTGATCACAAAGTACAAAGCCACTCTCACTGGCTCTGTGCATTGTGACTGTATTCTGAGCTGTCCAACAACATATCAGATCATGGCCTAGGTGACATGGAGTGGGTAAAGTAAGGGGTTCTTCAACTGCTCCTGTTACATTCTCAAAGAAAACCTATGAAATAAAAAAAAAACAACAAGGAAAATGAGAACACCTTATAATGGCCAGCAGATGTGCAGGCCCAGAAAAAAACAAGTTCTAAGGTTTAACCAAAAGCCTCTAAGAGAAGAAACAGTGTAGTAGTTTAACTTTCTAGTATCATCGAAACACTGAAATATTTGTTTTGGATGGACTGTCCTTAAAAACATTTCAAATACCATATTTGCCGGCGTATAAGACGACCTTTTAGACCCGAATTACATAGCCAAAAACCCGGGGTCGTCTTATACGCCGGGTGGAGAGGCAGCAAAACAGATTTGAAGCCCGCAGGGTACTCAGTACCTGGTGTAGAGGCCGCCAGAGGGACGTAAAGTCAGCCGGGTTCTCAGGACCGCGTGAAGAGGCCGCTCGGTGCTCACTAATGCTGTTTGCATACACTGTGCGCCGCTCAGCCAATCCTGGCGGGCGATGCACTCTGTTGCTGAATGCAGAGCATGTTAAGCCTGCTCGGATTGGAGAACAACCTCTGCCAATCCGAGCAGGCTATCCAGGAGACGGAGCGGCATGGGCTGATGATGTCACAGCCTCTGCCAATCTGAGCAGGCTTTGCATCCATCAACAGATGAGGAAAATGCATTGCCTGCCGTGATTGGCTCAGTGGTGCACACTGTATGCACACATTATTCGGAAATACAAACAAAATACCTGTATACCGGTAATACTGTATGGTACACTTTGTGATTTAAAAGCCCTATCATTAATCTAACCTAACCTAACCTAAGTTACCATTGAGGAAGTGACAAGCTTGCAGTAACCAACATAATACATGAAGCAACAAAGCATCTACCGTACTGTACCTACTAACTTTTAATGGTGTTGCCTCGGAAGGGGGTAGTCTTATACGGCGAGTATAGCCCAAAACCTAAGTTTTCACTGGAAAAATAGGGGGTCGTCTTATACGCCCAGTCGTCTTATATGCCTGCAAATACGATATTTTCTTTCAGGTGCAAGAAAAAGCAGGGTGCAAGCAAAAATGTACAATGGTCAGTAGCGTAGGTATGTGCCTGCACAACAAATTTTTCAAATGTTACTATCGTGAGCTGAGCCGGGTTTACCTAATGAAGTGTAAGGAAGATGTTCTGGGAGCACCATATTGCTGACTTGTCCTATCATTTTGTGGAGGCGGAGCCACAACCCATTGTATGCTGCCATGATGCACCAGGATTTTTTTTTTATAGAGTTTATTCTGTATTGTGCTGCTGTTATACTATGAAACATTCTTTGTTTTTGTTTTTTAATAACAACATACCAATGAATATGAAGATTAATTATGTCTTGAAAGGTAAGTTTATTGGGGCAGTGGGGGAATAATATGTTCTAGATACTAGTTTGTTAGCTGTTTCGAGGCTTGCAATAATGTACTAAAATTCGGTGACTCAAAGCAGCAAGCACTCCCATTTCACCTTCACAACAATGAATGTGGATAACTGATAACGAACATTGTATTTTACCTCTACTTTATTAGGTCTCCAGGTTTTACCAAAATTACCACTTTTGTATTAAAAAGATCTTTCAATAATTTACAGAATGTTTGTTTTGGCTTCTGATCTTGCCAGTAACATCTAGCCGAATGAAGTAAGAACAGATGTTAATGTATAGCTCCATAGTCATAATTTCCTAATTATAAGTTTTGGCTGTTTTACTGAAGATATTCATCATTCACGCTCTAAAAGACATTAGATAAAGAGCACAGGTTTTATTCTTAATTATGGCTTTGTTTTAAGATATATGTTTCAGAAGTACTTGTTTGATAAATAATGAATATTAATATTACGTGTTATGGTTTTTGCATCAATGCGTTAGTAATTTATGATGCTGAACAATATGGTTCTGTAACTTTTACAATGTACAATTTATATCATGATATTTACAAAGTTCAAAGGAAATTTAAGTTAATAAGTTGACAAAGCACAAAATTGAAACAAATTTTATACCCATCACGATACAAACAAACTCCACTCCAGTCTTCCAAGAGAATCTCTCATGACACACCACCCAATCTTATGCACTTCCTTTGTTTCTTTAACACTGAAATTTCTAAATCATGCCGACATCAGACCCATCACTGCCCTTTCTAACACTATAGATTTAGAGGTTCGGGAAATTCAGTCTTCCTTTGGTTTTTGAATAAGCACAATGTATGTGTGAAACGTCGTTACCCCTTGGTTCATTGTCATAGCCCTGTTGGCAGTCTTTCAATAAACCAGTTGGAACGTTGTTGGTGTGCAGCTTATTTTTCTGCTTGGTCTACATGGTCTACATTGCGAGCCGGAGCTAGCACCCAGCCCTTCCCTTTTGGTGGATTATCATACTCACCTGGAGTAGCGATACGTTTCTTTGTTCCTGATTACATAGACTTATTTGGACCATCCATTAAGGAGCTTATATTCTGGCAGCCTATAGAAGTCTATGCAGCTTACTAGTGCAGTCACAGATCAGCCAGCCAGCTTAGAAAGAAAGCAATGAACAAAGAGGCGCATTGGGGGTCTTGCAGTGGGTGGAACGGAATATCTAAGTTTCACATTTTTATTAAGCCTTATATTTAAAGATTCAGTTCAATATTATTAATAAAGATGACCACAATATAATAGGTGATCTGCTTCAGCGTCCATCCTTGCTACCTTTTTATAAAATTGTAATTGCCTTGGACAAATAGTAAACCAATGCTGGTTGCATTAGGTTTTGCAGTTTCAAAACATTTGGACTGTTAATTAGTCAGATTTTATGGGGAAAAAATGTAATTAATCAAAGCTAATAATATAAACATAAGCTTCTAGTACTACAGATTGCAGAAATTCACTGTGGAAACCTGGCATGGACTAGTTTGTTTGTATATAATTTATATTTTTAATTAGATCCTACGAGTACCATTGAGGGTATTGTGCTGGGCTTATGACTCCCTATTCATTGGTTTTAGATAAAAGAAATTTCACAAGTAAACAACAGCTGTTAAAGATGAATTATTGTATTTAAATGGGGGAGTTGCATTTACTTTGGAAATTGTGGGTTACCAGGAGCTTTCTTGCAAACAAAAAAAAGTATTCCAAGGCCCTCATTCCATTATACACTTGTTTGTGTGTAGGAAGGGGAAAGGAACTGTGGCACAGGACCCAGATTGCCACACACTGAAATAGGACCCGGCTATCCTCCACGCTGAAAGCTCCACTTAAACATAATATTTCAGTTTTGCATTGATCCTGGCAAATGAAATAAGTCAATGGCTTTTTTTTTTTTTATCTTTTGAGGGTACAGGCTTGATTTTGTCTTCTGTATACTCTGCATCCTTATACTGGCCATACACTTTTACAATATCGTTTAGCTAGTGGGCTGGCCATAAACTGTTATTTTTTAAAAAATAGTTTTTTAAGAATGCCATGTTTAGAGAAGACAAAATCACATGCATGGGAGTGATTTCAAACAGAAGGAAGACTAGGTGAAGATGAATTCCCTGTAAGTGGGGGGACCAGTTTTTTTTCTTTTAACTCAGTTTACTTTAAAACACATTTATTAAAAGCAATTCCAAATAAAAAAAACACTCACGTTGTATAGTCCACTAATCAGTGCACACAAGTGAAAAGCTTGGTTTGTACAGTCTCTGGTATCTCATCTATAGTACAAACAAATGGCAACCACTCCAACCTATAACTTTCCTTTGCAGCAAGGAGCACATGGAAGGGCAATGCACGTCAAAAAACAACAAACAAAAATTCCTGCACTGGACTGGACACCCAGTAATAGCACAATAGCATTGAAGGTATCCAGTGCTTACCCTCACCAATCTCATCTATATCCAATCACATGCATACAAACTCCGGATACATCCTGGTTTGTGTGCATGTGCAATATCATCACCCATATCCGCCCAACAAACGTTGTCACAATCATTGGACTTCTTCAGGGAATCTATTTTTATGTTATAAGCAGTTACAGTAAACAGGGTTTTAGGATAATTATTTTACTTAAATAAATAGAAGCTGACCTTTGAAAGCACCTCTTTTAGTGGTAAATGGTTTGGTTCAACCCTTGGTCTGTTAATGGAAGTTGAAAAAAACAGGCTGGATTACCAGGTAAACACAAAGGAAATAAAGCCTAAAAAAGGAATGAATGCAACCACCACAACTAAGAACTGGTAAGCTTCACTTTATTAAGTTTTCGTTTTTGGGTTTAACACCACTTTAATTCAACAAAGAAATGCTCTGTGAGTGTTGTTTTCCCACCATGTCCTTCCTGTTGCACTTTTATGTTTTTTGCTGTGGGAGGCTTCACATGATGCATCTTTCATTATACTCTGTTTGCTGTAGATATCCACTTTTGCCATTAATAAAACCTGGAAACCATATGACTATGAAACTATTTTGATATTTTAAATGGGAAAAAAGTACTCTAAAAAGGTTAGACACCCCCGGAAGGACACATCACTTTTCCCAGTAAGCAGAACAACTAGCATGCAGAAAATGAGTGTTCTCCTAAAGGACATCAGTAAATGGGAACTGGTTTACACAAAGTAGTGAGCTGAAGGACAGAAGAGAATAGCTCTCTTTATAGACTTAAGGTTATTTCATGGCTAAGAAACAAGAAGCAATTTGATGTGTAACATTTACTACTCTAAAATTTAAAAGCAAATAGAGCACTGAACTGAAAATGCGTAACTGTACTGAAGGTATTATAAGAAAAAAAATAGGTTTCCTGCATCTCTAAAACTTTGAAAAGAATGTATTTGTTTTAAATTATATTGCCATGTATATGAAATTACGCTACAGTATCTCCCAGAAGTGGTTACACCCCTCACATTTTTGTAAATATTTTATTATATCTTTTCATGTGACAACACTGAAGAAATTACACTTTGCTACAATGTAAAGTAGTGAGTGTACAGCTTGTATAACAGTGTAAATTTGCTGTCCCCTCAAAATAACTTAAAGCGGTGTTCCGGCCGAAATTATACTTTTTAAATAAAAATACCCCTTAATGTATTCTAGTAAAGTTAGTCTATAAACTAAGGTCTGTTTTTGTTAGTTTATAGCAGTAGTTTGTTTTTTTATAAACTTACAGTAGGCCGTTGCCATCTTAAGTGATGGCATCTGAAGCCAGACTGTATTTTTTCCTGGACCTCATCCTTGCAGATCTCGCACATGCTCAGTGCAGCACAAGCAGTGTAATAGGTTTCAAGTCAGGTTTCCATAGCAACGGCAGTGTCAGAGGAAGTTGCCGCCCCTTCCCAGGAGGCATTGCAAACAGGACATGATGCGATGGGCCATGGCCAGGGAGGAGGAAGTTAAAAATGAATACAGCAGATATACAGTAGGTGCTGAGAATTTTTAAAATTTTAAAATTAAAATATCCAATTCGTTTACAGTGCACAGTTAAGTGAGGAATGCTGAAGAGTTGTAAAAGTGGGTGGAACTCCACTTTAACACACAGCCATTACTGTCTAAACCACTGGCAACAAAAGTGAGTACACCCCTGAGTGAAAATGTCCAAATTGGGCCCAATTAACCATTTTCCCTCCCCGGTGTCATGTGACTCATTAGTGTTACACGGTCTCAGGTGTGAATGTGGAGCAGGTGTGTTAAATTTGATGTTATCGCTCTCACTCTCTCATACTGGTCTCTGGAAGTTCAACATGGCACCTCATGGCAAAAAACTCTCTGAGGATCTGAAAAAAAGAACTGTTGCTCTACATAAAGATGGTCTAGGGCCCTAGGCTATAAGAAGATTGCCAAGACCCTGAACGGATGTTCGTTCATTGATTGCCACTGAGTTTTTCTTTGATTCTCAGTGAAGAAGACCCTCTTTCACAGCCCGGCCGTCTGAGTCCTATGGATTGTAATCAAGCTTATGTGATCTCTATTACCTGAGATCCACAAGTTCTGGTATGTGGTGATGGGATTTAACTGAACACCTCTTTTGGATTGCTCAAGGATATTGATACACTATTATCATTTTACTGTTTAATTGGGTATGCATCTTTTAACGCTGCAAAAAGGATTTTTTACGTTGGACTTTTTTTGAAAGACTTTATTTTTCACTGGGTGCTTTTCAGAAACCAGTGGTCAGACCGAGACAGAAGTAAAGTTAAATCACACTTGTTTAATAATAACAGTAAATAGAACAAACGTAGTCAAAACATAGCCAAAGTTCCGGAACGGATAGTCAGACAAGATAGAAAGTCAGGAACCCAGGAATCAGCATAGTGGAACAGGATCTGGAGCCAGAAGGAATGTCAGCAAGCAAGTCTTTAACAGGAGCTCAGGAGAAAGTCTCTGTGATGTTGACCAAGGCGAAGGCAGAGATCATCTGGGCTGGACAGCTTAAATAAGCAGGACTGTCGAGCAGGATATCATCAACAGGTGAGTCACTGTGGACGACAGGAACTGGCAATTAACTGACAGCTGAGCAGTCAGCTCAGAAAAGGAAGGACTGAGCCCAGCCCTGACAGTACTTTATATCATTTATTGTTCATTATGCACTATTTTTATGAGATCAATGTTTGATATAGTTTGTTCACTATGTATATAATTTGTTGGTTTAGGACAACTGATTAGCGTTCCTGCTTTTAAATTAGTTTAATTAAGGACATGGATTACTGGAACCATGTCCTTTGGTCTGATGAGACCAAGATAAACGTATTTGGTTCAGATGCTGTCAAGTGTGTGTGGCGGTAACCAGGTGAGGAGTACAAAGACAAGTGTGTCTTGCCTATAGTCAAGCATTATGGTGAGAGTGTTATTGTGTGGGGCTGCATGAGTGCTGCTGGCACTGAGGAGCTACAGGTCATTGAGGGAATCATGAATGCCAACATGTACTGTGACATACTGAAGCAGAGCATGATCCCCTCCCTTCTGAGACTGGGCCACAGGGCAGTATTCCAACATGATAATGACCCCAAACACACCTCCAAGTTGACCACTGCCTTGCTAAAAAAGCTGAGGGTAAAGGTGATGGACTGGCCAAGTATGTCTCCAGACCTAAACAATATTGAGCATCTGCGGGGCATCCTCAAATGGAAGGTGGAGGAATGCAAAGTCTCTAACATCCACCAGCTCCGTGATATTGTCATGGAGGAGCAGAAGAGGACTCCAGTGGCAACCTGTGAAGCTCTGGTGAACTCCATGCCCACAAGGGTTAAGGCAGTGCTGGAAAATAATGGTGGCCACACAAAATATTGATACTTTGGGCCCAATTTGGACATTTTCACTTAGGAGTGTACTCACTTTTGTTGCCAGCGGTTTAGACATTAATGGCTGTGTGTTGAGTTATTTTGAGGGGACAGCAAATTTGCACTGTTATACAAGCTGTACACTCACTACTTTACATTGTAGCAAAGTGTAATTTCTTCAGTGTTGTCACAAAGATATAATAGAATATTTACAAAAATATGAGGGGTGTACTTATGTGAGATGTGAGATACTGTATAATAGTTTTAATGGAAAATATGAGATAAGATGATCAATTGTTACTAATTGTAAGGTTAAAAAACATTAAATATTAATGCAACTAATATAAATATGTATTTGAATTTGAGTTGGTATCGTCCTTTTGCAATATACCCTGTGCAATAAGTGATTTTTCCTTCAAAGAAGCAAATCTGTAACTGAATTCTATTATGAATGGACTCTGTTCTGGACCTAGGCTGCTACTTCTCTAATAGCGACGCAAGAAAGCCCTTGCCAGATGGTATTTTCTTGAATGAAGGTGTGCCTGGTTCAAAAGTTCATTTCACTTAAAGGACATTTTGTAACATTTAATAGTTAAGCTCATCAGATATAGCCAACACATTTAGAGGGAAAAAGACTCCCACTTCTTCAGGGCTTTAGCAGTCGATGTTGATAAAAACAGAATGTACAAAGGGACTTGTGTTAAGGCTCGATGAAGACTAGCATCTCCTGACAGCACTGCAACTGATCTTTTACCTTTACTGACTTACCATGCCTTGTTCGGCTTTGTGTCTCTGTGTGTTTTGCTTCTTCATGAGAGAACCTCCAGCAAGGAAAACTGTGAGTAGCACAGTAGCAATGTCCCCAAATCTCACTCCAAATTTCTATAAAATAGCAGTCAGAGGCAGTCTTAGATCTCACGTTGCAGTCAGGGCCTTCTTTAATATTGATTGGACCCTGGGCAAAAGTTTTCTCCCCCCCCCCCCCCATGTCTGAGAGCTAGACTTAAAATCAGTTTACTGTATCAGATCAGGCAGCAATTGTGATTGGTTGCCAGCTGTTACAGCATATCATTACTGCTTACTGACTGGTTGCTAGAGGTTACAGCAAATTATTTCTGCTTGTTAATTGGTTGCTAGAGATTATTGCACAGTAATACTGTTCACTGATTGGTTGCTAGAGGTTACAGCACATCATCTCCTCACTGTAGGGGGGGTTGATATACATATGAATGCCACCGGCCACAGCTGTTTACTTATTAATGCCGCTGCTATTTACATATGAATGCCGGTTATTTACATGTAAATACAGGGTGAGTCATCTGTACACAACAATAGGGCAGAGCTGGGCAGCATTAGTACCAGCACTTCACACTGAGATATCGGGACACAGCACAGGACTAAAACTTCAAAGGACAAGGGAATTTAAACCGGGATAGTTGGCAAGTATGAGACAGCTGCTTTGGGCCCACTCAACAATGACAGGGCCCAGGGCAGCTGCCCCTTTTGCCCTGCCTTAAAAACGGCCCTAGTTGCAGTTAGGCTGCAGGCAGAGGTACTCACCCTCCCATACCAAGAATTGTTATTTTTAAGGAATAATTTAATAGAAAGGAAAAAATTTTCAGAGCACTGATCAAGCATAATTAACATTTCCATGTGTTCTCTACAACATAGCAAATTTTCACTTTTAAGTTCAGGTCTATTTGAAATGTTGTTTTTGTCCCAATGCACGTCTTTTATATCTGGTCACTGTGACTAAAAAAGCCCTTATTTTGGAAACTCTGACAGCAGGATGTTGGTGAGAGTGAAAGTAAACCCTTGTAAATCTTACAGGACAGAGGTTCCAAAGACAGCTTTACAGGTTAATCCCAATATCAAATATATTACTAGGGATTTGGATAATATGGTAAAGGCAATATAGGTATTTTTCTCATACAGGTGCATCTAAAAAAATGTAAATATCATCAAAAACATAATTTATTTCAGTAATTCAATTCCAAAAGTTAAACTCATATGTTATGTAGATTCATTACACACAGAGTGATATACACTGCTCAAAACAATTAAAGGAACACTTTGAAAACACATCAGATCTCAATGAGGAAAAATATCATGCTGGATGTCTATGCTGATATGGACTGGATAATGTGATAGGAACAAAAGGATGCCACATCTTTTGATGGAAATTAAAATTATCAACCTACAGAGGGCTGAATTCAAAGACACCCCCCAAAAAACAAAGTGAAAAAATGATGCAGCGGGCTAGTCCATATTGCTGAAATTTCATTGCAGCAACTCAAAATGGTACTCGGCAGTTGGTATGGTCCCCACGTGCTTGTATGCATGCCTGATAACATCAGAGCATGCTCCTAATGTGACGACGGATTGTGTCCTGGGGTATTTCCAACCAGATCTGCACCCTGGCATCACTGAACTCCTGAACAGACTGAGGTGCAACCTGGCGGCATCAGATGGATTGAAACATAATGTCCCAAAGGTGTTCTATTGGATTTAGGTCAGACGAGCGTGGGGGCCATTCAATGGTATCATTTCCTTCCTCCTCCAGGAACTGGCTGCATACTCTCACCACATGGGGCCGGGCATTGTCGTGCACCAAGAGGAACCCAGGACCCACTGCACCAGTATAGGGTCTGGCAGTGGGTCCAGGGATTTCATCCCGATACCTAATGGCAGTCAGGGTGCTATTGTCTAGCCTGTAGAGGTCTGTGCATCCCTCCATGGATATGCCTCCCCAGACCATCACTGACCCACCACCAAATTGGTCATGCTGACCGATGTTACAGGCAGCATAATGCTCTCCACGGGTTCTCCAGGCCCTTTCATGTCTGTCACATGTGTTCAGGGTGAACCTGCTCTCATCTGTAAAAAGCACAAGGGCGCCAGTGGCAGACCTGCAAATTCTGGTGTTCAATGGCAAATGCCAATCAAGCTCCATGGTGCCGAGAAGGGAGCACATAGCCCAATAGAGGACAATAGGCCATCAGGCCACCCTCATGAAGTCTGTTTCTGATTGTTTGGTCAGAGACATTCACACCAGTGGCCTGCTGGAGGTCATTTTGTAGAGCTCTGGCAGTGCTCATCCTGTTCCTCTTTGCACAAAGGAGGAGATACTGGTCCTGCTGATGGGTTAAGGGCCTTTTATGGCCCTGTCCAGCTCTCCTAGAGTAACTGCCTGTCTCCTGGAATTTCCTCCATGCCCCTAAGAATGTGCTGGGAGACACAGCAAACCTTCTGGCAATGGCCTGTATTCATGTACCATAGTGGAGGAGTTGGACTGCCTGTGCAACCTCTATAGGGTCCAAGCATTGCCTCATGCTACCAGTAGTGACACTGACCCTAGCCAAATGCAAAACTAGTGAAAAACAGTCAGAAAGTAGGGTAAAAAAGTAGGGTAAAAATATCAGTGGCCTCCATCCTGTTTTGGAGGTCATCTCATTGTTGCCCATCTAATGTTAATGGCATTAACACCAAAGCAGCTGAAACTGATTAACAACCCCCTCTGCTACTTAACTGACTAGATCAATATCCCAGGAGTTTTTTGACTTGATGCTATACTCTGATTAAAAAGTGTTCCTTTAATTTTTTTTGAGCAGTGTATTTCAACCAGGGGCGGACTGACCGTTCGGTGATTCGGTCGCCGAGGGCCCGGGGCCATTACTGGCCCGTGCCCGGTCCAACGAGAGGCCCCTTGAAGCGGCTGTAATAATACAGCTACCGGTGCACTGCTCCCCACCGGCCCCTCCTTCCCTTCCGTCCATGATGGACGGAAGGTAAGGAGGGGCCGGCGGGGAGCAGAGCGCCGTTAGTTGTATTATTGCAGGTGCTTCAGTTCACTCACCCGATGCCTGCATTGCAATAGTACCGCTAACGGCGCGCTGCTTCCCGCTGGCCCCTCCTCTCTTCTCGTCCATCCTAGACTCCTAGGTGATACAGTGCAGGGCTTGCACTGTATCACCTAGGAGTCTAGGACGGACGAGAAGAGAGGAGGGGCCGGCGGGAAGCAGTGCGCCATTAGCGGTACTATTGCAATGCAGGCATCGGGTGAGTGAAATTTTGTTTTTACTGGAGGGTCGCCATCGGAGGGAGGGGGCAGTACAGGTGTATGGGGCCCGGGGAACACTTCAGTATGCTCTCTCCCCTCCCCACACTGTCCCCCCTGTATGCTCTCCCCCCACACTGTCCCCCCCCTGTATGCTCTCCCCCCACAATGTCCCCCTGTGTGCTCTCCCCCCACAATGTCCCCCTGTGTGCCCCCTCAGTGTTCCCCTGTGTGCCCCCCCACTGTTCCCCTGTGTGCCCCCCCAGTGTTTCCCTGTGTGTGTTCCCCCCCCCCAGTGTTCCCCTGTGTGTTTCCCCCCCAGTGTTCCCCCTGTGTGTTTCCCCCCCAGTGTTCCCCTGTGTGTCTCCCCCCCAGTGTCCCCCTGTGTGTTCCCCCCCCAGTGTTCCCCTGTGTGCTCCCCCCCAGTGTTCCCCTGTGTGCTCCCCCCTCAGTGTTCCCCTGTGTGCCCCCTCAGTGTTCCCCTGTGTGCTTTCCCCCCAGTGTTCCCCTGTGTACACCCTCCTCCAGTGTTCCCCTGTGTGCTCTCCACTCGCACAGTGTCCCTCGTGTGCTTCCCCCCTTCCAGGGTCTCCCTGTGTGCTTCCCCCCTCCACAGTGTCCCCCTGTGTGTTCTCCCCCCCCACAGGTGTCCCTCTGTGTGCTCTCTCCCCCCACAGTGTCCCCCTGTGTGCTCCCCCCCCACAGTGTCTCCGTGTGCTCCCCCCAGTGTCCCCCTGTATGCTCCCCCCCACAGTGTCCCCCTGTGTGCTTCCCCCCACAGTGTCCCCCTGTGTGCTCCCCCCCACAGTGTCCCCCTGTGTGCTCCCTTCCACAGTGTCCCCCTGTATGCTCCCCCCACAGTGTCCCCCTGTATGCCGCACCCCCACAGTGTCCCCCTGTGTGCTCCCCACCCCCCACAGTGTCCCCCTGTGTGCCCCCCCACAGTGCCCCCCTGTGTTCTCTCCACCCCCACAGTGTCCCCCTGTGTTCTCTCCACCCCCACAGTGTCCCCTTGTGTTCTCTCCAACCCCACAGTTTCCCCTTGTGTTCTCTCCACCCCCACAGTGTCCCCCTGTGTGCTCCCCCCCTCCCCAGTGTCCCCCTGTGCCCTCTCCCCCTCCCAGGGTCTCCCTGTGTGCTCCCCCCCAGTGTCCCCCTGTGTGCCCTCTCCCTCCCCCAGTGTCCCCCTGTGTGCCCTCTCCATCCCCCAGTGTCCCCCTGTGTGCCCTCTCCCCCTCCACAGTGTCTCCCTGTGTGCTCCCCCCCCCAATGTCCCCCTGTGCAGGTGTGGCTTGGGACGCAGGGGGCCCCATGATCTTCTATTGCCCGGGGGCCCCATCAGTTGTCAGTCCGCCCCTGATTTCAACCTTTTTATTCTTTTAATTTTCATGATTGTGTTTTCAAATATATCAGTAGTAAACAGGTAGGCTCCATAAGAGATGAACATGGAAAGCTGGTCACAAATTACAGGGTAAAGGCAGAGGTACTCAGTTTTTGAAAAAGTTGAAAAAAGTTTTCAATCAAAGTTTTATCTTTGTCTTAACCGTAATATTAATGATGTTCACTGAAGGTACCTCTGTAATTGACTCAAAACCAGCTACAAAAGAGACTAGACTTAATGTGAACAGATCACCAGGTCCAGATGGCTTATACCCACAATATGGCCAGATAATAAAAGAAAATGCACTGAAATGTAGAATAAAACTGGGACAAATTTAGCACCAAGCACCAGTTGGCAACAGAGCTAATACTAATTTGTCAACGGGGCCTCATACACTTGGAACAGGGGTCTACTATTCTGCTTTGAAGTAACATACATAATTCAGAAGTCATCAGGAATATTTCCCTCTCCAAACCTCACACAGCTTATGCCACTAAATTTGTACCTTGGCCAACATGGCCATTGCCCGGCTATGTCCTTATAAATTGTTTACATCAATTCCTATATACTTGAATAGAGCTGTATTCCGAGGCTGATGATCCTTAGCATACAGGTTCATTCAAGTCCATGGTAACTCAGGTGTCGGCACAGGACAGCATTAAAGAAAATGTTATCACCAGTGATGTAAACACGGGGATACAGCTACGCACCAGTGGTAAGAAAGTGGTTTGTTTTGGGGGGGCCTGGGGGGGGGGGGGGGGGTAGGCCAGTCCAGATTAAGAAGGCTTGGTAGAGGGTTTATATTAGTTTAGTAAACCTAGATTGTCCTATTATGCTGACTCAAATTGTTGCATACTTTTCAGAATGAAATTGGCCAGATAGCCCAACATTTTCAGAAAGAGGTAAAAAATGCCAGTCTCTCATAACAGACTAAACCCATCTTGTGAAAGATGTTTTATCATCCAGGTGAGGTGAATGTGCTACTGTTATGGATGCAACTCTTTTTACATGAAGTGTCAATAATATTACATGTTTTTATTACATTTCTTTGCACAATATAATTGCATAACTTTTGTGTAGTGAAACCTGTAGATAGATCGATAGACAGATAGATACACAGTACATGTATAGTAAATACATTACTGGGGACCACCATATTCAACAACTTTATGGAATGAATGTGCAGAAAAACGATGACCCATAAACAATCCTTTTGGAATGCATAAGAGAACACATAGCTGAGCTGCATAAAGCTAGAGGACACAGTGACTGTTAGGAAGCAGCATGGACCCTGCTCCCCTTGTGGCAGGCAGGAGTTACTGTCAGTGGATCTCCTCCAGATGTTACCTGCAGCTGCCAGACACTGATGTAAGGGGCAGCACCTAATCTGAGTTCCACTGCTTCAGGAGGACACAGATAGGGATGAGCCGAACACCCCCGGGTTCGGTTCACACCAGAACCTGCGAACAGACCGAAAGTTTGCACGAACATTAGAACCCTATTAGTTACAATGGACGCGAACGTTCAAAATCTAAAGTGCTAATTATAACGGCCAATATGCATGTTATTGTTATAAAAAAGTTTTGGGGACCCGGGTCCTGCCCCAGGTGACATGTATCAATGCAAAAAGAAGTTTTAAAAACGGACGTTTTTTCTGGAGCAGTGATTTTTAATGATGCATAAAGTGAAAAAAAAAGTGAAATATTCCTTTAAATATGGTACCTGGGGGTGTCTAAAGTATGCCTGTGAAGTGACATGTGTTTCCCGTGTTTAGAACTGTCCCTGCACAAAATTACATTTGTAAAGGAAAAAAAGAAGCCATTTAAAACTGCTTGCGGCTTTAATGTCATGTCTTGTCCAGGCAATATGGATAAAAATCTTTGAGAAAAATGGCATGGCTACCCCCCCCCCCCCCCTACCCCAGCCTATTACCAGCCCCTTTGGGTCTTGTATGGATATTAAGGGGAACCCTGCACCCAAAATAAAACCCTATACCTAAAACCCTATATACTCTGAACCGCAGTATACAGGCGGTGCAAACAAGACAGGGATTGTAGGTATATACTGTATGTATGTATGTATGTATGGACTGTTGGTGTATACTGTGCTGTGCTGGAGGCACACAAAACACACTAACTCCTGCAGATGGCTGTCTTAGGTGACAACAGGGCAGATATAGTGTAAGGTGGTTTAGTGTGCTACTGCTGTGCTATACTCACACAGCACACACACACACTAACTCCTGCAGATGGCTGGATTGGTAGAGAACAGCACTGAGAAGAACACACTATCCTTGCCTATTTTTCCTCTATCCTTACACTTTCCTCACAAGCAAAGGCTGAGAAGAATACACTATCCCTGCCTATTTTTTCCTCTTTCCCTACACTTTCCCCACACAGAAATGATTCACATATAGTGTGTACATGTACAGTACACTGTCACTTTTCCTCAAGCCGGAACACACTACACGAGGCCGCCGGCGCAGCAGTCTTATATAGTGTGGGGCGTGTACTAAACCCCTGAGCTATAATTGGCCACAGGCATCCTGCCTGTGGCCAATTATTGCTCTCCTCCCGCTGGCTCTATGATTGGCCAAGCATGCGGGGTCACAGTGCATGCTTGGCCAATCATCAGCCAGCAATGTACTGCGACTGGCGCAGTGCATTGTGGACCGTTCGCATCACACGAATTTGATGCGAACGGCCCTCAGAGTTCTGCCCCCGACGAGCGGACGAACGGCCGATGTTCGATTCGAACATGGGTTCGAATCGAACACCGGGCCCATCCCTAGACACAGATATCATTGCATGTGCTCTATGCCAATGAGTCTGGAGCTGTCCACACCAGTGGTGTCTTAAATATGCCATCGCTCACATCCCTTTAGGTGTGCAGGCTCCTGTCTTGTGGATTGAATGTCAGCACATTAAAGCCCCATACACACGCTCGGACAATCCGCGGACCAGGTCGGTCGGACTTTGTCCGACGTACTTTGTCCGATGTTGGCGTTGCGTACACACGGTCGGACTACGTTGTCGGAATATCCGGTCCGGAAGAACGTCGTGACGTAAGTCGTCGTCCACGAGATTACAAAAGGGAAGTTCAGCACCACGTCAGGCACCCGTTGGGCTCCTTCTGCTGATCCCGTGTTTATCGAGAGTTAGTGGAAGTTTGGTGACTTAAGATTCGCGCTTCTCAGTTTTCTGACTCAGATCGTTACTGCTCTTCAGTTTGTGCTTGTCGTGCGTATCTGTTTATTAGTGCGTGTAGTCAGTTCGCATTTGTTGGTCATTGCGGCCTATATCTTGATATAGGACGCTTTGATTTGCACTGCTTATTGTCTGCTCGTTGCTGCTATTCACTTCGTTCTTTCAGGCCTTGCTGTTTATCGGTGCTTTCTGTTTGTCCGTTCTGACCAGCCGACCTTTTGTGACCTTCTGAGCGATGTTTCCCGTGCGTACTCGTCGCCGAGTTCGTGCTGTACGCGGAATTGGTGTCGGGCTTTTAGCTTTGACCCAAGACCCGTCCATGAACAGAGTGATGAGGAGTATGTGGACCAAGAATTGGTTGCTTCAGCGTGACCAGTTCTCGCACATGCCTTTGCTTCGTGAGATCCGGGAGAATAATCCTGATGATTTCAGGAACTTTCTCAGGATGACGGACCCCGATTTTCACCGTCTTTTGGCTTTGCTGACCCCCTTTATCAGCCGGCAGGATACCTGCATGAGACAAGCCATTACTCCGGAGCAGAGGCTTGTTGCCACGTTGAGGTACTTGGCGACAGGGAGAAGTCTTCAGGATTTGAAGTTCTCTTCAGGTATCTCTCCCCAGGCCCTGGGAATCATTATTCCAGAGACCTGTTCTGCCATCATTCAGGTCCTGCAGGAGGACTATATTAAGGTAACATTTCTACTTTACTATTCCCTTCTATGTATGCTCTGTTTGCTAATGACTTGTATTTTTGACCTCCTTCCCTAATTACCATGATTGCAATATGTTCTAATATGCTGTGCCCCTTTTCTCCTTCATGCATTTTTCCCTTCACTTACCTCACCAGCATGCTCTTCTGCCCCAATAGACACCTATGGCCTACTCACTTAAGCAATGTCTTTTGTCTGCTGCATAGTATTGTTTGCCCCAAAACACCCCCTAAAATATGCACAAATGTTTGCTGTGTGGTTTACTTCATGTAGAGCCCCCTTTTTTTGTTCTTTTTGTGGGGGGGGGGCAAACTCATTAGGAACCCCCTCCCCCAACTGCTCTGTCAGATGGTACCAATCCTTTATCTGCTGGCTTTCCCAAGGTCAATACACACTATATACCTACCTCTTTATAGTGCGCATCTTTAGGGATGAATTCAGCAAAGCATGTAGTGCAAGGGGCTGCCTCCATACATTCCATTTCCTAATTTTTTGTCTTCTTTCCCTCCTATTAGCTTGCTTGGTAATTTAATAATGTCACACTGTGCCTGCCTTTTTTGAGGGGGGGGGGGAAATGTTATTTGATCTTTCCTGTGGCCTGCCAATAGTGTTAAGTACAGAGGGTCTGGCCAAACTAGGCCACATTATTGAGCCATTTGCCAATCAATGAAGTGCAGAGGGTTACCTGTCCACCACCCCCCCCCCCCCCAAAACCATAGTTATTGCCAATGTCCCATCAGAAGTGGGGGGATTGATGGGGGGTGAGTAATCTGTGAAGGGGAGCCTCTACTTTTCTGTGTAAATACTTTCCAGCCTCCAATTTTATACAATGCTCTTGTTCCAAGATGTTGATTGTCTAATCTGCTTGCAATGTTTAGGTGCAAAGTGACTCATTTTTTTTTCTTGTTTCACTCCACAGTTCCCTTCCACGCCACAGGAATGGCAGACTGTGGCCTCCCACTTTGCCAGCCGTTGGGACTTTCCTAACTGCGGAGGGGCAATTGATGGGAAACACGTCCGCATCGTCCCACCGCCCAACTCGGGGTCCTACTATTATAATTATAAAGGGTTTAATAGTGTAGTGATGTTGGCGGTGGTGTCGGCAACATACGAGTTTATGTATGTGGACGTGGGGATGAACGGCCGGATATCGGATGGTGGGGCCATTACGCACACGGAGTTCTACTGGCGTCTCCAAAGTGGCAGTCTGTGCTTGCCACCTCCAGAGGAGAATGCCGAAGGACTCCCCTTCGTCTTTGTCGCAGATGAAGCGTTTGCGCTGACTCCCCATGTGATGAGGCCGTTCCCGATGAGGACCCTCACCCCGGACCAGAGGGTCTTCAACTACAGGCTGTCCAGAGCCAGAAGAGTGGTGGAGAACGCTTTTGGCATCCTGGCCAGCCGCTTCCGCCTGTTCCTGACGGCATTTAACTTGGCGGAATACAAACTGAACCACATAGTTCTTGCCTGTTGCATATTGCACAACTTCCTCAAAAGACATAACAGGAACTATGTGGTGCCCGTTGGCCCAGATGTGGAGGGCCCTCCAAATGCGGACCTCACAGCCCTTCGAGTGGCACGTCCAGGCTTGCCCCCTCTCAATGCCCGCGTGGTCCGGGACCAATATATGGAATACTTTGTGGGTAGGGGGGCCATTGCTCTGCCTGACGATGTGTGAGAGGCATTTTTTAATAAATCTGATATTTTAACCAACCTCTGATTTCTTGTCATTTCAGTCTTCTTTTTAGCTTATTTTACTTTGTCATTTTTTTCCCTTTGCCTTCGACAGTGGTAATGCACTTTCTGGGCAAAAGGAGGTAACAGTCTCTTCTTCCCAAAAAGATTATTCTCATGTGTGTTTGCTACCTAATCTTTGGTCTAGAGAAGGTTTCTCCTGCATAACTGACACCCAAAATACTCCTTTTCAGCACCAGGTCTGACATGTGTGTATTCTCCAAAATGCTGTGCTCCGTGTTTTCGTACAAAGCACTGTGGGTGTCATTTACATAAGTCAAATCCGCTATGCTCTACAAGTGCATTGAAAAAGTTCCCTGGGAAAGGAAATTGCAGTGCAAAGTGGATTTGCCTTTAGTAAATAACACCCATTGCCCCCCATATCCTTTACATTTTACATACATAATGCATTGTTTTATTTAAATAAGGAAGCCACACATTTGGAAAAATAAAAAAGTTTACTTGGAAAACATTCACAAGTGCGTTTACAATCTTCACGCCAAAACTGACAACATCTTGGTTATTTACAACATTATTTACAAAGATTACGCAATTTGTAAAACCAGGCATGGAGCTAAGCAGAACCTATGAAGTAGGAAAGTTCAACTTTGTAAAGTGAAGACAAGATCAGACATGACTATATGTTCAAAGTGTGTTTGATCTTGCCTTCATCACATGGGGGGGTCACCCCCGAAAAGTGGAAATTTGGAACATGCACACAATTTGGTTATGAAAATGGTCATTAGATGGTAAAACACATGCCTAGAAGCTTCAAAAGTGCCATTTTCCATCATGGGGATGAATGGACGTTTTTTGGGGGTGCAACCCCTTCACCACAACCACTTTCGTAGTTCGTAAAGTGTTTGCACCCCCAAAAAAACGTTGCCATTCACCCACCATGATGGGAGCTAGCACATGTGGACACAATGTGTGCATGTTCCAAATTTCAGACAGTTTTTAAGTTGCAAATGTGTTCAGAAGCTGGCACAAATGTGTGTAAATTACTTGTTGCTTTTTCATATTTTTCCTAAAACATCAATGATGTTCTTCAATTTTTGTTGAACATCATTGATGTTTTGCTTTATGTAATCTAGATCTCTATTGCAGACCATTATCTCTCCGATGAGTACGTGGGCACTCTCTGTGGTAAAGTGCGATTTTTCTTCCACAACATCCACGTCACCTAAAAACCACAAACAAACAAAAATGGGGTGTTGGAAATGAGGCAGCCATACATGGATTAGCTTACCAGTAGCTGTGTTCTCCCACACTCACCTGTTGTGGTGACAATTTCTCCAAGTTCGATGATCTCTCCTTCCTCCTCCTCCTCCTCCTCTGCTTCTGCTGTTTCCCCTTTTTTGGTAGGTGTTGGTTTGGGGGTTTCCTCAGACGGCCCAAGTTTTCGCTCCCCTATGAGAATGTCCAAAAGGAAGATTTAGCAACACAAGCTATTGAGGGCAGAAATAGGAAATGACAAACATTGCTTGAAAGTGACGGACACTATTTTAGTTTGGCCAGTTACAAATGTCAACTACATGAATGAAGTCACTTTGTAAAGGTGCTAAACTGACTAGCTTTTTGGTAGAAGTTTGTGTGATGGAGACCCCCCTCTAGTATCCACTGGAGCACATGTGTGGAAAAGCATAATAAAAAGGGGGTTTGGGTGTCCCAGCACTAGTGCTCTAGAGTCCAGATGGGTAAACAGCTACTGAGTGACCTCTCCTTTACATTGAATAAATTGGCTTTACATTCTTGATGACATTTCTAGTGAGAACAAACTTCCTTCCCCCCAAAAAAACACCAAACATCGTATTATAAGTGGCCGAACGATCGAGGTTGCGTACGATCGAATGCACACACACACGACCATGACAGTGGCAGAAAGATCGAGGCTGAGTACGATCGAATGCACAGACGAACCTGAAAGTGGCCATTTTGGAATGTACAACTTGTTAAAAATCAAAACACAATGGAGCAGTATGCAAGCAAGAAATCAAACACAAAACACAACTACTTACTTTTTTGAAGAATTCTCTTGATCTTTCTGTACTGATCGGCCTCCCTCAGTTTCAGGTCTGACCAGCGTTTCCTGAGTTGCTCCTTGGATCGTTGTACCCCAAAATTATTGTACAGCCTTCTCACAACTTTAGACATGATCTTGGCCTTGCGGACATTGGGGTTGAGGTAAGGCCCATACTTCCCATCATAGTCGCTCCTCTTTAATATGTCCACCATCTCCAACATTTCTCCAAATGACATATTGGAGGCCTTGAATTTCAGGTTCCGGGATCGGGACGTTTCTGCCTCCGGACTTTCCTCGTCCTCCTCCTCGTTGGTGGGATATTTGTGGCGCACCTGCTGTTTCCCCGCCATGTGCTCTCCCCACTACGCCGTAAAGAGAAGGGGTGGGGAATAGACGAGAAAGATCGTCAGGGGCGGGCGGAGTTTGAAGCATGCGCAGTGTATATAAAACGTCACACGCCGCCTGTGTCGTAGCCACGATCTGGGAGACGAGGGGAGAGAAAACTCACACGAGACGATCGCTACAAACGAAGGTACAATTTAACGTTGGTACATAACTAGCCTAGACTGATTTGAACTTGAGGCTTCTTTATGGAGAAGATTAGGAGAGTTTAGCCTGACATAATTTTGAGGGTTTTGTGTGTTGTTGTGTCTTGCAGAGATTGATATGAAGGGATTCAACGACATGAGTTTTCTCCCCCTCTTCATTGCCAAATACAGGGATTTTCCCATATTGTGGCAGGGTATACACCCACATTACACCAACAAACCAAAGAGGCACGCAGCCCTGGAGGAACTTGTGGAATTTGTCAAGCCAAGGTTCCCCACGGCAACTGTTGATGATATTAGAAAGAAAATTGGCAGCCTGAGGAGTGCGTATATCAGGGAGAGGAAGAAGGTCGTGAAGTCTGAGGAAACTGCAACTTCAGCAGATGAGGTCTATGTCCCCAAGCTCTGGTACTATCAGAGTCTCCATTTTCTGAAGGACCAGGCTGATGTCACGGAGCCAACCTCAACTCCTCCTTCCACGCTTCCTTGCGCACAGCCCACCCCTGATGAGGCTTCCGAGGAGCAACCTGGGCCTTCCAGTCTGGAAGAGGTGGAGGAGCCCAGCTTGTTCCAGGTATAGTAGTTTTGCTACCATTTAGGGGAATAATGAATGATGTTCACTTAATTCAGGATCGCCAATTGCTTAGTTCCTAACGTGTTTGACATATCAACAGACAGTGGTGTTGGAGACATTTGGGGCCAGAATCTAAACTGCTGGGCTGAGAATTGTATGGTTTTCTATTTGTAAACATTTTGCAACAGTCACTAGATGAGAATTGTGTGTGTTTGATGAACAAATAACTGAAACTATGTCCCTTTTTCCTACACAGGAAGACCTCAGCCAGGAGGTGGCTGTGGAAGGTGGCAGTCAGGAGGAGGCAGGGGTTAGTGGCAGCCACCAGCTGGGTAGTGGCAGCCAAGAGGGGGCTAGGCCTCGGAGCCTGACTGACACCCAAACCCCTCCCCTCCGCCCTCCGTACAAAAGGGCGAGAAGGGGGGGTTATGCGGCACAGTCAGCGCTCCGCATGATCAGAGAGGCTTCAGACTCCCTACATGCCACACCCGCCGACGAGGAGACCTTTGGCTCGGTGGTTGTCACAAAAATGATGGGTATGGAGGTGAGGCAACGCAACATGTGTGAGGGGCTCATCCTCCATGTCCTAAATAAGGGTAGGGCTGGGGAGATGACCCCAGTCACACATGTTTGCCATAGCTACCATGCTCCACCTCCTCCTCCTCCTCCTTCTGCCACCCCACCAGCACGACAGCCACAGCGTGGAAGGAAGCGTGGAAGGAAGACCTGAGAGTGACGACCTGCAATCAGTCTGGTCTGAGAGAAGATGGAGCCTCTCGTAGTACCAGAGCCTGGGGACCTAGATGGCATCTGCTGCAGTTCCGGATACTTTGGACTTCACGACCAGATTGCACTCCCCTTAATATACGTACTCCTCAGGCCCCCAATTTTCTACGCTTGAACAATGATGGTTGCCGTGGGGGGCCAAGGCTTTGCAAATTCCCCAAGTTTCACCATGGCTGCGTTCCTCTTTGGTTTGTTGGTGTGACCTAAATAAAGGTTTTTTGGATTTGAAATAATCATTGACTATTGTGTTTTACTTTGCTACAATGACAGTTTTTCTTTGAGTAGGCTGGTACATTTCACTAATCCTAAAGTAGAATTAACAAGGGGCAACAACAACAAACAACCTCCTAGTAAATTTAAGCAAGAAATACAAATGTAAATAATGTGTTTTTGGTAATTTGAGACACACAACCCCCCTCCAAAAAAAAAAAAAAAAAACATTCAAATATGTATTCCCCCCCAAAAAAAAAAAAGACAAATCATGGTAAAAAAATAACAAAAATTCTTTTCCGTTCAGAGTAAAAATAAACATGTAGTGTATAAATGGTGCAAAGTAATAAAGAAGTAAGTTTGTGAGAAGTGCGGGTGAATAGGAGCAGCTAAAAGATGTCATTCTTGTTGCATTGTAAAGAAAAAGAGAATGCGCTGCATTAAAGACATTTTAACATTGCAGCGTGACGAATGTGCTGTGTCGATTAGGAAAGGTAGTTTTACCTGACCGAGCGCTTCCGTCACAGAATTTCTTCTGAGCATGCGTAGCACTTTGTCCGTCGGACAAGCGTACACACGCTCGGATTTGGTGTGATCGGACCGGGTTGACGGCAAATCTTTCCAGCAGGAGATAAGACTTTGTCCGACGGACAAACCGACGAACACTGTCCGATGGTGCATACACACGGTCTGATTTTTAAACAACCTTGTCCGATCGGACCAAATTGATGAAAAAGTCCGACCGTGTGTATGGGGCTTTAGAGTTATGTTTAGCATTTCATGTCCAAGTGTAAAGAAAAACCTTTATAACCAATTGTCAAGATTGGTATGTTTTTTCGTTTACTTAAAGGACCACTATCACAAAAAAATGTTGGGGGTGGGGGGATTCAATAAAGCCTTAACGGCACTTTTTTGGTGGTAATTTCTTTTAGAGCTACGTGTTCTAATTCAGGCAAGTATTTACTCCAGTTTAGGTAACATTACCGACACAGACAACAAATTTAGGTAGTTCTTACTAATGCCACTTTAAGAGCCTGTCACTATGGCAGCAACAGATTCTTAAAGAATTACCTCTAGTTGCCTTTTTTAAATATCTTTTTATATCTTTAAAAAAGCCAGAAGGAAAAGAAAACTACTACATTTATGGACATGTAACCTGCAGCATATTACTTTTTTGGTACTTGGATTTTGATAGACTTTAAACTGAAAGCTTGTATGGCAGCTTATTTACTTTTTCTCATATGCAATGTCTCTTTACTTGCTTTGTAATCTGTAACTTTCACCCTTTTATTTCTAATGTAGAGAGCTTTGCAATATATTGGTGCTTTATAAATAACAAAAAATAATACTGTGGTCATTATGAAGCCAAATGGTGGTGTCAACCTCTCCTAATGGTGTTAACCTCTGCTGATGGATACATCTCATAGTATATAGTAAACAAATCGTTGGGGAGTCCAGCTCTAAAAAGAGTTAACGGCCTTGTCACAGGGTCAGTGACACAAATTACTGAAGGGGAATTTCAATCTTGAAATCTGAGTGATATGAACAAAAAAAAAAATCAGAAAATCAAATTTATGTGAAGTTGACTTTTAAATTATTTTTAGGTGCAATCACACTTTAAATCTGCACCTTTTTTTCTCATTGTTAGACACTTACCCTATTTGAAACACTACTAAAATTACCCTTGAACTGTTCGTCTCTTTGGTAATGTATTCTAAACCAGGGAGTTGAAAGGCTCTATCAGTTTCAATTAAAACATGAAATGGAAAAAGTGTGCAGTCATTGTGCAAGTTGTACATCATCATTATTTCAACAGACTGGGATGGTCAGTTTACTTAATATATTGCCTCAAGTCATACTTCAAGAACACTCTTATTTTATAGGATAACAAATCACATTGTACTGGACTCCGTATTGACAGGGTGACCTTTCATTTTGAAATATTACTGACATAAATGACCCTTCCATGACTGAGTACACAGTGGGTATGGCAGCAGATGGAGAGAAATGACTGAATTTTGTAAAGAGGGGACCCGTAAAAATGTAGCTACCTGCGGCAAAACCCATAGACTAATGGGAAGTCAAGAAGTTTGAGAAATAATATATTTTATAGAATCGAAAGAATGTTTTAGCACTAATGTAATGCTATCAAGTACTTTTTAAAAAAGACTGGCCACCCAAAAGAAAAGGCAAGACCATCCAGTAAATCCCAACTCTAGAAGACTATGTGAGTCACTAGTGGAGTGGGAATGGAGTACATGTTGATGGAGTGGTGAGTCTTCCTGGGGACCCCCCGCAACAGGTCAATGTCTTGATGCTTGGAGGGAACAGATGATACACATACAAAAGGGCAGCCTATGTGGCTGTTGACTAGCAATGGTTGTAGAACCCCCAGACTAGTGGGCCTGGTGCAACTGTCCCTTTTTCCTTATGGATCAGGTGGCTCTGATCTTAGTAGATCAGCTAACTCTGCCAATTGAAGCTTTAACACAAACAGTAAAAATTGCATTATATTGCAAATAAACAAAGCTACAGTAAGTCTCATCTTTTGCTTTTATTGTAAACTGACCAGACCCCCCCCCCCCCCCCAGATACAGAGCAAAAATTCCTTTTCTCAATGTAGACTTACAGCTGTTCAGTCAGAAACATATGACTATTTGGCTGCACCCTAATTTTATTTTTAATATCTGAGAATAAGCTTCAATTGGGCTTTAAGTGTTTTAGCTGTGAACGATGAAGATGAAATATTAAGGGTTGACCCCCCCCCCCCCCCCCCCCCCAGAGTATCAGTGCAGATTGCAGAAGAAGTAGTAATGTTATGTGTGCTTCAACTAGTGGTGCCACTGACTCACACACACTGTTAGAATCTCGCCTCGGACCACTAAAAGCCCTGCCCCCTACTGCTTAAAGCCCACCCCCGGACCTCTGAGAGCGGGAGGTGAGCCCGGCTGGACAGGTAGGTCTGTAGACAGTAGACTCACTGTTATGCTAAACCCTCTCTGACAGTGTTGCTTACCCTCTGTATAGCTGTGTATTGCTGAAAGTTAGAATTTTAAAAATGGCTACTTGATCATCTCCTGCTACGTAGACTCATCCCCTTCATTCCAGAAAAAGAGAAAGCAGTAGTAATTAGATCAATTCCCGACTCGACTACGCAAACTCCCTCTACATAGGACTACCCAAATACCAGATTGCACGCCTACAAGTTGTCCAAAACACGGCAGCAAGACTAGTCACAAGAAAAAAAAACTGGAAATCCATCTCCCCAGCCCTAAGGACCCTACATTGGCTAACCGTTAAGGATCGGATCACTTTTAAGGATCTGCCTCACCCACAAATGCACACAAGGAAACGCTCCTCAATACCTATGTGAGAAAATAAAACACTACACACCCAATCGCAGCCTCCGATCAACTACCCAAAACCTCCTCCTCATCCCTAAATCCTGCTACAAATCAAAGGGAGAACAAAGATTCGCAGTCCAAGGACCTCGGCTATGGAACGCTCTACCCACTAACATCCGCATGGAAGAAAACCATCGGGCCTTCAGAAAAAAATTCAAGACACATCTCTTCTAAGAAGCAGGAAGCACAGGATGGATCATGCGCCTTGAGGCGATTCAGTTTGCAGTTGCTGCGCTATACAAGTTATTCATTCATTCATTCATTCATTGTAGTACATCGCGTCTGAAGTCTCTGGTCATTTCCTGTAGTTACGTCCGCAGTCTTTGGTAATTTTCTGTAGTTACATCCACATCTCTGTTACCCCTAAGGAAGGAAAGGATCCAACCTCATGCGGCAGCTACAGACCCATTTCACTTTTGAACACTGACCTCAAACTTTTCACAAAAATTCTAGCTTTGCGACTTGCACGCCACCTGCAACAACTAGTCCACTTGGATCAAGTTGGATTCATTCCAACTAGGGAAGCCCAGGACAATACAGTGGAAGTATTAAACTTAATAAATACAACGAATGGGACCCATACCCCATGCGTCTTTCTAGGGACTAATGCGGAAAAAGCGTTTGATTGGGCGACAACATGATGCATTGGATAGCCAGTGTCTACTATACTCTGTCAGCTCATGTGAAAGCTATAGGGGTCCTTTCTGACCCCTTTTCAATAACTAATGGGACCAGGCAGGGGTGATTTTTGTCCCTTCTCCTTTTTGCTCTATAACTGGAACCTTTCCTTTGTAAAATCTGTTTAAACCCAGGCATCATGGGGTTGACTGTTTGGAAAATACAACATAAAATATCAGCTTATGCTGATTATATGCTCTTTTCCTTCACCAATCCAGTGGCATCGCTCCCCGACCTCCTCCACAAATTTAAAGTATTTTGCCTAATTTCTAATCTGAAAATAAATTTCGGTAAGTCGGAAGCCATGGCCCTGACCCTGAAATCAAATGTTGGGTTCAGATGGGCGGGCACGTATGTCCCTGCTAACCTGTACCGTACTTTTGAATTACATTTTCCTCCCCTACTGGCCAAAACCCGCTCCTTACTAGAGAGTTGGCATCGGGGGTTTGCACTCGTGGTTTGGTAGGTGTAACCTCCTTAAGATGTGCATCCTACCGAAATATTTTTACCTCTTTTGAGCTCTTCCGATTGTGATACCTTCTGATTTTTTTTAAACAAGTCCATTCTCTTTTTCTCAAGTTTATATGGGCACATAAATGGCCTTGAATCCCCCGTCGTCAACTCTCACTATCCAAACAATGCGGGGGGCTTGCAGTCCCTGATGTGATGAAATACTATCAAGCTACTCATCTCAGTAGATTTATCAATTGGGGCCGTCACAGTGCAGCCAAACTTTGGGCACAAATTGAGCAAGCTCAAACGGACATACCATTGCTGGGAGCCCCAGCGATATACCACGTACGTTAAACCTACATCCCTTAATGGGACCCACCTTACATTTCTATTCACACCTTTTTTCACAAGCTTCCCTATTCCCACAAGATTCTCCCCTATTCCCAGTATTGGGGAACCCCCAATTTATACCAGGATTACAAGATCAGGCATTCCAGAATTTACATCAAATCGGTCATCACCAAGCATCTCATTTTCTGTCAGATAGCAGATGGCCTTCCATTGCATCTTTAATAGCAGCTACAGGCCCCTTTTGCCTTATCTTCTGGAGGACTCCTCAGTTACACCGCTATCTACTTTCTCTACCAAACCCTAGAGGCTTCAGCCGCTATTTGACCACCTTTGAGAAATACTGCTCTGAGGAAGGAACCTACCAAGGGTCCTTTTCAAAACCTACAATTTACAGATCTCTCCTATTGAACAACCAGATATACCCTGTCTGAAGCACTGGGAAACAGATCTACGGTGCACTTTCACGATAAAACAAAAACAAAACATTATTAGATTCTCTGTTAAATCGTCCATTTGCACGAAAACCCAGGAAACCAATTTTAAAATTCTAATGAGGTGGTACCGTATGCCATACTGTTTTGCTTGCATTTATCTAACAAGTTCTTGTGGTAAAACCAAGGAAGCTTAGACTTCTGAAGAGTATCAATGCTTTACTAAACAAGGAAAAATCTGCACATACAAACTGTAGGATAAACAATACAACACAACTTCTAGCTTTACAAAATATATATATATATATCTACACATATAAGCATGTATAATATGTACACATTAAGTAAACTAAACAGTTACTCAACTTAGGGGTTAAGATGTCCTTCATAGTTCCTTGTTCAAAGTCCAACTCACAAGAGCGTCTCCAAAGTTCTCCAGCTCCTGGAAGCCACGTGTTTCCTCTTTGTCCTCCAAACACAACTGTCCCTCTGTCCCAAAACACATGTTTCTTTCAAACCCTCTCCATGCCCCTCCCACCCACTTCCTGCATAAACCAACTTAACCTAGCTATCTGGTTTATTTACATATCAATGGAGGGGGAAAGGGCCTTTGTAGACATATGCTGTTACTAAATCTAAACTCTATATTATTGCAAAGTCACTATACAAATGCCCATAGCGACACACATACCTCTTACATAAGTTCTACCCTAACACCACAGATCGCTGTTGGAGATGCCAGGAGGGAAAGGGAACACTACTCCACATTTTTTGGTCTTGCCCTAAACTTGAGCACTACTGGAAAGAAGTGCAGAGGATTACTCAGGAGTTCACTGATTTTGAGATCCCTGCCAACCCGGCTTTTTTCTTATTGCACGTGTCGTCCATTCCAGAGAAAATCTATAAAAAATCCATAATATGTCACCTGTTAAATGCTGCCAAATCTTGTGAACCTTTGAAATGGAAAAACCTGCATTCTCCTACTATCAGTTGCTGGCTTCAAGAAATGTGGAAGAAATCAATAAGCTGGAAGATTTGATATTAACAGCACAACATAAACACGAAAAGTACTCCAAGATCTGGAGACTAGGGAATATGTTCTTTTCTAACAAGGGGAAAGCCCTGCTGGGTCCATAACTGACCCAACAGACGTTACCACCTGTCTTTGTGACAAGCCATCGCATTACTTCAGATCCCCTTCCCCCTCCTGTCCAAATTAGTATAAAAAACGGGGAGTGGGTAGCTCCATACCTCTCTTCACGGGGATGATTTTTACAAACAACTACATGAAGACATATACGTATTATGGAATTAATCTTGGTAATGCTTCATTGACTAGTATGTTTCCTTAACACTGACTTTCTATTTGAATTGGATATATGCCTTATCTGTTTATGTTGATGCATATACAATGTTAATGAAAAGTTTTGGATCTGCCTTTTCCTGTTTTCCATAAATAAAATATATAAAAAAAAAAAGAGGAGGGAAAAATGCACTGGACTGCATAAAAAAAATGCACCAAAATCGAATCAAAAACACACTGTAGCGTAATAAGAACTTTCTGGAGCACATCAACAACGTGCATGCAGAAAAGCATCTGGAACGCACCTGGACTGCACTTCTATGGTGTGAACTGGCCCTAAGGAAAAACGTCCTTGAAACCCGTTGGGTATCTTCCATTTGGGGACTAATCAAGTGGTGACCCACAAGTGGTGGAAACACCATATATCCAACTTGTTTTATACAGATGAAATACAAGAATCGCCAGTACACTTTTTCCATTTGATGTTTTTATCTTGATATATTTTTTGTTACAAATAAAGCTTTGTTATCTTTATACTTCATGATACTATATGTGTGATACATTTCTGCATCTAACCCCATTGCTGCTAAAGTCCCACTTAAGAAGGTTTTTTTCTATTGCTACAGTACAGGGATTTTGGCAACCGTAAGTTGCTGCTAAAAAAATTTTTTTTTTAGAGGAGAACAGTGACCATCCAGCACATAGAGCTAAATATATTAGTGCCGCTTGTCCTCCACCATATATACACTCACCGGACAGTTAGCCATGAATGGACAAAGCAAACACAGCCTTTGTTGCAAATCTCCCAATTCATAGGGACAGCCAGCAGCAGTTTAATATTTCTTCACCAGGGGGCGACCCAACCAGGAAGAAGACTGTATAAGAGATAGTAAGAGGACCACTGTCCCAGATGTGGAGGCATGCTGTCAGCACATAGGCTCCTCTGAGCACACATGCGCACATATGTCTTCAGGAGACATGCCTATACATAGATGCAATAGATAGATACAAATCTATACTCTACAGCCTGCACTAATGGTTCTCACAATACTCAATTTTTTCACTGAACATACTGTGATAAAAAATGGTAGAGCTCATCTGGATCAGTGTGCATAGACATCCCAACCTGCAAAAACTCATTTCAGGGAGGTGACAAACTCATTGCAGGGAGCACACATTAGGACGTTGGACACACAGCAGGGCACGGGGCACACAGAGAGGCATGGGGTACATAATGGGGCACACAACAGGGCATGAGGCATACAGTAAGGCACACAGTAGGGCACATCATGGGGCACACTTCAGGACATGGGGAATACAGCAGGGCATGGGGCACACCCCAGGGCACACAGCAGGGCATGGGGCACATCATGGGGCACACATCAGGACATGGGGCACACAGCAGGGCATACAGCGGGGCATGGAGCACACAGCAGGGCACTGGGCACACAGCAGGGCACACAGCGGGGCATGGGGCACATAATGGGGCACACAACAGGGCATAGGGCACACAGTAGGGCACAAATCATGGCACTGGGCACATCATGGGACACGCAGCAAGGCACTGGGCACACCATGTGACACACAATGGAGGAAACACTTTAGCAAGATCCAAGCAGCTGCTGTTTACATTACTTGCAGAGTAGCGTGGGAGCGGCTGTCATTAGACCTCTCGTGGCACACCCCTCCTCTCTACTCGTCGGTCCCAGGTGATGACAGATCTGGTCCCTGCAAAGCGGCTGTCATTAGACCTCTCATGGCACACTCGTCAACTAGCTGTGATTGATGGGTGGATCAGTCATGGGGACCCCTATTGGCAATGTGCCACCTCATCAGTGCCTACCAGCGCAGTCTCAGGGTCCACTAGCGGAGTGGTCCCGGCTCTGTCCCACCCCCTCCCCTGGCCATAGACAGAAGACAGAGCAGCCCCAGCGGCCGTACTCCATTCAGCCACTCGGGCTGCTCTCTCTTTGGCTGAGTGACAGGCCCAGCCGGGAAATTGCCCTGCGCAGTGGGTGTACAGGAGCCCGCAGTCAAATGTGGGAGGCTCCCACGACTCGGGGGACACTTGGGATGTCTGCGTTCAATAAAGCATGTGTAAACCCCCCTCCAAAATTAGATAAATTAAGGGCTAGTTCACACCAAGAAAAACGATCTACAGATGTGTTCCGGATGCGCTTCTGCATGTGTGTTTGTAACACGTTTTTGGTATGTTCCAGTGCATTTTGGATGTGTTTCCAGATACATTCTAGATACTGTCTTTATTATTTTTTCCTGTTTTTTTTTTTCACTGTACTGGGTTCTGGTGCGTTTTTGATGCATTCCAGTGCATGCTGGTGTGTTTTTCATGCCTTTAACGAGTTCCAGTACATTCCAGTGCAGGAAAATGCAGCATGTTCTACTTTTTTTCTGGAACTGGAACGCCCTGGATCTGACCACACTGGTGTGAACTACGTTGTTGGAAATCATATAACCTACTTTCCATTAATTTTTTCTGCATCAAAAACGCATGGAAAGTAGGTTATATGGTTTTCAATGGGATAGTTCACACCAGTGCCTGCCGTTCCAGTTCCAGAAAAAAGCAGAACATGCTGCATTTTTCCTGCACTGGACTGTACTGGAACATTACAAAATGCATCAAAAAGCAATGGATGTCCTTATTTAAGGTTAAGGAAAAAGAGGGGGGAAACGAGCACAGGAACGCATCAAAAACACGCATGCAGAAAAGCATCTGGAAAGTATCCGGACTGTGTTTCTATGGTTTGAACTGGCTCTAAAGCTTTATGTTCACCTGTGATTCCGCAGGTAAAACACTACCTGTTCTAGGATGACAATTCTTACTCATCCTCCTGTATCAGGACAAGAACATCAGAACACTTTCTCTGTTTCTGTTGCTCTTATCAGAGAATGATGTAGCTGATAAAAGACAGCACAGGCAGAAAACAATGGAAGTTATTCACTAACAAGCTTTGTGGCAAGATCAACAGGCATTTTTGTGCGCATATCAAACAGGTATAAAAACACACTTTAAAAGGTACACTATTGGGACATCTGCCTTTACACTCACATGAACTTTAATGGCAACCCAGTCTTAGTCCGTAGGGTTCAATATTGAGTTGGCCCACCCTTTGCAGCTATAACAGCTTAAACTCTTCTGGGACGGCTGTCCACAAGGTTTAGGAGTGTGTCTATGGGAATGTTTGACCATTCTTCCAGAAGCGCATTTGTGTGGTCAGGCACTGATGTTGGACGAGAAGGCCTGGCTCATAGTCTCCACTCTAATTCATCCCAAAGGTGTTCTATCGAGTTGGATCTTGCTTTGTGCACTGGTGCGCAGTCATGTTGGAATAGGAAGGGGCCATCCCCAAACTGTTCCTACAAAGTTGGGAGCCTTAAATTATCCAAAATGTCTTGGTACGCTAACACCTTAAAAGTTTCCTTCACTGGAACTAAGGGGCCAAGCCCAACCCCTGAAAAACAACCCCACACCATAATTCCACCTCCACCAAATGATTTGGACCAGTGCTCAAAGCAAGGTCCATAAAGACACGAATGAGCGAGTTTGGGGTGGAGGAACTTGACTGGTCTGAACACCTTTGGGACGAATTAGCATGGAGACTGCAAGCCAGGTCTTCTTGTCCACATCAGTTATATAAAAATCATAACGTGCAGCGCTGATGTAAGTGATAAAATAAAATGATTTTTATGTTTTGTACAATTGTGTCTGATTGTCGTGTCAGCAGCTAAACACCTTTTAAGTTTGGCGCAGTATTTTCCTTTAATTTTTGTCCACATCAGTGCCTGACCTCACAAATGCTCTTCTGGAAGAATGATCAAACATTCCCATAGACACACTCCTAAACCTTGTGTACAGCCTTCCCAGAAGAGTTGAAGCTGTTATAGCTGCAAAGGGCGGGCCAACTCAATATTGAACCCTATAGACTAAGACTGGGATGCCATTAAAGTTTATGTGCGTGTACATTAAAGGCATGTGTCCCAATATTTTTGACAATAAAGTGTTTATTTAACAGACCAAAATTAACCAATTAAGAGATGTTTATTGTTAGAATTTGCATACTCGTTTACACACATGTCGATGCCATGCCTTTTACATTGTGTTTTCGAAAGATGCCATTGAATTGACTTGAATGACATAATCCAGGGAATGTTCCGAATTTGCAGAACGCGATAATATTTTTTTGCAATGATTGGTTGGAAATGTACTATACTAAAAACAATGGGTTGTTGTTTATCCATGCAACTTGATTGCTCTGGAAATAACAGAAAATGTTATGACAGTGAATCTAGTGTGGATGCACACTCTTGAATTACAATAATGCCCCATACACACAGTCGGATTTTCCGACAGAAAATGTCCTATCGGACAATGTTGTCGGAAATTCCGACCGTGTGTAGGCTCCATCAGACTTTTGATCCGACGGACAAAGTTTTATCTCCTGCTCTCAAATTTTCCGACAACAAAGTCCTATCGGACTTTTTCCGATCGTGTGTAGCGAATTCCGACAGACAAAGTGCCACGCATGCTCAGATCACATTACAAGACCAAAGCTATTGGCTACTAGCCTCTACGTTCAGGATGATCGGATTTTCCGACAACTTTGTCCGACCGTGTGTATGCAACACCAGTGTCGGACAAAATCCGTTGGAAAAAATCTGACGGATTTTGTAGTCGGAATTTCCGACCGTGTGTACGGGGCATAACAGTGAAAAATAGCGTTGCAAAAAAATCACCTTAAATGTGAAATGGCAGCATACGTCCTGCTACGTTTGAGCATAACACAGCAAGTAATACATTTATAACCCAGTGTGGGATGTGGTTCCATAATGAGAACTTGTATTTTATTGTGGGACTGTACTCTGGTTGCAGATTATTTTTGTATTGCAACAGATTAAGTTCATGAATCCACAGTGTGTACCCATCAGATGGGATATGTTATTGTCTAATTAAAGTTTATGGAGTAGTTACAATCACATCCACAGGAAACTAGTCGGGAGAGACTGATGCCACCAGATATTTTGGCGCACAGGAGCAATACCTCTGTGTGAGTGATGAGGTTATCAGTGCACACTTGTAATCACAAACAGGTTTTCATTGTAATGGCTTTCCCATTCAACTTAATGATTCAAAATAAATATTATGCCGAAAGTATCCTGATTACAAGTGTACTGCATCCCAAATCACACTCCATCTCATTTTCATTTCACAGAGAGGCTAATCAAACAAACTGTTACTCGCCTATTTTTTTTTTTTTAATAAGAGGACACAAAAGAAGTATAACATCATTTAGATTTAAGACATAATTATAACAATCAGTATGATTCAATTACATCTTATATCTCACAACTAATTTCAAGAATTCACATTCTGCCGGTTACAGAAAAAAAAAAAACTAATAAAAAAAAGTAAAGTTGTAAATTAATTAAAAGCAACCAAGCACACTATAAAATGTAAAAATGTGCATTATAACAAAACAAATATTTGGTACTCTATAGGAAAAGGTTACATGTAAAGCCATAAAATAGAAAAAAAAAAAAAGCAAAGTAATCTGCTGTATTAGGTTTTGGGGTGATTCACTTAAAGTGATCGTAAACTTCTGTTAAAAACTGAAATTTATATGTACATGAAATGTGTAGTTTATATATAGCTATATATCTATATACTGTATTTGTAGTCAGATTCTTCACTTGGAAATACGAAAATCCAAGACCTGCGGTGTTCCTTGGCCTAGCTGGTCAGTATGCCCAAAAGAGGGAATATCCTGAATGAATATGTATGAAATGTAAATGAAATGATAAAAGTATGGGGGAACGGGTGGGTGGGAACCCAGAAATGAGCCGACAAGGATCTGATAGAGGAGTAGGAAGAGGCCCTCAGACTGCCTGCGGCCAGCCTTCTAACTTGTAGTCAGAGTCTTCACTTGGAAATGCGATAATCCTAACTGCGGTGTGCCTTGGCCTAGCTGGTCAGAATGCCTAAAAGAGGGCAAAAAGAGACACGAAGTAGGTGTGATGTGAAAGCTTCAATAAAGGGCCAGCAACAACCATCAGACCAGAAAATAGTGAATCCCTGCATGACTACAAAAAAGGGGATTACGTATGTAACTGCTAAAACAGGAGGATCTCCAGTGCCCCATGTACCTGATGATAAAAGAATGGACCCCCCTGTTCGGGACCTACAAAAATTGCCTCTGATCCTGACGAATATCAAGAAAAGGGTTTAGGATTCGAGCCTAATTTTGGAAGGTAAACCTAGACATGAGAACAAACTGTATGTAGTGAGAGGATGCATGGGGAAAGGGAGAAAGAGCTGACCAGAGGAATATTGCAGAGAAGGACATATCCTTTAATCCGACACCGTTACTGTGGTACGGTAATGAGACCACGAACCCCTGGCTTGTCCCTCTATTCTAATTATGGGGAAGTTGTAAGCGTAGTAAAAGGGGAACTGCCTAGAGCACTAACTGGTAACTGCGGCAAGGGTAGGAGACAGGAAGTCTGAAACACCACGAAAACCTGGCCGGTAACTTGTAGCCGTGCCAAAGAGAACATCCCTGTCTACCTTGAATACCCTTTATCATGGCTTAGAGAGGGTGAGCTGCAAAAATGGACAGACTGACAGGAGTTTGTAGGGGTCTGAAATGCTGATACTTGATAGTGTTGGCAGATGGCCAAATTACAGAGGCAATATGCAGGAAAAACCAGAGACATGAACCTATGAAAACCTTCCCACCCTTGGTAGAAGCCCTCGGAATACTCTGGATAAAGGACCATTGGCCAGATCGATCACCTGTGACCAGGCTAGCCCCCAGTTCCACATGCCACTGTGAAGAAATTCCAACATCACCTGAGAAGAGCAGGAGCCGGGGTCGCAGCTGACACCTCCACTCTAGCTGAGTGGGCTATGATCTAACAATTGTTGCATGGACGTTAAGAGCACATTTAGTACTGCATGAATCTGGGTTAAGGAATCTTGCATAGAAACATGTTCTGCGCTGGTGGATGGAAGAGGTTGGGACTGAGTTTGAAATAACAACCTAAAAAGTACTGCCCCTCCCAGCTGAGACCGGGAAAGAGGTACACCAGAGATAGAATACATCTATGAGTTTGGTATGGTCCCACCCCTTCGTGATGGGGTGCTACCATGCACTGAACCCTCATGCAGGGTTTTGTAGAGATGAATGCGAATTTGACACTTCCGAAACACGCGCCATGCCCTGATCTAAGGCAACACAAACTAGAGCAGTGGTGGCCTGCCCCCAAAGCCAGTCACAAAAAAAAAATAATGATAATAAAAAATATCCATTTAAAAAAAAAAAAAAGTTCCTTTAAGTGCACTGTGTCACAGTGCACTATGGAAGCGTCATGCCAATGCAATCCCGTGAGTGCAGGCAAAACGCTTCATTTGCAGAGTTTTTTGATGCCCTGTGGCGCTATGCAGAGCGCCTCTAGACGCTCATTGGGGCATTCTCCTGCATTATGTGTCCTGATGGTGGTTAGTGACTGGCTGGTCCATAGGACGTAGGGCGGTGCTTTTATCGGACCAGCCAATCACTTCTGGTTTTCTGAATGACTCATCCTGGCTACCGGTCTGAACCCGAGCAGAGGAGTCGGCCGGTGATCGGGAAATATCACTGGCTGCTGCTAGCAGGTAAGATTAGAAAACTTCTTGTTTTGTGCTCTCAGACCTGCAGCAGCTGCCTGTTTAGTGGCTATTGGGGGGGGGGGGGGGGGGGGGGTGCAGTGAAGGGTTGAGACTTGAGAGGCACATTCCGGAGACAGTACATCTGGATGGGGCTGCTAGTGTTAAATGTGTGGCAGGTAGGGGGAGGGGCAGCCTGGCACAGAGTGGATGATGCTAGATGTTATGCTAGTTGTTCAGGCTGTCCTGTCCTCTCCTCTCCTCTTATCTCCTCTCCTCTTATCTCCTCTCCTCATTTCATCCAGCTGCATTTACACCCAGTCTGAGAGCAGAGACCAGAGCTTCTCCCTGGCAGGGGGGATCTGATCATACTGGATGGTGACATTGTACTGGGAGGACAGGAGGGGAAGACAAGTCCTTCACTGTACACTGATCTGTGTTAGATCAGAACACTGACAGGCAAATCCACCATACCCTGATCATTAAATATCTCCTTTCTTGCTGCATCCATCCATCCATCCCCATCCATCCATCCACCCCATCCATCCACCCCATCCATCCACCCCATCCATCCCTCCATCCATCCACCCCATCCATCCATCCACCATCCATCCATCCATCCATCCATCCACCCACTCCACCCCATCCATCCATCCACCGGATCCATCCACCCACCCCATCCACCCACCCCATGCATCCATCCACCCCATCCATCCATCCACCCCATCCATCCATCCACCCACCCCATCCATCCATCCACCGCATCCATCCACCCACCCCATCCATCCACCCCATCAATCCATCCACCCATCCACCCACCCCATCCATTCATCCATCCATCCATCCACCCCATCCATCCATCCACCCATCCCACCCCATCCATACATCCACCCCATCCATCCACCCCATCCATCCATCCACCCCATCCATTCATCCACCCATCCCATCCATCCATCCATCCACCCACCTATCCATCCATCCATCCACCCACCTAATCCCCTGCCTGTCCATCCATCCACCCACCTACTCACCTACCTGTCCATCCATCCCTGCACACCACTTCCTGCTGGTTGTGTATATCCTGGCTATCCCTCCTCCTTCCTATATGAAAGCATTTTATTTCTTGGTATTGTCCTAAAGCTGACCATACTCTGTCCAATCCCCTTTTTCACCAGACCATACACAATACAGTCTGTGCAATCTCCTATAGATCTGCCATCTACTATGTAGTGCAAGAGCCTGCCTCTGAACTAGAGAAATGAGAATAGACAACCAACCCAAGAAACAACAACACCCCGTCGTACCTGACAAGTATAAGGATGTAGGTGCAGAAATGACAACACCAACAGCGCGTGAATGTGCTATATATTTCTAGTAAGCTGTATTTCTTTTGTCTCTAAATAATTTAGAATTGTAATAACTGTTTCAGTGTAGACATTAACACTGCAGAGCCAAATTCTCAGGGTTGATAGATTCCTACAAATGCAACAATTTCTGCACTGTTAGGTCTAAATATGGTAACATTGCAGATAAAATTCCTATGGTGAGACCACAGTCAGTGCTCTGCGGGAATTATTTGAGTCTTCTGTAAATGCTGGTAGGTGATTACAATGTGACTGAATCATGGATAGTTTTCTATTGCGTTACAGCCTAGGTGAACATAATTACACTTATGCCCCGTACACACGGTCGGAAAATCCGACCACAAAATCCATCAGATTTTTTCCGACGGATTTTGTCTGGTGTTGCATACACACGGACAAAGTTGTCGGAAAATCCGATCATTCTGAACGTGGGGTGACGTTTGTTGCCTACGACGAGACTACGTAGAGGCTAGTAGCCAATAGCTTTGGTCTTGTAATGTGATCTGAGCATGCGTGGCACTTTGTCCGTCGGAATTCGCTACACACGATCGGAAAAAGTCCGATAGGACTTTGTTGTCGGAAAATTTGAGAGCAGGAGATAAAACGTTGTCCGTCGGATTTTCCGACCAAGTTTTATCTCCTGCTCTCAAATTTTACAGTTGGAATTTCCGACCGTGTGTATGGGGCATTAGAGCACTCCTTTAGCATGCATCTTCAGTACATGTCCAGCTGATACAGGGTGCCTTATCTGTACTCTAGTAAGTATCAGTGTTCAAATACATCATTACACCTGGCCATAGGAGATGATCACATACAGTGATATCTAGCTGTTTCCCAATTTAGTATCATTCTTGTTATCTGTCCGTGTTCTTTCTGTGTTGACCTCATCCTGACCAAATCTTTGTTGTAAGTGAAACACAAACCTTAGCTGTATGTGTCTCTATAATGTGAAGATACAGCTAAAGATATTTATAAGAATCCTGCAGCTTTTATACTTTTCTTTTGAAGCATTGCAAAAGTTTATAAAGAATAGCTCAACTCTATGTAATATCTGTAAAATAAAAGAATCCACTTTCACGTACAAAAAGAAAAACTGTACACGATTGCTACTCAAGTCATCCTGGTATTTAAAGCGGTAGTAAACCCGCTGAAAAAAAAATTTCTTTAAGTACACCTGCAGTCAGCGGCGCATTGCACGGGGAATATCTCCTAAACCGTACAGGTTTAGGAGATATTTTTTTTACCTACAGGTAAGCCTTATTATAGGCTTGCCTGTAGGTAAAAGTAATTTTTTTCACTTTACAACCACTTTAATGTTATTAAGTGTTAACTTTCTATTTGAATTTGTAATTTTCTAAAACTGGCAAAAAAATGAATTGTTACCTGCTTGAATTATTTACATTTTGTGTACAGAACACTCCCAGAAGTGTAATCTCCCACTTGTGTGATAGGCTGATTTTCCCATTTCTATTTTGCAAAGCTACTTCCTTATGTCCCGTACACACGATCATAAATCCCGCCAGCAAAAGTCCGATGTGAGCTTTTGGTCGGAAATTCCGACCGTGTGTATGCTCCATCGGACTTTTGCTGGCGGAATTCCCGCCAGCAAAAGATTGCGAGCAGGTTCTCAATTTTTCGGTCGGAAAAAGTTCTGATTGGAAATTCGGATCGTCTGTAGCATATCCGACGCGTGCTCAGAAACAATTCGACGCATGCTCGGAAGCATTGAACTTCATTTTCTCAGCTTGTCGTAGTGTTGTACATCACCGCGTTCTTGACGGTCGAAAGTTCAGCAAACTTTTTTGTGACAGTGTGTATGCAAACCATCCAAGATTTTTCTGACGGAAAATCCGCTCGTGTGTATGCGGCATAAGACTCTTACCCTATGTTCACATCTATGCGCTTTTTGGTGCATTTTACAGTTTACAGAGAAGCACTGCAGTCCATTTACAATGGTTTCCTATGGTACACGTTCACATCTATGCGTTTTTCAGCTGGTGCATTTTTTCTAAGGGTCAGGGACTTTATTTCCTGCAGCAGATTGCGTTTTGCGTGTATGGGGCTGCACTAAACTTCAATGGGGCTGCACTAAAAATGCAAGTGTTGCACTTTTTATGCATTTTTGGATGCATTTTGTGTTTTTTTTTTCACTTTACCACACTGTGTATAGCTGACACAGATTTTAGAATTTCGGATTTCCGAATTTTCGGATTTTCAAACTTCCGAATTTTCGGATTTTCGGATTTCCGAATTTTCGGATTTTCAAATTTTCAAATTTTCGAATTTCCGAATTCCGAATTTCGGATTTCCGAATTCCGAATTTCGGATTTTCGGATTTCCGAATTTCGGATTTTCGAATTTCCGAATTCCGAATTTCGGATTTTCGGATTTTCGGAATTCCGAATTTCTCGGAATTCGGAAATTTAAAAATTTGAAAATTTGAAAATCTGAAAAAAAGAAAGAAAATCTGTTTAATTCTAAATAATAACTAACTATTAAATTATAGGTATTGGAATTCCCTTTCAAATTTGTCTGTTAGTGAACGTAACGAGTACGAATTTATCCAAAGTTACGAATTATCTGAAATAACGAATGCCGCATCTAACCAAATGGAACGTAACGATCCAATAATAATAAATAACAATAATAATAAAACCTTTTTATTATTATTAATTATTTATTATTAATTTGTTCCGTTCCATTTGTTTCCCATTTGTTCCGTTCCATTCGTTATTTCAGATAATTCGTAACTTCGGATAAATTCATACTCGTTAATTTAATAGTTAGTTATTAATTAAACTGATTTTCTTTCTTCTTTTCTGATTTTCACATTTTGGGATTTTCAAATATTTGAATTCCCAAATTCGGATTTCCGAAAGTCCGAAAATTTGGAATTCCGAAAAACCGAAAATCCAAAATTCCGAATTTCGAAAATCCAAAATTCCGAATTTCGGAAATCCAAAATTCGGAATTTCGGAAATCCAAAATTCGGAATTTCGGAAATCCAAAATTCGGAATTTCGGAAATCCGAAAATTCAAAATTCGGAAATCCGAAAATTCAAAATTCGGAAATCCGAAAATTCGGGAAATCCAGAAATTCGGAAATCTGAAATTCGGAAATCTGAAAATTCGAAATTCGGAAATCTGAAAATTCAAAATTCGGAAATCCGAAAATTAGAAATTCGGAAATCCGAAAATTCGAAATCCGAAAAATAGAAATGTGAAAATTCCCGAAATTTCCGAATTTTTGATTTTCGAATTTCCAAATTTCCGAATTTTCGATTTTCCGAATTTACGAAAAAATCAAAAAAACTAATTAAACGAAAATAAACAAATTTTTGGTCAGTGCACATGTCTAGTTTACCATATTCCACCAAGCCATTCCTTAATTATTTCCCACATGTAGACACGACCGAAACAAATAACCATTTTTACAGTGTAAAAGTAAGATAATTCAGGACACTCATATCTGCTCAAAAAAAACTTGTCCCATCTCAACTGTTGCTTTATGCATTGACATATCTCCATAGCTTCTCCAAGGTTCCAGAGAGCAGGGGGAGTTACCAGAGATGCTGCCAACTCAGTCATCCAGCCTCCCTGAGTCACTCAGCTTTGACCCAGATTCATACCAGGCTCGGCTGCCAGCCAAGCCAAATTTACCTACACTAACAACTATGTACACTAGCACCTAGATAGAGGGTGCTACACAGGACTGAGAAGAACCACATTTTTCTGTGGAGTGATGTAAGAGCATAATGGCATACTAAGTGGGAGGTGTGGAAGGCTTATAAATTCTGAGCTGCGCAGCCAGCAGAGCTGAAGCCAAGAGGCTATAGAGAATCCAAGGTCCTGCACAGCAGCTGAGAGACCTTCTGAAAACCTTGTTTGCAAAGGCGTACACACTACACTGTTGGTTAATCAAAAGTACATAATCAAAAATGGTATGGGTAGTACTGTCATTGGGTTTGGAGGAATCTGACAAAGAACAATATGTATGCTTATATCATGACTATGTACAGGCATACCCCACTTTTAAGTACACAATGGGGTTTATTTACTAAAGCTGGAAAGTGCGAAATCAGGCTCACTTCTGCATAGAAACCAATGAGCTTCCATGTTTTATTACCAAAGCTTAATTGAACAAGCTGGGGTTAGAAGCTCATTGGTTTCTATGCAGAAGTGAGCCTGATTTTGCACTTTCTAGCTTTAGTAAATAAATCCCATTGTGTACTTAAAAGTGGGGTATGCCTGTATAATGTTTTCTGAACAACCCTTTAAGGCCCCAACACTGGGCATTTAGGCCCCCGTGCATGAGGCTCTGGTGTTTCGCTGCAGGCACTGGTGCACTCTCCAGCCCTGCTGCATGCAGCCTGCCAAACACTATGAGAGGTTTACAGCTGCTACAGATAAACAGGGCTGGATAGTGAACCTAGTGGTATGAACATTCAGGGCAGTATGCCTGCATTCAAGGCATTTGTCCCTGGGCATATGCTGCCCTAAATGTAAGTAACACTAGGTTCACTATCCAGCCCTGTGCATCCATAGCAGCTGTCAGCCTCTCATATAGTTTGACAGGCTGGCTGCAGCCAGGCTGAATGGGACATGTGTCCATCCGCCCGCAGCTAAATGCTGGATCCAGGGACTAAATTCCCAGTGTGCATGGGGCCTAAAAGAAAACTTCAAAATCATCAGATTTTATTCTGCTGGTTCCTGCTCAAAAAAGTTTGCTGGACTGGAAATTCACAACCATGACAGTGTATGTTAGGTGTAAAAAAAGAACAAAATGTACCTCAACATATTTGCATTACATTCTGTTACAGTGTGAATGCAATCAGCATAAAAGAAATGAGCAGTGTAAAAATAACAGAGAACATTGTGCTAAAGAAAAATGGCACAGAACCATTTAACATAAATAGTATTAGCAGTTTTCTTAAAAAAAAAAAAAGAAACTCCAGGCAAGCAGCTGTAGCAGCCTGTAGCTTAGGCAGGGAGCTCCTCACAAATTTACCTGCCAGGAGTAGTTATCCTGGTTGATTGATAGAGATCTATTGATTTCTCCCCGTTTGGCCTTTTCTCTTCTACCACTAAGTGGCCGGGTACTTGGTGGTACTAGATATGAGAAGGGCAACCCAAGGTCAGGTTATGGGTATACGGGGTATCCCAGCCAATGGGCAGGGGTTTTCTTGAAACCCTTGGCCTGCTGGGAGAACCTATTTGGGTGGAGTCAGGTGATCTGGTTTTTGTGCCACCTGGACGGCTGTCTGAGTGGACATGTGTCATATGCCCTGGGCTGCTAGGCTGCTAGGCCGGGGGCATCTGGCTACCATGCTGTGTAAGGGCCTATCCAGAAATGAGAGGGCAGCGTAGGGTTGGGACTGCAGCTTGCAGTCCAACCAGAAGTGACGGTTCTGTTGGCCGGAGAACCTGTCAGTGGTCGGAGGTAGAAGGGAAGCTGTCGCCACAAAGGGACCGACAACCTTTACCAGGGACCACAGTGAGTAACTGAAGCAAGTACCAGAACCATATCCTCACCGAACAGGCATGGTGGAGAATCGAGGAAACTTCAGGTGGTGATCAAGTCAGAGACCCAACCAGCGGAGGAGACACTTGCAGAGCAGCCTTGTGAGTCAAGCCAGGGACCTCGCCGGTTAGCAGGGGTGAAGCTTGAGAAGTATCTGGAGTGCCAAGCTAGGGACCCAGCAGGGAAGCATGGGTGACGCTTGAGGAGATACAACCGCAAACCTTGGAGGAGCTCCAGGGATTCAGAGTCAGTGAATCAGAGGGTCTAGTGAGAGACCGGGAGCTCAGTGTTGAAGAACTACAAGAGGCAGTTTGTAGTGAAGCTGAAAGGATGTTACGTTTGAGTTAGGAACTGTTAAAGACTGTTACCATAGGAGATAGCATTCCTGCATGTGCAGATGTGGCGCCTTGCTGGGGCCTTTCCCTGCATGGCTATCTTCCTATTGAAGTCTCGGAGCCTGCCAATTGAATCTATAACTACTTAAGGGTGTCCTGGCCCTAACCCTTTTTCCCCCAAAAATACAAAAAGGACTGTCAAAAGAAATAAAAACCTCTTTTACCTCCAAGAAGTGTCTGGCGCCCAATGGCTTTCACCATCTTTGCACACACTATGCCTCACAACCCACTACACATTGAAAGGTGTCAGCTATCTTTGGCCTTGGAGGTCCTCATTAGAATGAAAGAGGCTAAAGACTTTGCTACACAGCTAATAAAAAATGTACATTTTCAAATACTGTCAGAAGGTTTGTAAATTATGTGCAGGCATATGTGGCCTCAAAACACAATGATAGGTTAAGTGAATAGCATGGATTATGTTGTTACAATGGCATTTGAAAGTAGGAGTGGTATATTAGGAAGCAAGTAAACATGTTTTCCCTAAAATGTATGTGTTGAAAGCAGAAGAAATGGGCATTGCAGATTGATTGTTTGTATGGGTCTGCGTAGCCGCAGACTGGTCAGAATGCCTAGGCTGACCTATGTCCACAGACAAAATAGCCTATAATGGGCACATGAACTGGATCACAGAGCGATGGAAGAAGGCGGCCTTGTCTGATAAACAACATTTTCTTACATCATGTGGATGACCGGGTGCATGTGCATGTGCATTGCTTACCTGGGGAAGAGATGGCACTAGAATGCAGTATGGGAAAAAGGCAAGCCAATGGGGGCAGTGTGAGGCCACACAATAAGGTAGGTAGGCCACCTACCTAAATTTTGTTGCTGAGCAAGTACAGGCCTTTATGAAAACGGTATTCCTTGATGGTACTGGCCTCTTTCAGCAGGATTATGCGTCCGGCCACACTGCAAAAGTGATTCAAGAATGGTTTGAAGAACACAACAATGATTTTGTGGTGTTGACTTAGCCTCCAAGATCTCCAGATTTCAATCCATTTAAACATCTGTTGAATGAGCTGGAAAAACAAGTCCAATCCATGTAGGCCCCACCTTGCAACTTACAGAACTTAAAGGATCTAAGAGGTCTAGTGGTGTCCAAGCCTCGATGGGTCAGGGTTGTTTTGGCAGCAAAAGGGGGACCTACTCGATATTAAGTGGGTGGTCATTAAGTTATGGCTGGTCGGTGGATGTACATAAAGTGCAAGGATAGCCCAACACCAAAAAGGTACTGATCTTCTGCATGCATTTAGCAAATTCATTTTTAGTAAATGTATGTAGCCACCACTTTGAAGCTCTTCTGCAGGGTTGGTGGATGGGCACTTGTGGTTTGCATGTAACTGGGAGGAAGCACCCTCCTCTTTGCTAAAACTAGCTGTCATTACAGGGCTATGGGAGAGGGGAGAGTGCTTGGGGAGGGGGAGTGACCTATTAGGGGCACCCGGGTGCAGCCCCCTTTCTCCACGCCACCTCCTATATGCAATAGATAGATTCATGCATAGCATTAAATCTATCCAGGGCCACCACAGCCGCCCCCTATTCAGGCGTCCGCCCCCTTTCAGGACACTGGACAAATGAATTACAGCAGCTAGTTTTTTTCTTTTTAAGCACCAGATTAGAACCAGAGGCTCTAATAGGCTTCAAAATAGGGTGGGCTTGGTCGCAGAGAATGCACTCCGATCCCACCCAGGTGTCTTACAACAGCGAATGAATATTCACTGTTGAAACACTGATCCTCAATCCAGCCATTGAGAAGCGGGTGTGAGACCCGTTCTCCGATTGGCCAAAAAGACAAGACCCCCAATTGGCCGTCGAGGAGGAGGGAGGAAATGGAGACTGCTGCCGTCACCATGATGACCCCTGGAGAGCAGAAGAATGGGAGGCTGCCGAGCAGGGGAAGCCGTCAATGATAGGTGAGTGCTACAGACTGGAGGGGGGGTGGCATACTATTAGCCGCCCCCCCCAACAAAAAATTCCACTGCCCACCACTGGACAAACTGCTGCTTTGCTACTGCTAAGTTTTAGTCTCCGTGCACACCAGCACGAAGCTCAAAAAATGCTAGAGAAAAATAAACAAGTGGATGAAAAAGTGTTTTTGGAGAAGTTTTTAGGAGCATTTAGGAGCGTAACCTTTTTATCAGCGTTATAGTACATGAAGAAAAAATTTAAAACACTCAGAAAAAGGTGTTGAGAGCATTTTTATAGTGGTTAGAAGCTTTTATCGTTTTTTTTCTGCCAGATTTAATTTTCCTGCTCCTAAATGCTGAAGCTTGAAAAACCCTTCTAGCATAAAATAGTGTGCATGGACACATAGGGGGTTATTTACGAAAGGCAAATCAACTTTGCACTACAAGTGCACTTGGAAGTGCAGGCCCTGTAAATTTGAGGGGAAGATCTGAAATGAGTGGAAGCTCTGCTGATTTTATCATCCAATCATGTGCAAGCTAAAATGCAGTTTTTTTTATTTTCCTTGCATGTCCCCCTCAGATCTACAGCGACTATACTTCCAGTGACCTTGTAGTGCCAAGTGGATTTACCTTTCGTAAATAACCCCCATAGGATAACACTATTAGCTTCTAGGAGCTTAAAAAAAATGCTAATGTGCATGGATCCTTAGGAGCTTTTTCAGAGTTGTTAGCCCTTCAAAGAAAGGGCTTACTGGCAAATGGCTGGTGTCATAGCTGGTCACATGTGCAGCACCACAGCAACTGTAGTGTCAGTAAGAGGCTAAATTAGTGGAGTTTTAATCTTCTAGGAACTCAGCTTAACTCTCATGATTCTTTAGAGCTGCAACTTAAAACATGCAAATCCCTAAGGATGCCTTTACACTGGGGCGGGCAGGCATTGATGCTCTATTCGGCTGCTAGCAGGGCGATTTTAACCCCTGCTAGCGGATGAATAAAGGGTTAAATGCGCCAGTGTAGTGCCGTGGCCGAATCGCTTTGCAGGCGATTCGGCGGCGGTACCCATTCATTTAAACGGGCAGGAGCAGTGTATACACCGCCCCAAAACCACTCCAAAGATGCTGCTTGCAGGACTTTTTTTAACCTCTTGCCAGCGCAGCGCAGCGCCCCAGTGTGAAAGCACTCGTTTTTCAGGAGCTTTACAGGCGATATTTTTAGCTCAAAAGCGCCTGAAAAACGCCTCAGTGTGAAAAGGGGTCTACTACAATGTCATATCCGATTTAATAGGATAATATTATTTTTAAAATAATTTTCAATATTTCCAAATCTGCAGTTTGTAATGAATGTAATACCTGGTCGTTGTTCATGCACTTCTTGTAGTAGAAACCAGCCTGCAACAAACCGAACTGTCCTGTCTAAGGCTCAGTTCACACTGCAACGATACAGGGAAACCTTCGAATCCAGTACAGGTTCCCGAATTGCATGTCTCCCGCTGGCAGTTCACACAACACTATGCGAACCGCTGGGACTATCAATAAAAAGTTAATGACACCCCCAGATTGGTTTACATATGGCAGTGCGAACTGCCAATTCGGACAGGAATCGGATCGCATAAGTGTGACTACCAATGCGATCTGATTCTGGACCAAAAAAAGGGCCCTGCACGAGTTTGGTTCGAATGCGATGCAAATTCAGACATAGAGTTTGGTCCAAATGCCTTGCACAGACATTGCATGTGATCTGCACAGCAGTGCGGTGTGAATCACATGCAATGTCTGCCATCGCAGCAGTGGGAACCGGCCCTAACCGTTCACGTTAAAACCAGGGGTTTAGTTTGGGGATGCACCGATACCTTTTTTTTTTTTTACGGATGCCGATACTTTTTTTTTTTAGTACTCGTCGATACCAATTACGGATACCTACCGCAACTTTTTTGTTTACACTTCAGCTGTCAGCAATGGTACAAAGCACTGAAAAGTAATTTACAAATAATATATATATATTTTAATTGTGCACTCTTTTCAATATGAAATCTGTAAATATATAGGTATATATAGGTGTAAAAATATTAACACACAAAGCAAACAAAAAAAAAGTTTTAATTATTAATAGTTTATAAAATAGAAGTGAAAAAATAAAAATCAACAGGACAAATTGGAAGGCCGGGTACCGGCCTGAAGTTATGGGAGGAGCCCGGAGGGTATTTAAGCAGCCCAAAGGCCGCCGGTCTTTGTCGGTTTCCTGTGCGTGATATCTGATACGTCAGACATCTAGGACCGACTCGTTCGAGACAAGCGCTGTTGGTGCCGGTTCGTGAGCTCCGTTTTCGTCTGTCCGTCTCCTCTTGTTGCAGTCCCGCGTTCCGTGTTCGTAAGTCGCCTTGTCCCTTCGTGTCGCACTCGTGTCGCCGAGTCGCAGTTCGTTCAAAGAGTCTGGTTCGGCTGTCGCAGGTAGGGCTTCGGCTCCCATGTTTTTATGTTCTCATGCACTGCTTATCATGTCACTAAACTGTGGTCTGCGTAGCTCACGAACCACGCGCTGCTTGTCTCGAAACCTAAACACTTACTCGCACGTTTTTGGTTGTACACGATCGGGAGCCATCTAGCGGCACGCACATTCAGGGCCGCCCGCCACGAATCACTCCGACCGATGCCGCATCCGGCACTCAAGGGTTCCCTTACGCGGTCGTGCTACGCAGTCTTCGAATCGTTCAAACACGACTCACGCACGGGTGCCGTTCGCACTCACACGTATCGTTCATGTCCGGCCACTATTCGAATCAGTGGCGCCAGCGAGCGTACCAAATCGCTATTCACATTCCGAAGCACTGTTGGCATACTAATTGTACGAATCACTTCGACCGTGTCGAAACATTTCACGTGTTAGCATGACAATCATTTCATCATTTCAAACATGGCTTACGTATCGGGCCATTCGGTCATGCTAAATCATTTCGCATCAGTTGAACAGGGCGTTCATGCCATCGCTTCGATCCTGGTCCGGTCGCATCCATACATGCTCCGATCGGGGCGATCCAGATGCACGACTACCCGGCCTCATTTCGATACATGCGCCAAGGGCGGAATCACATCACTGGTTGCGTACATTCCTGATTCTTGCCCCTGTCATGGTATATCATTTCTGTCACCTTACCACCCCCGGCATGAATACAGTCACTTCCCCGCACTAATTCGTGTCGGCGTGCCCCAGGCCGGCCTCATTTCAATACATGCGCCAAGGGCGGAATCGCATCACTGGTTGCGTACATTCCTGATTCTTGCCCCTGTCATGGTATCTCATTTCTGTCACCTTACCACGCCCGGCATGAATGCAGTCACTACCTCGCACTAATTCGTGTCGGCGTGCCCTAGGCCCGGCCTCATTTCAATACATGCGCCAAGGGCAGAATCGCATCACTGGTTTGCGTACATTCCTGATTCTTGCCCCTGTCATGGTATCTCATTTCTGTCACCTTACCACGCCCGGCATGAATGCAGTCACTACCTCGCACTAATTCGTGTTGGCGTGCCCTAGGCCCGGCCTCATTTCAATACATGCGCCAAGGGCGGAATCGCATCACTGGTTTGCGTACATTCCTGATTCTTGCCCCTGTCATGGTATCTCATTTCTGTCACCTTACCACGCCCGGCATGAATGCAGTCACTACCTCGCACTAATTCGTGTCGGCGTGCCCTAGGCCCGGCCTCATTTCAATACATGCGCCAGGGGCGGAGTCGCAAAAAAAAAAAAAAAAAAGACTTTGATTCTTGCCCTTGTCATGTTATATCATTTCTGTGTCACCTTACCACGCCCCGGCGTTAATTGGTCACCTGCCTGTACGAATTCACGCCGGCGTGCCCTAGGCCGGCCGCATTTCTATAACGAAAAAAAAAAAAAAAAAGGGGAGCTTGGAGTCGGACCCGGTGGCAGCTGGATGTCACAGTTCGGCCTCAGCAATACTCAGGCAGTTAGCCTCGTTTCACGGTTGCCTCGTTTCTGTACGTGCTCCAGAGTCCGGCTCACGGGCACCCCCATACGGTACGAACGGGCCGGGCCCTGTCACGGGAAGTTCGTTCAGTTAAGACAACATGTCAAATCAGTCATTAGTGTTTTCCTCTGTCATTTGATCCCACAGCGGTCTCGGCAGTCGACTTAAGTCACTATCGCCTGTTGTTATCATCTACGTTGGGTTCCGTCGCTCTGGGCGGCAGCAGTTTAGGCTCTTAAATAGGTACTTTCTCTCACACTCTCTCAGGTCAGTCGGATTCAGTAGGCCCACCTGCACCAGCTTGATCAGGGTTCCAGCAGGTAAAAAAAAAAAAAAACGCAGGGGCACGGGGGGCTCCTGCTTTCTCATGGCAGGGACGTGTATCATAGGTGACACGTCCAAACTCATTTCTTGTCACCTCTTTATAGGCCCAGCTTACAGACACGTGACCAGTCTACTAAGTAACGGGTCTTGGCAGCCGCCATGTCATCAGTCGGCAGCGATGACCTCACCACCCCGCTATCTCCGGCATCAGCCTCCGAGGCTGGCAGTGTCCAGTCCCCTAGGGCATGGACAATTCCCAGGCTGTCCGCCGAGCTGAGACGCAGAGGGATACCCTTCTCGTCCGCGGCCAGGAAGGCGGAGCTGTTCAGGCTCCTCTTCCCACCACCGGCCGCAGCAAGCCCCAGCAGCCAGCAGGCGTCTCTGGAATCGATTTCAGCCGCCGTCGCTCAGCTACACACCCTCGTGTCTTCCCTGTCTTCCTCAATCGTTGAGGTCCAGGACAGGGTGTCTCGTCTAGAGACCAGCCCGGCTGCCACGGTTCCGGACCCTGCGGTGGTCCCAGCCATCAGTGCACCGGCCGCAGGTAGTGAGCTTGCCACGACTACCGTTCACCCTTCCCACCTGGTGCCACCCAGCGTAAGGAAGGACATTCTAGAGGGCAGAGACGTTAACCTGGCCTCACTCTTGATCTCGGTCCATGACTTGGCCGAGAACAAGGCCTACACCTGGGGGGACGTCTCAGTGGTTTTGAAAGCGAAGGATCCGAGGCTCAACAGAAAGCTCACGGTGCCCAAGTTCACGCTCGCTTTCGGCATGTTTAGGGACGTGCTGTGCTCAGCCTCCCCCGGCAGACGGGAGGAACTGGACCTCTACCTCCATTTGATCGTAGACCTGGGCCACAAATACGGTGGCTCAGCGTTCTACGACTATCATCGGTCCTTTTCGGCCAAAGCCGCAGCCAGATTCTCACAGTTTCATTTGACAACGGACTGGAGCGTAGTGGACACGGAGTTGTTCTGCCGCCACTTCGCGGGTCTTCGCTCCCCGCTATGTGCTGTCTGTCAGTCAGCATCCCACACCATGGTCTGGTGTGCCAACATAGCCTCTGTCCATCCGATAGCTAGCACGGCCTCTACCAGCACGAGCCAGGCTCAGCAGGCCCCCGCGCAAGCGCAAAAGGTGGACAAGTTGGGACGTCCGGTGCGGATGGTTGGGGGAGCCGCCATTTGCAACAATTTCAATTACGGCTCCTGCAATTTCAGCCAGTGCCGGCTCTTGCACGTTTGCACCCTATGCCAGAGGGCGCACCCCAGGATCATATGTGAGGTCAAACAGAAGAACCATGACTAAGCCGGGTCGACGCCCTTTGGCTCGGTGTTTACTTGACCTCACACCCCACTCCATCACTCGCCAGCTACCTCATCCGGGGTCTCACCGATGGGTTTCACATCGGGCTCATCACCCGGTCCCACTCCACCCACGGATGTCTGAACCTACGCTCAGCAGCAACAGATGAGCCAGCGATTGACGTCCTTCTTCAGACGGAGTTGGATCGGGACTTCATGATAGGCCCGTTCAGTCAGTCTCCCTTCAACATCTGGAGGGTTAGCCCTATCGGGCTTGTACAGGGAATATTTTCAAATTAAAACGTCTGGTGTATGATCTGTCAGCGCCTCATTCTTCCGTCGCTCCCAGTCTCAACTCGCTCGTCCCCTCATCAAGTGGAGGGAGCGATATTATTTTGCGACCAAGTTGACCTTCGGGTCTAAGAGTAGTCCTTGGGCAGCCAGGGCAGATCTGGCCATGTGGGAACACTTTCTTAGTAATTGGAACGGTGTGTCCCTGTTCATCCCAGTCGTGTCCACGCAGTCACCGCAGGTGGTGACCGATGCGGCGGCATCCACAGGATGCGCCGCCATTTTTGGCCATTTGTGGTTCATCGCCCCTTGGCCTCCTCAAGCACTAGCCACACCAGGCTTCACTACCACGTCAGCCCTCTTTGAGCTCTTCCCCATCATAGCAGCCGCTCACCTATGGGGTCGCCATTGGTCTGGACAGACTGTGGCTTTCACGACAGACAATCAAGCCACAGCCAAGGTCATCAGCAAGGGCAGGCCTAAATCCAGGCCCGTCATGTCCTTCCTCCGCAGACTGGTCCAGCTATCCCTACAGCATCAGTTCAACGTTTACTGCTCATTCATTCCAGGGAAGTTTAACTCAGCGCTTACTGTCATTCTCTCCTAGCACTGTCACACAGCACGATACGCCAGTACGTGGCCGGGGTGCCGCACTACTTGTCACTTCAAGACCCCGCGAGGTCTTCGGCGTTCTCCTGCCACGCAGTGAGGGCTCGACTACGTGGAGTACAGAAACACCAGCCGCCAGTCAGCCCGAAGCGGCTGCCTATCACGGGGAGATCTTCAAGGGAATGTCTGACTTCCTGGATAGGCCCCTTTCGGTCTCCTCCTCAGCACCGCCCCGCAGGCTGCGCTACACATGGCGTTTTGTGGGTTTCTACGGCCCAGCGAGTTCACTCGCAGCCACCCAGCCGGTCCAGTCTTGCATAGAAGTAGTCTCTGCCGCCACCAGGATCACTACGTCCTTCACTTGGCGACATCCAAAACTCAGCAGCGAGGTTCCGGAGTAGATGCTCACCTGTACAGGACTCACAACAACTGGTGCCCAGTTGCCGTGTTAAACCGCTTGACGGCACTGCTATCCGACCGCCCAGGGTCCAGTCCGCTTCTGCCCTTTCCGGTATAACCCCTCAACTCGTCGCAGTTCGCAGAACATGTCTGGGTCCTTCTCGGCAGTCTTCACTTGGACCCCAGCCAGTACTCCGGGCATTCATTCCGGATTGGGGCGGCCACGACGGCCTCAAGACAGGGGGTTCCGGACCACGTGATCAAGGAACTGGCTCGGTGGAGATCGGCCTGCTTCTCTCGCTACGTTCCTATCTCACAGTTGGAGATGGCTCAGGCCTTTGCTCGTCTTACTCAGTGACATTACCTTTAATAAATAATTATCCCCTACCTGAAGGTTTTTGCCCCCTTATTTTGGTGTACCATACGGTAGACCAAGGCACACTTTCAGATCTATTTCATGTTGGTGAGTTTTGTGTTGTTCCTATATGTCATCTTTACTCATGTCGTCCGTAGGGCTCTAGACCATAAATTGGAAGGCCGGGTACCGGCCTGAAGTTATGGGAGGAGCCCGGAGGGTATTTAAGCAGCCCAAAGGCCGCCGGTCTTTGTCGGTTTCCTGTGCGTGATACCCACCCACCCTCCCCTTTTAAAAGCCTCTTCCAAGTATTCTTACCCCAGACTGAATACTCATTCTACATTATTCCATAACTACTTCTTACCATTCTTTATCTAGGGTATGCCCCCTTATTTTGGTGTACCATACGGTAGACCAAGGCACACTTTCAGATCTATTTCATGTTGGTGAGTTTTGTGTTGTTCCTATATGTCATCTTTACTCATGTCGTCCGTAGGGCTCTAGACCATAATAATAATTAAATGGAAAAGCAGAATAAGGAGTTAGTAAGGCTGATTACAGCAAATTAAGGGTTAATAAGGGGTTAAACAGAGGAATGATTTAATAAAAAACAAAAAAATATATACCGAAGTAGATGCTAATAATACAACAATGGTTTAGCAATGTATGCAAAAACATGAATTGAGCACCAATAACAAAGTAAGGGGCACTCAACATGAATTGAGCACCAATTACAAAGTAAGGGGAGCTGCTGGTGAAATTTTCAACAGTGAGGAAGCGACACCTTGCTCACCCAGTCATTCAGAGAGAGACACATTCAAAGCAGCTGTTTGTTCTTCCTGTATTTTCTAGCAAACCCCTGCTGCCCAACTTGCAGCCCAGGGCGGCCACATGACACCCTTTGGCACTTTTAGTGCAGCCCTTGGGGCCACTGCAGACACTTATCTGTGTTTCCCAATTGTCCTGTTATCGCAATGATTTCTAGTAGTCTCATATAATATGTTTCCAATCTGACTTTCTTCTGAAGCATGTCCCCAGTCTACATCTACATTTATATTATGTTCATAGTCTCTGACAGTCTCCTGTAGCATGTCCACCATGTTTGACTATCTTTTGTATCTTGTGTGAAGTCTCTGACCATGTCCTGTATCATGTATGCAGTCTCTGACCAACTCTTGTGTCCTATCCACAATCTATGCCCATCTTATTTATTATATCCACAGTCCTTGGCCATCTCTTGTTTTCTGTCCGCAGTTTTTGACCATCTCCTGTATTATGTCCACAATATTTGACCATCTCTTTTTTCATGTTTGCAGTCCCTGACCATCTCCTTCACTATGTATGCAGTCTCTGACCATCTTTTGTGTCCTGTAAAAATAGATGAAAGATAATGCACTGGCCTAGTGCATTATCCCACAATTTTTTTTTTAGGAGTAAATTAAAATTAATAAGTACTACTCACAAACATAGGTAGTATAAGCCCTCATCAGGCCACTCCTCCTGGCTACACTCTCCCAGACTATCTGATAACTCGAGCATAGGACGGACCTCACCATGGTCTCTGCTGGCTGATAAGTTTCAAAAGAATGTCCTTCTTCATCAGAGCCAAGCAGCAAATGATCATTCAGTCATATAAATAACTTTACTCACATCACTGTCATGCCCACAACATGAGAGCCAGGGCCCCTTCCCAAAAAGAGGGGGGGGGGGGGGTGAGTCTATACATCTGGAAGGGGAATTACTACTCCAACAACCCAAGCTTAAAGCTGGGTTCAGACATGCTGCGGCCGTGGCTCACAGAGTAGGTCCAATGTGCCCCTGTTCTCCGATTCAGGTGCGAATAAGGTCCGAATTTCTGCCTGAATTTGCACCTTATTCAGAGCCAAAGACGCACAGGACCCTTTCTAAATCCGGAAAGGTGGTTGTCCCGGAGATGTGTGAACTGGCTCCCTTGAGGCCCGTTTACACTCTCCTGGCATGCAAACTGAATGCAGGGAAACTCGCATTTAATTTGCATAAGTGTGAACCCAGCCTAAAAGCAACGCATCAAAAGTATAAGTAAAAAGCATTAATATTGGTAGATGCAATAGTAAAAGATATAACACAATGTAATGTGAAGGTCAATATAAATAAATATATTTATATACATTTATACATTCTAATGAAAGTTCGGCATACCATTCTGTTGGGGTTCTATTTTGCACTCTGTATATCCATATGTCAGGGTGAATGTGCTGAAAAAATTCCTGGACTCGTATCTCCTTCCAGCTGGAACACAGGGTGCGATATAGAAGTACAAAATGGTGTGGTAGCATGGCCTTGAAAACCCACCAATGCTTGGGGCTAATAGTGCGTACCGGAAATGAGTCCCAGCCACTACTTCCGGTTCACCTCTACATCACTTCCTGTTTACAGCCCGCTGCCATTTTGGCGAAGTCTAACACTTGAGGTCTACTTTAGATGTGATGCCGACTGCATAAGTGCTATGATGGGACCAGAGAACCGAGTGGATATCTTTTGTGTCCTGTCTGCAGTCTCTGACTGTCTTTTGTATTATGTCCACAGTTTATCATGTCTGCAGTCTCTGCCCATTTCTTGTATCCTATCCACATTCTCTAACCATCTCATTTATTATATCCACAGTCTCTGACCATCTCTTGCCTCCTGTCTGCAGTCTTTGACCATCTCCTGTATTATGTTTACAGTCTTTGACCATCTCGTGCTTCATGTTTGCAGTCCTTGACCATCTCTTTCACTATGTCTCTTACCATCTTTTATATTCTGTCTGCAGTTTCTGATCATCTCTTGTATTTTGTTGCCAATCTCAGACCATCTCATGTATTATGTCCATAGTCATTAAATATATTCTGTTGTGTATCTGTTGCCTCTGACACTGATTGTATGTGCAGTCCTTTGGTGATGCCAAGGGCTGCACTTGAAGCCCCCCATATCACGAAAGTTGATCACCACTGGTTTAAACAGTGATAGGCAATCTGTACACTGGCTGCCACTGCCAGCTGGTGAAACTTGGAGAAAAGCTGGGCAGGTCCAGCAGTATGATGTCACTGCTAGGTGCTTCTTTATAATCATATATGTCAACTCTTAAGATAGAGAAAAGGTAATCTGGGTAAGCAGGTGACATAGCAACTGTCACTTGCTCCCTATGGCAAAATTCTTAAAAGCCCTCTGAAATGTTAGCAGAATGTATTTTCTATAAAAAATATATAAAAAAAACATCCCTTTAATCCTATGTGGCAGGTTGTGTCTGTGTTTGTGTGCAGGTAGCATTTGTCTGTGCCTGACAGAAAAATATCACTACCAGGTCATATGAGGAGAACAAATGTCTGGTACATTATTATCAGAACAAAAGCTGCTGTTTCTATTACATTATGCTCCTAAAATGTACAATATTAGACCAGGATATCAAAATTTCTGAGTCCTCCAATAAAAATTAAATGATTCAAATAAACATGACTTGCAGAGGGACATTGTAAGATATTATTCAGCTCCCATATCAAGTTATCTACAGAAAATAAAACATTTCCATTTTGAATCTCAGCAGACACAACAAAATAAATGTTATCATTTAAAACAAATTGAAAGTGTTGATTTGTTAAAGGGTAAGTTCATGCACCTGGAAATGGGTGGGTGGATGATGCAGGGTGTGTGCTAATGAGGTCAGCTGGTCAACGCCTTCCTGTGTCATAACCTACACTCTGATCAGGAAGAAAGACATTACTAATGGAAACGTCTGGAAATGTGGATTAGGACAAGAAAAGCAAGTGACTGTAGATTTAATGAAAAGTTTTGATATGTGTGCAAAAAAAAGTACATGAATGCTATATTGGTGTATAGGGGAGCTGGAATTTAGAGAAAAAAAAGTACAAAAGGTGAACTTAACCTTTAAGCAAATAAAAACTAGGGGATGTTCTTACATTTGTTTGGAACTGATATCAGGTCCAAACCCAAAAGGCAGCTGTCATTCCTGGTCCAGTGAGCTTTGGAAGGGGGATTCCCTGCAGCTGGCATTACAAAAGGGCGGGGATGCTCATGACATCATTGACCTACTATGGTGACATATGGAATCACAGTTGGCTTCCTAGTTTGGATCCAAACCTGGTTCTGAACAAACACAAGTTCATCCCAGTGGTGGATTTGTTCTTTATTTGGTGGAATAAATACATGGACACGTGGATTTAAGCAGTGGACTTTGTTATAATACATTATATGATATTTGTTTTTAAAGGGATCGTTTTTTATTTGTTCACTTGTATTTATGGTGAAAGATTTTTTTGTGATTCTTTTTTCTTTTGTTTTTTTACATTTTACAACAGAAAAAAAACACCAAGAAAGAGAAAAGTCAAATCATCATTCTAAACAACCACATTACATTTTTCTATGATATTAACAAATAATTGAAAGGCTATTCATAAATACTTTAATACAACATTTTCAGGAATATTCAAAAGCATTCTTTTTCTTTTCACTTGTTGGTTTGTTTTAGATTATAATTTGGTGCTGCACCCTACATAAATATATAATTTGGGAGGTTTATGTATATTGACCTGCTTTGTTGGCTGCCAGCATTATTCACTCTGGTTCTGATATTTACTCTGCATACTGTTGTCCTCTATTTGGTGGAAGGAATACACAGACATGTGGATATAATCAATGTACTTTATTACATTATATGATATTTGTTCTTAAAGGGACAGTCTCTTTATATTCACTTGAAAGGTTTTGCTTTTTTTTTGTTTTGTTTTTTGTGATTCCTTATTTTCTTTTCACTTTTTTTATGTTATAATTTGACACTGGATCCCATATAAATATACTGCTCTAAAGTGCATGCGTCACCAGGTGTGGACTCCAGGTTTTTTCCTTTAAGTGTGCTCCTTCCTTTCGGGATCAAACACACACGGTCAATAGGGCCTCTGTGAACCCACCCTTTTAAAAAGAGGGAGCCGAGTTATCTACTACGTCAAATTATTGGTTCTTATGACTCTGCTGACCAGAGGCAAAGGTTAAAAACTCCACTATAAATTTTTCCTTATTTTTGCTGGCAAAAATTTCAGTGTGTAAACCTTACAATTTACTACAACCTCTTTCCTCATTCCTAGTTAGGAGCACACTAGGTTTCTGGAAAATCAGACATATTTTGTATATTTTTCTGAAAGAACTAAAAGTGTTTCAAACAATCCAGATGATGGGCCTTCCCTCAGCAGCATAGGAAGCAGGGAATCTATCCTGCACATCTACTTAATTCCAATCACAGCAAAATCTTTGATGTGGTAACATTAGATATGGAGCCCTACTGTGTACAAAGGATCCTTTGAAACATTTATTATTAATATACTGGAGAAGCACAAGGAAAGACTGAGAAGACTTTTACAGGTTTGTGTGAGAATCCGTATTGCAGTTTGAAATGTTAATAGACACAATGGTACATGACAATTAATGTGCCCTGGATATTTGCTTAAAGAATAATGATATAGAATGAGTAGCAGGAATATGTAAACATGGCTTTAGATGTTGAATCTTAGGACTGCCTATTATTATGCCACAGCCCTTGTTATTGGCTTACAGGGGCCCTTTTTGCCAATGCAAACAGGTGTTGAAAGTGAGATTCTTAGCTATGTTTCTCACACCAACTGGGTGCTCCCCAGGTAGGGTTGCCACCTTTACTTCAAGCCAAACCCCAACACTAAGGTCCCTTTCACACGGGCTTTCTGATCAGGTCCGCCTGTCAGTTTTCAGACGGACCTGATCGGAGCCTCCATTCACCTTTATGGAGCACTGCGCTTGCTTAACTTAACCCATTCAACTGAATGGGGCTGTGCAGTAACTGTGTGCAATTCACATGGCTACAGCACAGTGGCATGGGATTTTAGGGGTTAAAAACAGGTGGCAAGGAGAAAACATAATGCTTCTTCACCACCTGTCAAATACTTTAAAAAAATTATCCACTGTGGATTACTCTTCAGAGTGCTCTGTGACTTTGTTTACACTTGTGGTTGGGGGACATTAAAAAATAGGAGGTTGAGCTGTTTTTACTGCTACCCAACTGTTCCTCCTAAGCTGCAAAGGCAGCACGGGGGGGGGGGGGGTGTAAACACACGCAATAGCCAAAATTCTTTGCACCACGGTGTTGCAAAAATTGTCTTCACTGCTGGGTTCAGCGAGCAGTACTGCCTGCTGAATGTGGCCCATCCAAGTGAATGGGGGTTTCCTGCATCCGTGTGCAATGCATTCAGTTGCAGGGTGCTGCTGTGGGGTTTAAACAGGTGGTGAGGAGGTGATATAACACCTCCTCACTGTCTGTTAAATTCCCTCCAAAGAGCAATCCAAACATGGATTGCTCTTCAGAGGGCACCACATGTGTAAACAAGCCCTGAGCCTAGGTTCCCACATATGCATCGCATCTCTCCCACAGGCAGTTCACACTGCCCCCTGCGAACCGCTGCGGGTGTCATTACATTGTTAATGACACCCCAAGATCAGTTCCCAGATCGCAGTACAAACTGTGAACTCACACAGGAATCAGATCGCATAGGTGAGAACACCCATGTGATCCGATTCCAGTGCATTATTTTCCTGTAAATCTAATGCTAGTTCAGCCATACAAACGTATGGCTGAACTCACATTGCTCAGACACCGCATGCGATCGGCAGAGCAGTGCTGGTGCGAATCACATGCGATGTCTGTGTTCGCACAAGTGTGAACCCGGGCTAAGGCTGTTTAGCCATGCCAGTATATTCTGTGGAGTAACCTCTTGTCTGCAAAAATATCCCAAAAAACTTCTGCTCAGCTGGGGGCCAGGAGAAGGAACACTATTTAACCCCCCCTCCCCCGGGCTCAAGTGCTTACCTATTGTGCTGATCCAGACTGTGGCTCTGCACTCCATCTGCTCAGCTGGTGGAGGAACATGAGTAGTTAATGTTATCAGGAGAAATTTCTTATCTTTATTCAGCAGTTCAGACAATCTAATCGTAGTGGTCCACTTCTATACAGATACACCAGGTAATGTTATTGACGGGGACCGCAGCACAAGGATTACTCTGTTGAACTGTTTACCCCATCCTCCAGGTCGTCTATGAACAAAATAAATAGGATTGGTCCCAGCACAGAACAGTGGGGGACCCTACCATCCACCCCTGACCATTCTGAGTACTCCCCATTTATCACCACCCTCTAAACTCGCCCTTGTAGACAGTTTTCAATCCATGTACTGACCCTATGGTCCATGCCAACGGATCCTATTTTGTACAGTAAACGTTTATGGGGAACTGTGTCAAATGCTTTTGCAAAATCCAGATACACCACGTCTACAGGCCTTCCTTTATCTAGATGGCAACTCACCTTCTCATAGAAGGTTAATAGATTGGTTTGGCAAGAACGATTCAGTAAAAAATTGAATGTATTTAGCTTTTTATATTTTCCCAAAGAAGCATCTTTGGGAAAATATAAGCATTGGGTGTTATAAATTTTGAAAACACAATCTTCACTATTCTGTAAAAGTTCTTATGATAAGTACATATTTGTTAGTACTGCAGCTCCACTAGCATCTGTTTGGATTCTGTAGAGTGGCAAAGATTTTTACCATCTGATTTAGGGCATTTAGAGATGTGTTCAAATAAGGAGTGTTGTGGTAAAAAGAAGAAAACTGAATGCTCCAAACACCAGTGATCAAATAAAACCAAAATGTGAGACATGTATTCCTTAGCAATATCCACACCATCCACCACCATATAGTATGTGATACTTCAGATGGCACCTCCAAAGTGCTTGCTTACCAGCTTGCACAGACCTCCTATCACAGAAGGTCAGTGACGCTTGTGGCTTCAAACCCAACCAGGGCCTTTACATCCTCTGGAGATCTCCCTTGTGAACTTACAGACCACCCATCCGGGAAGCGATGAGGTTCCCAAAATATAACCATAGCATAAAATCCTTAGAACTGTTATTAACGTGTACAAATTATTGCACTTACATCAAACGTATTGTATATACGCCTTAAAACAGGATGAGCCAGCCAGCCGTAATAGCAGCACCCATCCTTCTGGTACTTGAAAGTTGCAGTGATGTCAGAACATCGCTCCTCCCTACGCGTTTTGTCATACGCTGGCATCGTCCGGGGCACGTGTCACGGCATTAAATACATAGCATCTTAGCCAAGCCTCGGTCTGAGTCTCGGACGGCCAATCAAGCCAGGTTTAGCCAAATCTAAGCCCTCACTCCCCAATGATGGAGTTGGAGATAGTGAACTATATGAAAAGCAAAGACCCCTAGTGGTGGACTTTTAAGGCACGTACACAAGTGGAGTAGATGTAAATGATTTATTTAATTAAAGAGTAGATAAAAGTATGTCATAAAAAAACACAATACATATTGATTAGTAACGTCATAACAGTGCATCATACAATCAATAAGTTAGCTGACATCCATATGGGGTACATAGAGCTAATACAATCAGTAGGTGGACTGACACCCATAAAGGGTATATGGAGCTAATAAAGCTGATCACTCTACGCGTTTTGGAGCACTAGGCGTCTCCTTCTTCAGGGGTGTGTATAAAGCATATAGCGTAGTTATACCAAAAATGGGTTGCTATGTAGACATGACGTAACATTCATAAAAACAAGTGCAGATCATGTTAAAAATCTTTCTTCATCTGTCAGCAGCACAAATGAGAGGGCTGAGAGACTGCAGTAACAGTGTGTGAGAGCTGATTGGAGGAAAGGCACACACCCCCTCCACACAGCAGAAGAACTGTTGTGAATAGACAAGCTCAGTTCTGAGCTCCCCCCTCCTGACACAAATTTATCTTATGTGTTGGGAAATCTTCTCAGAAGTGATTCATGCTGATAACAGAGGAACAAAGCACCAGAGAGAAACAACACTTAGAGCTTTGAATAGAGATAAGTAAACACTACAGATATATGTGCTTTTCTCAAATTCCATGACTGGGGTTTACAACCACTTTAAATATGGAAGAAAATGTTACAGTTCACTTGGTCTTTGGTTCCATGCAGAGTAAGTCCAATCTGGTACCAGATTTACTGGCTCTCATAAATGATCCTGGCATTCCTTTATAGTTTTTATAAAGGCGTGAAACCTTCTGCTGCCAATTGCAGCCATCTATGTAGGTCCCTGAAGAGGGTGTTTACAAAAGTATTATAAAAAATGAAACTGTCTGAGGGGTCAGCTGAAAAGATATTGACGTGTTATACTCAGCAGATAAACCCTGTATGCCAACCTTTTTACATCTATTATTCCAAATGGCAATATTTTAAAATCCAGCAACCAACATATTATTAAACAGAATGAAATTACAATTTTACAGAGACAAAACATGATATAGTTTTTTTTTTTTTAACAGAAAGGTTTTTTATTGAAAAAATAGTTGCAACAATTAACAATGACACAGTTCACATTGTCCAATGGTATATACAGTCAGCATGGTCTATACATCATAAACATTGCGTGTTGATAAAGATTAACGCAGAATCACAGTTTCCCTATCACTAAAATATAAAGGCACAATAACAAAGTCGTTATTCCAGGTATCTTCTAAGCAGGAGGAGAAACTGGAGAGTAGGGGCGGGGGGGGGGGGTGGGGATGGGGGGGGGGGCGGGGATGGGGGGGGGGGGGGGGGGGGGGGGGGGGGGGCGGGCGGCGGGGGGGAGAAGGAGTCAATATCCGGAACAACATTATCACTTGCGTTATAACCATGGTGGTACAACATATAATACAGTCGACACGTTTCATTCAACAGCCATGTGCATCGACCCATTGGGACCATACTTTGTCAAACTTTTTGGGACAGTTTCTGCTCTCGTATGTGAGTTTATAGAGGGGTAGGACCGAGTTTATTGTGGCTTTCCACATGCTCAGTGTAGGGGGGGTGGCCTGCTTCCATTTCAGGAGGATTTCCCTCCTGGCATAATACAGGGCGTAGAACAGGAACAATTTTTCATATCTTGAGGCCTCAATGTCCTCCATACTTCCCAGGAGTGCCAGGGCTGGGTCCGCACGTAGGGCCCAGTCTCCAAAGGAGTTCAGTACCTCAACAACGGCTCCCCAGTAGGGGCGCAGCACAGGGCAGGACCACATCACGTGGAGAAAGGTTCCCACAGAGGTTCCACATCTTGAACAAAGTTCACTCGCCCCCGGGTATATCCTGGCCAGCCTAGCAGGTGTGTAATATGCCCTATGTAGCATCTTAAGCTGGATAAAGCGGTCTTTTGCCGAGATCATTTTTGTGGTGTAGTCTGATACAACATCCTCCCACATCTCCTCGGTCAGCTCAGGTATGTCGGCCCTCCACTTGTCATATGTCTTAGTCGGGGGGGTAATATGCGCAGCTGAGAGGTAAAAGTAGAGGGAGGATAGCGGTTTGTCCAGCAGTTTTGCAATAAGCAGTCTTTCCACTGCGTCCGTTTGGAGTGTCAGGGGGTTTGGGAATTGGGCTAGTATTGCATGTCTGAACTGATAGTATCTAAACCTCATGGTGTTCGGTAGTGCGTACTGGGCCTGCAGATCTTCGAATGAGCGGAAGGAGCTACCCTTAAAGACCTGCCTGAGAGTGATTATGCCCCTCCCCGCCCACATCTGGGGTTCAGGAACCCCAAAGAGGTGCGGCAGGGTAGGATTACCCCACAAGGGGGTGTGGGGCGAGACGGTCGCATCCTCCCTATATATCTCCCTCGACTTCTGCCATACCTGTACAGTGGTGCGCATCAGGGTCGTAGCCTGGGGGTGGGCCCTGGGCCCCCTATAGGGCAAGTTAGACAATGCAGCGTAGGACCCCAGGATCGCCGCCTCCAGAGTGACTGCCGGGTTTTGTTTGGGCTGGGAGAACCACCACCGGGCCGTAACCAGTACTGCCGCCCAGTAGTATAATTGAAAGTGTGGCAGCGCCAAGCCCCCCTGAGACAGGGGGAGCTGGAGCGTTTTCTTTGCTAGTCTGGGGGTCTTCCCAGCCCATACGAAGGAGGAGATAATAGCGTCAATCTTCTGGAAGAAAGCTTTGGGGATCAGGCAGGGGGTGTTCCTGAAGAAGTAAACGAACTTCGGAAGGTATACCATTTTTAGGAGGTTCACCCTACCCACCGGGGACAGTGGCAGCGTTTTCCATGTCTGGCACCTAGTGGCAAACTGCGTAAGCAGAGGGGAGAGATTGTCTCCCATGTATGCCCGAGGGGAGCTCTTAACTATCACACCCAGATATTTGAAGTCATCTACCCACTGAAGGGGCGTGTTGGTGGGATTTTTGGGGTTAGTGTCACTAAGGGGGAAGAGGACCGATTTATCCCAATTCACTCGTATGCCAGAGAATTTCCCAAACTGTTCTATTATTCCTAGTGCGGTCTGGAGTGATGCTTCTGCGTCCGCTAGATAAAGCAGGGTGTCGTCGGCATACAGGGATATTTTCTCCTGCAGCACGCCAACCTCTATGCCCCTCACTCTGTGGTCTTGGCGTATCAATATCGCTAGGGGTTCAATCGCCAATGCGAAAAGCCCTGGAGACAGGGGGCATCCCTGTCTCGTTCCTCTGTGCAGGCTGAAGGGGGGAGACAGCAGGCCATTGACCCTAACCCGGGCAGTGGGATTTTTATACAGGAGTTGGATCCAGGAGATAAACCTGGGGCCAAATCCGAAGCATTCCAGGACATCCCATAGAAAGAGCCACTCGACAGAGTCGAATGCCTTTTCGGCGTCCAGAGCTGCAACCAAACCTCTGTCCCCCTCCTTTGCCATGTCTATGTGGGTAAACAACCTGCGGATATTAATGTCGGTCCCCCTGCCTGGCATAAAGCCCGACTGGTCTGGGTGGACCAGCGCCGTAATCACCCCGTTCAGTCTAGTTGCCAGGATCTTGGCCAGCAGCTTAGCGTCTACGTCTATCAGTGAGATTGGGCGGTACGACTTACAGAGTTCTGGGTCTTTCCCTGGCTTGGGAATGACTACTATTACCGCCTCGGACATAGATTCCGGGAGTGCACCCTCCCCCAGTGCCGCGAGGAGCATGGAGTGTAGTCTAGGGGCCAGTTCTTCAGCATATGTTCTGTAGAACTCTGTGGGGAATCCGTCCGGTCCCGGGGTTTTCCCCGCTTGGAGTGAGGCTATGGCCTGTTGGACTTCTAGTATGGTAATGGGCGAGTCTAGTTGGGATCTGTATGTGTCAGTCAGTACTGGGAAGTCAACATCAGAGAGGTAGATATGTAGGTCTTCCATGGAGTAGTTCACTCGTGTGGAATATAAGTCTGCATAGTAGGTCGTGAAGCTCTCGCTGATCTCCCTGGAGGAGGTCATTCTGACCCCAGCTCCGTCTATCAGCGAGGGCACACTCATGGTCCCTGTCTGTTCCCTGGCCAACCATGCCAATAGCCTGCCTCCCCTTTCACCCTCCTCAAAGATTCTCTGCGACTGTTGGAGCATTTTTTTCTTAGTGAGTGAGGTACGCATTAACATGACTTCCCTGGTGCTGTTTTGGAGCCTGTCGTGAGCCTCCGGGTCCCCCGTTAACACAAACTGCTGTTCTAGGTTGAGTGCCCTACCTTCCGCTTCCAGAATGTCCGCCTTCAGCTGTTTTCTAATTTTCCCTATGATCTTCTGATAGTGCCCCCTAGAGGAGGCCTTAAAGGCATCCCAGACCACCGCTGGGGAGGCTGTACCCGGGTTGAGCATCCAGTATGTTTCCATCTGGTAGCGGAACTCGGAGTCCACCCTAGGGTCGGATATCCAGAATCTGGATAGTCTCCACAGCCTGTCCCCAGGAGATCCCTCCAGGGACAGCCGGAGGAGAAGTGGGGTGTGATCAGAGATCCCCCGTGGAAGAATGGAGATTTCCTGCACCCTGGGTAGGAGAGGTGCCCCCGCGTATACCAGATCTATGCGTGAGAGAGCTCTGTACGTGGCTGAGTGGCATGTGTAGGATTTCTCAGAGGGATTCCTCCATCTCCAGAGATCCGTCAGCCCATAAGTGTCAGCCCAGTTCGAGAGATCCGAGGTAGGGCCCCCAGATGAGTTGAGGCGGTCCAGCCCCGGATTTGGTGTCATATTAAAATCTCCCATAAGCAGGAGATTGTCAGTCCCATAGTTTGCCAGGAGGTGACTTAATTTATGGAGCAGTTTGACCGAGGCAGGGGGAGGGATATAGATGCCCACAAGCACCAGTTCTAATGTTTCAATCATAGCATGCAACACTATATATCTGCCGTCCGGGTCAAGGTCCAGCCCCAGGAGTTTAAATGGAAGTGATTTGCGTACCAGAATGGTGACCCCTCTTGCAAAATTGGAATACGTCGAGTTATATTGGTGTCCCACCCAGGGCTTTTTTAGACTAAGGGTTTTCTTGCCCACTAAATGTGTTTCCTGGAACACACAGATATGAGGGTTGTGGGTTTTCAAAAATTGAAACACCAGGGACCGCTTAACTGGGGAGTTCAAGCCCCTGGTGTTCCAGGAAACAATCGTTAGTGACGACATAGCATGCGAAGTGATCAATAGCGGGGCAGGCCCGAGGCTTTCACCCGACCCGGACAGAGCATAAACCCACAATTCAGTTGTACATAGAGAGCAGCTCCCAAGGAGCTTCGGTGTCAGAGGCCCTAGTGACTGTGTCAAGCATGTAAGCACTTTTAGATTTGTCAAATAATAGTAGTAATAAAACCAATAACTAAAACAAAAAAACAACAACCCCCCCCCCACCCCGCCAGCCCACGTAGAACTATGGGTGGCTTTCCTTCCCAAAAACCACACGGCAAGTCGCCATGTCATGGGGGTAACGTGTGCAAGAGGCATTTTAGACATATGTCCATCGACCCCTCCAAACTGGGGTCGCCCGGATATAAAATGTGGTGCCAGTCTCCCAGCAAGCTGGGGGTATGATTCTTGAGGCAAGTGGCAGAGTATCCGTTACCAGCCTGTGCAGCAGCAATAGAAAAAGGAGGAGCAGTAGAAACCAAAACATAGGGGTGTAGATAAGGATGGCCGAGGTCTTCTCAGAAAGACAGGGGACAAAAGCAGTAAACAATAGGCAGGGGGGGGGAGTCCATCCTGAGAAGTGGAAATCAGCAGGGGGGGGGGGGGAGGGGGTGCCCCGTCCGCGTGCAGACAACAGGCATCACCCGCTCATAGTCTCAGTGTCTAAGGGGTGCATGGGAGCGGCAGTAGCCGCTATTAGGACCCCCCCACCCCCAAATTCAGGTACACAGCTGCAAAGGGCAGTAAAAAACACAGGGATCAGAGAGATGTATACTTGCTCATCCAGTGCGGACTGTATCCAGCCAGGAGGATGCTTCGGCCGGCGATGTGAAGAATCGCACCCTCTCTCCGTCCTGGACTCGCAGTCTGGCGGGAAACAGCATACTGTATTTGAGGTTCTTGGCGCGAAGCTGGGATCTCACGTGGTCAAATGACTTCCTCTGCCGCTGGGTTTCAATGGAGTAATCTGGGAATATGAGGAGTTTGGCATTCTCATACTTGAGCTCCCCCATGTTCCTTGCTTCCCTCAGGATTACGTCACGGTCACGGTAGTTCAGCAGCTTAAAAATAAAGGTGCGCGGGGGTGCTCCCTGCGGTCCCCTTGTTGCAGGGATCCTGTGGGCACGTTCCACAACAAAGTGGGAGGAAAATGAGGCCCTGGGTAGAAGGGTGCGCAGCAGTTGTTCTGTGAACTGGGGGGTATCATTCCCCTCCGCTCCCTCAGGCAGGCCAATGATGCGCAGATTGTTGCGTCTGTTGCGATTTTCTGCATCTTCAGCACGCGACTCTAGATGCTTGACTCTGATCTTCAGGGATTGAATGTCAGCCGAGTGATCTCTCTGAATATCCTCCGTCAAAGACACACGCTGCTCAACTTCTGTCACTCTGCCTTTAAAAGCATCAATGTCTCTCCTAATCAGGCCCACCTCAATGTGCACATGATCAATCTTCTCAGTGAGGGCCGTTCTGCAGCCATTTATGGCTTCCAAGAGCGCTGCATGCTCCGGGGGGGGCCTGGGGTTCTGCCACTACCCCTGGACTCACCTCCCCTGCTTGCTCTGCCATCGTGGGTGTATGTGCTGCTGCGGCCTTCTCCCCAGCACGCGGCGGCGTGGGCCCGGTCCTCCGTAGGCTCTGTCGGCACGCTGATCCGCCCTTTTTATACCCGGGCATGAGCGGGGGACTGCAGGGGTCCCGATGGATCGAGTGGGCACCGTTAAGGTCGTCTGGCACCGCTGGATCGGCGGATATTTGGTCCGGACGGCGGAGCGGTGTTAAAAGACGTCCGCTCCCGTCGCCATCTTGGACACGCCCCCAAACATGATATAGTTTAGTTGCATAAACTGAATTTGATCCAATCATCTGCTGGACAATTTAGCATAGGCATGTTTGATAGCTAACTGATTGGCATCTTCGCGTTCATCTGTTAAAAAGGGATTATGGAAATTGTATATTGTTTGGCTCTAGTAGTTTTATCCTAGATCAAAAACCAGACTCACAAATATGTATTTCCTTGCTGCAAAGGTTTTATGTTAGGTTATTTATGGCATTAAGAAACTTTCTAGGCTCTGTTATGTACTGTTTATGATACTTCTAGAAGTTTTACGACCTGCTTTCAGCATCTAAACTTTGTTTTTGTCAATGTGTTTAAAGGTGAGCTGTGTTAGGGTTCCATGAAATGTGCCTCACCATCTCTGGCTGTCCACCACAGACACAACACTTCAATCTGACACTTTTAATTATCAGCCTGCAAATTTTGGAGAAATTAGGGTGATGCAGCACTCAGTACAACTCAACATTCTCTCACACACTGCTGAATCAAGGCACCTCAGGTAAGTTTAATCCCTCATTGTAAGTATTCTCATTTATGGCATATATACAGCAATGCACAAACCGAAAGCAGGAACATATGGAGGGACAGAATCCCAGGCATTGCCTTTTTAAAGTAAGAGGAAGGCTCGCCACCATGATGGTAGAAAAGGAAGTGCCCTTGACTTCATCATACCATGAAAGAGGGCTTATAGGATGGTGGCATGGAGGTGGTGGGGGACAGAGCGGCTTCAGAGAAAGGGAGCAGGAGCAGTGGAAGTTGAAAAGCTGGAGTTTCACTTTAAGCTTTTATTCAGTGGGTGAAAATCTTCACCAAAAAATTATGCATTTTTTTCCCTATACAGTATGTATACAAAGCTGATGGGGAAAAGCAGATTAACCAAAAAAAAATAAAAATTTCTTAGTACAAGGCTTGATTTAACAAAATAATAAATACACAATTAAGGGTCCATTTACAGTTTTGCTGTGCATTAACATGCATTATTTTATGCATTAATGTGGGTTGCATTAGGGTAGCCCATTAAAAATAATGGTCTGACAACACACCAAAATGTCCCGGAAATTGGACGTCAAAAAATTTGTGCCTCAGACTGTGCATTACCACAATTCAAAGATGTAAATGGGCCCCTTAATATTATAAATAATGATGCAGTTTAATTTCTGTTTTTATCTTCTCTGAGAAAATTAAAATGAAAATTCAGCTATTAATGGAATGTTATTATTTTGCTTGAAATAAAGTTATGCGACATTTCCTCTACCATGTACCATGGATTGTGCCCTTTAATAAGTGGAACGTCTATAGAGGATAAAACCATGCAATCAATACAGTCCAATTCATTTAAAAAAAAAACTTGGATGTATTATTTGAGTGGCTGGCTGCTGGCTAACACTTATCTTTTGTCTTACTGTCATTGTCAAATGTTATCAAATCTTTCCAAAGTGAATAATACTAATACTTCTATTAAAAAGTGATACAAATCTAACGCTCGTGGTTGATTAGACATAGAATCTTGTGTTTCTTGAAGGGGAATTGAGAGGAAAAAAGTATCACCATGGCAACAAATTACTGTCATCATCTCTGAAATGTTGAAAAGCAAAAATAGCTCTCTCTGGAAAATGCATTTAAAATGCATGACAGATTAAAGCAGATATTACAAGGTTGTGTGTACAGAAGAAGAATGTCTGCTCACCTGTTTGAAGAAACATAATGTTGAGCTTTCAACTTTTCTCTAAGATTTGAGTTCTTTCGAAAGTGGAAGTTTTTGCTGCATCTCTTCTATTCCCTTTACATTTTCAGACTCTTGTGATGCTGAAACCATGTTCTTTTTTTCATTTCAACTTTTTTTTTCTTTGGTGGGTATTTGTAGGACATGAACAGATAAAGTGTACTGTACATTAACCAATTTTTTAGAAGTATAAAATAATAATGGCACAACTGACTGCCGTAAAAAGACAGCAAGTGTGGAAGTAATATCTAGGACTACACCAGTGATTTTTATTAGCTTGTTCATGCTAATAAATTATCATGAGTTTGATTTAATTGTTTGTATTCCATAAGAGATTTTCCGTGGTGTGATTGAGCACCCAACCTCCTGCGATTGCAGCATGGGTAGAAGGAATATCTAGGACCACACCAATGTTTTTTAGTAACTCATTCATGCTAATAAAATATCATGAGTTTGATTTCTTGTTTGTATCACATAAGAGATATTCAGTTCAGTGGTGTGGTTGAGCACCCAACCTCCTGCGATTACACAATGCAACATTTTTATTGCATTGCAGAAATGAATAAAGACCTTTCTCAATTTTCTGATCAACTGTAGTGCATTACCACATGTAGGTAATGGCAAGAAAAACTCTGGATGTCCGCACCCTGGAAAAATTAAAATCCTGTGCTTTTATTAAACAACGAAGATCATACAAAATAATCCAGAGCAATGGGGGGTACAAAAATGCTGACATGTTTTGCACTGAAATCAGTGCTTACTCATAGCTCACGCATTACCACATGTACTTTACATGTGGCATTTCATGCATTAGCTTGCATAGCATTAAAGCAACCCATTCATTTATAAAGGGCTGTCAATTCACAGAAAATAGTCCCCTCAAGGCTGGGTTCATACAATCGCGAATTGCGAATTGGATGCGGCTTTCTCCACAGCCAATTCGCATTTCAGGAGATTATGACCAGCTCTCTATGGAGCCGGTTCACACATCTCCGGAGAGGCTCCAGTGCGAATTGCACAGGAATCCTGTGCTTCTTCTGGTCCTTTTTTAGGCCAAATTCTGCCAAAAATTCAGACTGAACTCAGATCTGAAATGGTGAACAGGGACGCACCGGACCCCTGCTGTGAGCCACTCCATGCTTCAGTGTGAACCCAGCCTTAACCTTTTTTGAAAGTAGCCATTCTATAACCAACAATTATCCCTGTAGCAATTTTTAAATACAGAACACCCCAGGTGCAGCATGTGCGTCATGGTGTGCTGCAGCATGGGTGCATTGCCATCTACTGTCGAAGTACATTGGGGTTACCGTTGGGGCACCACAAAGTACAGCATGTGTGTTTTAAGATCCATTATCCTAACTCATATGTGGCTTTTTGGTAGAGTGACTGAATTTTTTATTCCATTTTGTTGTCAAAATTGCAAAGCAATTGACTGCAAGATGAGACTAAAATTGCCTAGATCAATGTGGCAGATAAATCACATCACTTTTGACAAAATTGCTGTAGTTTTATTTTATTGTTTCAATTGCATAAGAAATCAATCTTATAATAAACTGTAGTGAGGTACCAATTAATTGCCCAGTTTCAACATCACACAGAACTCTGGTGGTCGATCAAATTCATGTGGGGTAGAATCTTGAATTTTTGAAGGTCACTTGAGCTCTGGTTTGTGATTCCATGTGGTTGGAAGGTGGTTGAAATGCCAACCCTCCAACTTTGATATTTCATGTTACTGGAACAAGTATTGCAGATAAAGACTTTTGTCCTTCCTTTGACTTTTCTGATCTGTATACCTGTCACAGGTCAGGGAAGTATCAACACCAGAGCAGAAGTTAGAAAGTAGTATTTTCAGAAGGAGGTAGGCAATTTCAGCCTTCATGGCTCTCTTCATAAAAGTTTGCTTCAAGGCTGATGCACTGGTAAATACACATGTAGCACCCTGATAGTAGGCAGGATTTCTAACAAATTTAGCTTGCTAGGTAGTAACTAGCCTGGCTGATTGATAGGGGATTCACTGGCTTGTTCCCTAACTCTGGATTTGATGCACCTCTCTCCTCTGTCACTAGGTGGCATTGTTTCCTGTGGCAGTAGAATGATAAGGGCATAGGGAATCCAGACTAGGAGTGAATAGGTTGACCCCAATTGGCAGGGGTCTCTTTGGTCCCTTGGCCTGCTGGGAGCACCTATTTATTTGGGAGTTGAGAGTTGAGTTGAGAGGTATCTTAATATAGCAAGGGACAACCATTCCTGTTATCAGAGGCCAGTATATGGAAGTCTGAAGGAGTACCAGAGCAGCCTTTTCACCAGCCGGGGATGGTGAAGAAATGGGAAAGCTTCAGCAGAGTGCCAAGCCAGGGACCCAGTGGGTTAGCCTGGGTGAAGCTTGAGGAGTATACAGCAGGTTGGCTGTGGAAGAGATCAGGGGATCCAGAGACATCTGGGATCTTGTGGGAGACTTTGAGTTTAGTGAGTCAAGATCTACAGTAGGATACTGTAAAGCCCCATACACACGCTCGGACAATCCGCGGACCAGGTCAGTCGGACTTTGTCCGACGTACTTTGTCCGATGTTGGCGTTGCGTACACACGGTCGGACTACGTTGTCGGAATATCCGGTCCGGAAGAACGTCGTGACGTAAGTCGTCGTCCACGAGATTAGAAAAGGGAAGTTCAGCACCACGTCAGGCACCCGTTGGGCTCCTTCTGCTGATCCCGTGTTTATCGAGAGTTAGTGGAAGTTTGGTGACTTAAGATTCGCGCTTCTCAGTTTTCTGACTCAGATCGTTACTGCTCTTCAGTTTGTGCTTGTCGTGCGTATCTGTTTCTTAGTGCGTGTAGTCAGTTCGCATTTGTTGGTCATTGTGGCCTATATCTTGATATAGGACGCTTTGATTTTCACTGCTTATTGTCTGCTCGTTTCTGGTATTCATTTCGTTCTTTCAGGCCTTGCTGTTTATCGGTGCTTTCTGTTTGTCCGTTCTGACCAGCCGACCTTTTGTGACCTTCTGAGCGATGTTTCCCGTGCGTACTCGTCGCCGAGTTCGTGCTGTACGCGGAATTGGTGTCGGGCTTTTAGCTTTGACCCAAGACCCGTCCATGAACAGAGTGACGAGGAGTATGTGGACCAAGAATTGGTTGCTTCAGCGTGACCAGTTCTCGCACATGCCTTTGCTTCGTGAGATCCGGGAGAATAATCCTGATGATTTCAGGAACTTTCTCAGGATGACGGACCCCGATTTTCACCGTCTTTTGGCTTTGCTGACCCCCTTTATCAGCCGGCAGGATACCTGCATGAGACAAGCCATTACTCCGGAGCAGAGGCTTGTTGCCACGTTGAGGTACTTGGCGACAGGGAGAAGTCTTCAGGATTTGAAGTTCTCTTCAGGTATCTCTCCCCAGGCCCTGGGAATCATTATTCCAGAGACCTGTTCTGCCATCATTCAGGTCCTGCAGGAGGACTATATTAAGGTAACATTTTATACTTTACTATTCCCTTCTATGTATGCTCTGTTTGCTAATGACTTGTATTTTTGACCTCCTTCCCTAATTACCATGATTGCAATATGTTCTAATATGCTGTGCCCCTTTTCTCCTTCATGCATTTTTCCCTTCACTTACCTCACCAGCATGCTCTTCTGCCCCAATAGACACCTATGGCCTAGTCACTTAAGCAATGTCTTTTGTCTGCTGCATAGTATTGTTTGCCCCAAAACACCCCCTAAAATATGGACAAATGTTTGCTGTGTGGTTTACTTCATGTAGAGCCCCCTTTTTTTGTTCTTTTGGTGGGGGGGGGGGCAAACTCATTAGGAACCCCCTCCCCCAACTGCTCTGTCAGATGGTACCAATCCTTTATCTGCTGGCTTTCCCAAGGTCCATACACACTATATACCTACCTCTTTATAGTGCGCATCTTTAGGGATGAATTCAGCAAAGCATGTAGTGCAAGGGACTGCCTCCATACATTCCATTTCCTATTTTTTTGTCTTCTTTCCCTCCTATTAGCTTGCTTGGTAATTTAATAATGTCACACTGTGCCTGCCTTTTTTGGGGGGGGGGGGGGGGGGTTGAAATGTTATTTGATCTTTCCTGTGGCCTGCCAATAGTGTTAAGTACAGAGGGTCTGGCCAAACTAGCCCACATTATTGAGCCATTTGCCAATCAATGAAGTGCAGAGGGTTAGCTGTCCACCACCCCCCCCCCCCCAAAACCCCTAGTTATTGCCAATGGCCCATCAGAAGTGGGGGGATTGATGGGGGGGTGAGTAATCTGTGAAGGGGAGCCTCTACTTTTCTGTGCAAATACTTTCCAGCCTCCAATTTTATACAATGCTCTTGTTCCAAGATGTTGATTGTCTAATCTGCTTGCAATGTTTAGGTGCAAAGTGACTAATTTTTTTTTCTTGTTTCACTCCACAGTTCCCTTCCACGCCACAGGAATGGCAGACTGTGGCCTCCCACTTTGCCAGCCGTTGGGACTTTCCTAACTGCGGAGGGGCAATTGATGGGAAACACGTCCGCATCGTCCCACCGCCCAACTCGGGGTCCTACTATTATAATTATAAAGGGTTTAATAGTGTAGTGATGTTGGCGGTGGTGTCGGCAACATACGAGTTTATGTATGTGGACGTGGGGATGAACGGCCGGATATCGGATGGTGGGGCCATTACGCACACGGAGTTCTACTGGCGTCTCCAAAGTGGCAGTCTGTGCTTGCCACCTCCAGAGGAGAATGCCGAAGGACTCCCCTTCGTCTTTGTCGCAGATGAAGCGTTTGCGTTGACTCCCCATGTGATGAGGCCGTTCCCGATGAGGACCCTCACCCCGGACCAGAGGGTCTTCAACTACAGGCTGTCCAGAGCCAGAAGAGTTGTGGAGAACGCTTTTGGCATCCTGGCCAGCCGCTTCCGCCTGTTCCTGACGGCATTTAACTTGGCGGAATACAAACTGAACCACATAGTTCTTGCCTGTTGCATATTGCACAACTTCCTCAAAAGACATAACAGGAACTATGTGGTGCCCGTTGGCCCAGATGTGGAGGGCCCTCCAAATGCCGAACTCACAGCCCTTCGAGTGGCACGTCCAGGCTTGCCCCCTCTAAATGCCCGTGTGGTCCGGGACCAATATATGCAGTACTTTGTGGGTAGGGGGGCCATTGCTCTGCCTGACGATGTGTGAGAGGCATTTTTTAATAAATCTGATATTTTAACCAACCTATGATTTCATGTCATTTCAGTCTTCTTTTTAGCTTATTTTACTTTGACATTTTTTCCCTTTGCCTTCGACAGTGGGAATGCACTTTCTGGGCAAAAGGAGGTAACAGCCTCTTCTTCCCAAAAAGATTATTCTCATGTTGTGTGTTTGCTACCTAATCTTTGGTCTAGAGAAGGTTTGTACTGCATAACTGACACCCAAAATACTCCTTTTCATCACCAGGTCTGACATGTGTGTATTCTCCAAAATGCTGTGCTCCGTGTTTTCGTACAAAGCACTGTGGGTGTCATTTACATAAGTCAAATCCGCTATGCTCTACAAGTGCATTGAAAAAGTTCCCCGGGAAAGAAAATTGGAGTGCAAAGTGGATTTGCCTTTAGTAAATAACACCCATTGCCCCCCATATCCTTTTCATTTTACATACATAATGCATTGTGTTTTTTAAATAAGGAAGCCACACATTTAGAAAAATAAAAGTTTACTAGGAAAACATTCCCAAGTGCGTTTACAATCTTCACGCCAAAACTGACAACATCTTGGTTATTTACAACATTGTTTACAAACATTCCGCAATTGGTAAAACCAGGCATGGAGCAAAACAGAACCTAGGAACTTGGAAAGTTCAACTTTGTAAAGTGAAGACAAGATCAGACATGACTATATGTTCAAAGTGTGTTTGATCTTGCCTTCATCACATGGGGGGGTCACCCCCGAAAAGTGGAAATTTGGAACATGCACACAATTTGGGACTGAAAATGGTCATTAGATGGTAAAACACATGCCTAGAAGCTTCAAAAGTGCCATTTTCCATCATGGGGATGAATGGACGTTTTTTGGGGGTGCAACCCCTTCACCACAACCACTTTCGTAGTTCGTAAAGTGTTTGCACCCCCCAAAAAACGTTGCCATTCATCCACCATGGTGGGAGCTAGCACATGTGGACACAATGTGTGCATGTTCCAAATTTCAGACAGTTTTTAAGTTGCAAATGTGTTCTGAAGCTGGCACAAATGTGTGTTAATTACTTGGTGCGTTTTCATATTTTTCCTAAAATATCAATGATGTTCTTCAATTTTTGTTGAACATCATTGATGTTTTGCTTTATGTAATCTAGATCTCTATTGCAGACCATTATCTCTCCGATGAGTACGTGGGCACTCTCTGTGGTAAAGTGCGATTTTTCTTCCACAACATCCACGTCACCTAAAAACCACAAACAAACAAAAATGGGGTGTTGGAAATGAGGCAGCCATACATGGATTAGCTTACCAGTAGCTGTGTTCTCCCACACTCACCTGTTGTGGTGACAATTTCTCCAAGTTCGATGATCTCTCCTTCCTCCTCCTCCTCCTCCTCTGCTTCTGCTCTTTCCCCTTTTTTGGTAGGTGTTGGTTTGGGGGTTTCCTCAGACGGCCCAAGTTTTCGCTCCCCTATGAGAATGTCCAAAAGGAAGATTTAGCAACACAAGCTATTGAGGGCAGAAATAGGAAATGACAAACATTGCTTGAAAGTGACGGACACTATTTTAGTTTGGCCAGTTACAAATGTCAACTACATGAATGAAGTCACTTTGTAAAGGTGCTAAACTGACTAGCTTTTTGGTAGAAGTTTGTGTGATGGAGACCCCCCTCTAGTATCCACTGGAGCACATGTGTGGAAAAGCATAATAAAAAGGGGGTTTGGGTGTCCCAGCACTAGTGCTCTAGAGTCCAGATGGGTAAACAGCTACTGAGTGACCTCTCCTTTACATTGAATAAATTGGCTTTACATTCTTGATGACATTTCTAGTGAGAACAAACTTCCTTTCCCCAAAAAAACACCAAACATCGTATTATAAGTGGCCGAACGATCGAGGTTGCGTACGATCGAATGCACACACACACGACCATGACAGTGGCAGAAAGATCGAGGCTGAGTACGATCGAATGCACAGACGAACCTGAAAGTGGCCATTTTGGAATGTACAACTTGGTAAAAATCAAAACACAATGGAGCAGTATGCAAGCAAGAAATCAAACACAAAACACAACTACTTACTTTTTTGAAGAATTCTCTTGATCTTTCTGTACTGATCGGCCTCCCTCAGTTTCAGGTCTGACCAGCGTTTCCTGAGTTGCTCCTTGGATCGTTGTACCCCAAAATTATTGTACAGCCTTCTCACAACTTTAGACATGATCTTGGCCTTGCGGACATTGGGGTTGAGGTAAGGCCCATACTTCCCATCATAGTCGCTCCTCTTTAATATGTCCACCATCTCCAACATTTCTCCAAATGACATATTGGAGGCCTTGAATTTCAGGTTCCGGGATCGGGACGTTTCTGCCTCCGGACTTTCCTCGTCCTCCTCCTCGTTGGTGGGTTATTTGTGGCGCACCTGCTGTGTCCCCGCCATGTGCTCTCCCCACTACGCCGTAAAGAGAAGGGGTGGGGAATAGACGAGAAAGATCGTCAGGGGCGGGCGGAGTTTGAAGCATGCGCAGTGTATATAAAACGTCACACGCCTGTGTCGTAGCCACGATCTGGGAGACGAGGGGAGAGAAAACTCACACGAGACGATCGCTACAAACGAAGGTACAATTTAACGTTGGTACATAACTAGCCTAGACTGATTTGAACTTGAGGCTTCTTTATGGAGAAGATTAGGAGAGTTTAGCCTGACATAATTTATAGGGTTTGGTGTGTTGTTGTGTCTTGCAGAGATTGATATGAAGGGATTCAACGACATGAGTTTTCTCCCCCTCTTCATTGCCAAATACAGGGATTTTCCCATATTGTGGCAGGGTATACACCCACATTACACCAACAAACCAAAGAGGCACGCAGCCCTGGAGGAACTTGTGGAATTTGTCAAGCCAAGGTTCCCCACGGCAACTGTTGATGATATTAGAAAGAAAATTGGCAGCCTGAGGAGTGCGTATATCAGGGAGAGGAAGAAGGTCGTGAAGTCTGAGGAAACTGCAACTTCAGCAGATGAGGTCTATGTCCCCAAGCTCTGGTACTATCAGAGTCTCCATTTTCTGAAGGACCAGGCTGATGTCACGGAGCCAACCTCAACTCCTCCTTCCACGCTTCCTTGCGCACAGCCCACCCCTGATGAGGCTTCCGAGGAGCAACCTGGGCCTTCCAGTCTGGAAGAGGTGGAGGAGCCCAGCTTGTTCCAGGTATAGTAGTTTTGTTACCATTTATGGGAATAATGAATGATGTTCACTTAATTCAGGATCGCCAATTGCTTAGTTCCTAACGTGTTTGACATATCAACAGACAGTGGTGTGGGAGACATTTGGGGCCAGAATCTAAACTGCTGGGCTGAGAATTGTATGGTTTTCTATTTGTAAACATTTTGCACCAGTCACTAGATGAGAATTGTGTGTGTTTGATGAACAAATAACTGAAACTATGTCCCTTTTTCCTACACAGGAAGACCTCAGCCAGGAGGTGGCTGTGGAAGGTGGCAGTCAGGAGGAGGCAGGGGTTAGTGGCAGCCACCAGCTGGGTAGTGGCAGCCAAGAGGGGGCTAGGCCTCGGAGCCTGACTGACACCCAAACCCCTCCCCTCCGCCCTCCGTACAAAAGGGCGAGAAGGGGGGGTTATGCGGCACAGTCAGCGCTCCGGATGATCAGAGAGGCTTCAGACTCCCTACATGCCACACCCGCCGACGAGGAGACCTTTGGCTCGGTGGTTGTCACAAAAATGATGGGTATGGAGGTGGGGCAACGCAACATGTGTGAGGGGCTCATTTTCCATGTCCTAAATAAGGGTAGGGCTGGGGAGATGACCCCACTCACACATGTTTGCCATAGTTACCATGCTCCGCCTCCTCCTCCTCCTCCTCCTCCTTCTGCCACCCCACCAGCACGACAGCCACAGCGTGGAAGGAAGCGTGGAAGGAAGACCTGAGAGTGACGACCTGCAATCAGTCTGGTGTGAGAGAAGATGGAGCCTCTTGTAGTACCAGAGCCTGGGGACCTAGATGGCATCTGCTGCAGTTCCGGATACTTTGGACTTCACGACCAGATTGCACTCCCCTTAATATACGTACTCCTCAGGCCCCCAATTTTCTACGCTTGGACAATGATGGTTGCCGTGGGGGGCCAAGACTTTGCAAATTCCCCAAGTTTCACCATGGCTGCGTTCCTCTTTGGTTTGTTGGTGTGACCTAAATAAAGGTTTTTTTGATTTGAAATAATCATTGACTATTGTGTTTTACTTTGCTACAATGACAGTTTTTCTTTGAGTAGGCTGGTACATTTCACTAATCCTAAAGTAGAATTAACAAGGGGCAACAACAACAAACAACCTCCTAGTAAATTTAAGCAAGAAATACAAATGTAAATAATGTGTTTTTGGTAATTTGAGACACACAACCCCCCTCCAAAAAAAAAAAAAAAACATTCAAATATGTATTCCCCAAAAAAAAAAAAAAAGACAAATCATGGTAAAAAAATAACAAAGATTCTTTTCCGTTCAGAGTAAAAATAAACATGTAGTGTATAAATGCTGCAAAGTAATAAAGAAGTAAGTTTGTGAGAAGTGCGGGTGAATAGGAGCAGCTAAAAGATGTCATTCTTGTTGCATTGTAAAGAAAAAGAGAATGCGCTGCATTAAAGACATTTTAACATTGCAGCGTGACGAATGTGCTGTGTCGATTAGGAAAGGTAGTTTTACCTGACCGAGCGCTTCCGTCACAGAATTTCTTCTGAGCATGCGTAGCACTTTGTCCGTCGGACAAGCGTACACACGCTCGGATTTGGTGTGATCGGACCGGGTTGACGGGAAATCTTTCCAGCAGGAGATAAGACTTTGTCCGACGGACAAACCGACGAACACTGTCCGATGGTGCATACACACGGTCTGATTTTTCAACAACCTTGTCCGATCGGACCAAATTGATGAAAAAGTCCGACCGTGTGTATGGGGCTTTAGATGTGAGAGAAGATCTATAATGGGTTACTGTGAGTTATGTGTATGAATCTCTATTGACAGTTCAAAGTTCAGTTGCCATAGGAGACAGCAGTTCTACAAATACTGCATCCAGCTTAAAGGCCCTCTACCCGTATAGCTGTCTGCCTATTATTTTGTCTTGGAGTCTGCCAATTACTATTGCATCTGCCTAAGTGTGCCCTGGCCCTAACCCTCTCTCCTCCAGTTCTGTTTAAGAGACAATAAATCTCTTTTCTTACTTTCCAAAAAGTGACTGGCGTCCATGTTTCCAACTTGCAATACACCCACCATGCCTAATAACCCACACTACAAGAAAGGGTGTCAGCTCTCCCTGACTCTGGAGGTCACCATTAGGCCTTTGGAGGTCGAGGATGCCGCTACACATGTATAGTCAGAGCTTTGGTCTCGTCAGTAACAAGACCCAACAGCTGCAATCTAACTTTAGAACCATCAATTTAGATCCATATTTAAATTGATTTTGAGTGACATTAAATACTATATTTTTCTTCCTGCAGCTTTCCTAGTGCAAATGTCCAAACTTAGCTGCTGCTCATCTTTCTTTGTAAGCCTTTCTTTCCTCTAGCTCAATGGTTCTATTTTCATTGCCATCTATTTTTGTTTTTTCAGATATCACCTTGCCCAAGTAAGGTCCTATAGTGACACCAGTGCAGGCATGCTCCCATCATATCCAGCACCATGGTGGTCAGCCAGAGCAGTCTGGACAGGACTGTCGAGTGTCCCCATCACCTACACCCAGAGTAAGCTGGATGTGTAAGTGCACTTGGGCCTGGCATGATGAGACATGAATCCCTGAGGAGGAAGCTGAGGGACTTTCAAGAAGTGTTCAGTGCATGCTCCTGGCCAGAAGTTTGTAAAAGTGGTTACATACAAGCCCAGGGGCTGTGGTGCTGATCCTTCTCATTGTAGTGTTTCTGAACTTTAGAATTCAGGACAAAAATATGAGGCTTTAGTACTACTTTATTCCATACAGTATTTTGTACCTGACTCTGTATGGAAGATTTAGGTCAGAGGTATAAAATCTATAACAATCAAGTTTTTACCTGCTGTGTCTGCCAAGTTATATCACATTTACAGTCATCCCTTCTGGGCATTTTTTTTATATATTCTGTCATCTCTTTGTGCCTTTATCTTCATTCCTAGTGCATGTCAATTAGTAATATGCATTTTGTTCTGTAAACTATATAAAGTATCATCTAGAATACAATGCAGGCACTGATGCTGCCATTTGGTTTGTTAAATATATCATTATAAGCAATTTTTTCCTATTGTTTCATAAGTACACAAAGGTACCGGTTGATCAGGTTAGAAGGTCAGAGCAGTCCTATGCCTCAAGGAGTCTAATTAGCCCTCCTAGTTCTTATTTGAACCACAGAATAATTAGGGGCTTATTCATAAGACCTCATGCACACAGGGTGTTTGTTTTTCTCCTCTGAACGACAGGCAAAAAACACCTAAAGCTGCATATTGCACACACATTGAGGCATGTTTAAGCCTAGTACACACTAGTAGTTTTTTTTCGTTCAACCCAGCAGGGCTGAAGGAAAAAAAACCTGACAGTTCCAGAGGAACCGCTGTACTAACTATCCGACATTATACAATGATCTCCCCTGATGTGTTATTGTGTTCTGACAGAGGGACACCCTGACTACATGCTCTGGAGTCAGGGCCCCCTCCAGAACACTCCGGTCATTGGCTCAAAGCGCTGATGGGGAGCCGATCGGCAGACCTTTTTCGGTCATGCTTTTGTCGGACCAATTTCAGTACACACAGGCCGAATGTAAATAGAAACAGGCCGATGCCGCCCGACATTCAGACCTTGTGTACTAGGCTTCAGGGCGTGTCAAGCTTTTGAGCGTTAATGGACTCCATTGGCCAGAATATTAATTTATTCTGGCTGTCGGAATGCCTTAAGGCTGAAGTGCTAGACATGTCTATCGTTTAGGTGCATTCCATTTACATGCATTTAGGCATGTTCAGCATCGTTTCTACTCTTCAGCTTGTCTTCTGAATGCGCTTTTGATGGTTCTTTCCTGCCTTTTAATTCTCTTCTAATATGCATGTAAATGCCTATGTGTGCAAAGTCACATAAGTATCATAGAGGTGCTTTTACAGGAAAAAAAAATGCCAAACACCTTTAAAAGAGGAAGTGGGGGATAGAGGAAATAGGGATTATTATGGTGCCAAATGACTCAAATAGAATGCAACTTAAGAAAAATATATACTTTATTACATCATATCAAAAAACACATTTTACATGTAAATAATGATAGTAATTAAAAAAATGGGGAGCACATCAAGATCAACGAAGGGCCGGAATGGTATAGGCCTTGGTATGCTTTCGGGTCAGCTCTTCCCAAGTGGGAAGACCTGACCCGAAAGCATACCAAGGCCTATACCATTCCGGCCCTTCATTGATCTTGATGTGCTCCCCATTTTTTTAATTACTTAATTATTTACATGTAAAATGTGTTTTTTTGATATGATGTAATAAAGTATATATTTTTCTTAAGTTGCATTTTATTTGAGTCGTTTGGCACCGTAATAATCCCTATTTCCTCTACCCCCCACTTTCTTAACCAATTTATGGGATGAGGTGCCTTATCTAAAACGGACTTCACTGCCACTTTCCCCAATTTTACCTGTAAAAGAGGAGTTTTAGAAGCCCTATGTGCATGAGGCCTAAATGTTAATTGGATTCAGTTAGAAAAATGTGTGCAGGTTGTGTGATAACATTGAAAAACTGTCTCTATGTTGCAGAGATGAGGATATTGGAAGGGATTGAGTGGTTTAGTAAAAGAAAAGCAGACAGGGCTGACACCACTCAGTCCACAAAAATGCTGTGTGTTGTCAGCCCACAAGAGGGCTTAGGAGTTGATTGCATTTTCTAGTGGATTAATGGGGATTTGTCTGTACTTGCAGGATCTTTAACCATGTCAGCCCCAGAAGGATTTACCCCCTTAAAGGGGTTGTAAACCCTCATGGTTTTTAACCTCAATGTATTCTATGCATTGAGGTGAAAAACCTCTTGTAGTGCACCAGCCCAAGAGAACCCCCCTTTTACTAACCTGAGCCGAACGTTCCTGTGCCATGGTACGAGCACACCCGCTCCAGCCGCTGTCTCGGGTCCTGATTGGATAGACTGATAGCAGCGCAGCCATTGGCTCCCGCTGCTGTCAATCAAATCTAATGATGCAGGAGTCGGAGGGCAGAGCTTAGTCCTGCTGTCTGTGTCAATGGACGCAGCAGCAGGTCGCGGGAGCGCACCCACACGGGTGCCCCGAGGGAGAGCGATTCTCCGTCAGGGCACTCGAGAAGAGGAGAAGCCAGGAGCGCCGCTGAGGGACCCCAGAAGAGGAGGATCAGGGCCACTCTGTGCAAAACCAACTGCACAGAGGAGGTAAGTATGACATGTTTGTTTTTTGTTTTTAAAAAGGAAGGTTTACATATCCTTCAATGACTAGGCCATTTTTTGCAATACGGCACTGCATTATTTTAACTGACAATTGCACTGGCATGCAAGGCTGTACCCAAACAAAATTGGTATCCTTTTTTCCCACAAATAGAGCTTTCTTTTTGTGGTATTTTATCACTTCTGCGGTTTTTACTTTTTGCGCTATAAACAAAAAAAGTGCAATAATTTTGAAAAAAAAGCAATATTTTTTACTAATGCTATAATAAATATCCCTCCAAAAAATATAAAAAAACGAATTTCTTCCTCAGTTTAGGCCGATGTGTATTCTTCTACATATTTTTGGTAAAAAAAAAAATCCAATAAGCGTATATTGATTGGTTTGCGCAAAAGTTATAGCGTCTACAAAATAGGGGATATAGTTATGCCATTTTTAATATTCATTTTTTTTACTAGTATTGGCGGTGATCTGCAATTTTTATTGGGACTGCGACATTGCGGCGGACAGATGGGACACTTTTGACACTTTTTTGGGACCATTGACATTTATACAGCGATCAGAGCTAAAAATAGCCACTGATTACTATATAAATGTCACTGGCAGGGAAGGGGTTAACACTAGGGGGGTCGATCAAGGGGTTAAATGTGTGCCCTAGGGAGTGATTCTAACTGTGGGGGGATGGGACTGCCTGGAGGAGGAGACAGATCGCTGTTCATACTTAGTATGGACAACAGATCTGTCTCTTCCCTAACAGAACAGAGATCTGTCTGTTTACAATGACAGATCTCCATTCTGTCTCTCTCAGGAGCAATTACAGATGCCCGGCAGACATCACGGCAGCATAGGCTCCGTCGTCGCGCCTCAAGCACCCCCAAGTGGTCTTAAAGCGGACGGCGTAAAGCTACAGCGATTTGCCCAGGAGAGCCAACCTGCTGCAGTATAACTGCAACGGCTGGTCCTCTAGTGGTTAAAGTGTGCACTTTTGAAGATAGATTCCCCATATCTAGCTCTAAAAAGATCTTCTGAAAAACTTCAAAGGTATATTTTCGGTTTTCAGGGTAGCTCAGGCTAAAAGCATAAATGAGTCCTATAATCATTCTTTCTGATACAAAATGAGAGTGCTATATGAAAAAATACACTATACCAATATGCTTGTTTTTCCTGCCAATGCAGCATAAATATGGTATATTTGTTTTTGAACTGTAATAACAAGTGCAAAGTGGGCGGGGCTTTAGGCTACATAATCTAGTGTTAAATGTCCAATATCTCAAAAACTGAACAAACAGAAAGTTTGTTTTTGTGGTACAAATCAGCACAAATGCAGCACAAACAAAATTGTATAATTGTTTTTAAAATGTAATAACATGTGGTACAAAGTGGGAGAGGTTTCAACTATAATGCGCAATATCTCTGAAACCAAACTGGCACAAACGTTTGTTTTTGCAGCACAAATCAGAACAGATGCAGTGCAAACAAATGCTATCTTTGTTTTAACATTTTAATAACATTGGGTGCAAAGTGGGCAGGGCTTGATGTTACATACCGTATATACTTGAGTATAAGCCGACCCGAATATAAGCCAAGGCACCTAATTTTACCACAAAAAAATGGTAAAACGTATTGACTCGAGTATAAGCCTAGGGTGAGAAATGTGCAGCTACTGTAAGTGGAAAAGAGGGTCAACAATGCCCATTTGCAGCCTCACTGTGCCAATTTGCAGCCATAGGTCCCCCGAACTTCAAATTTGGTAGTTAAGGGTTCCTAGATGCCCACTAGCTGCAGACAAAATTTGGGTTCTCTGACCCAAAGTGTCCCGAAATAACATTGCTGCAGATGGACACAGTTGACCGACTTTGGGGCCCTGTATCTCGGGGCCACTTGGTGCTAAGAACCCCAAATTTGGATATGTTGTAGTGCTACTGGGTTTGCACTCCAAATTTGGGGTCCTAGCATCAAGGGGCCCCAAAGTCGGATCGGAAAATGTCATTCTCTGCTGCAGAAAAGTGCTTGACTCGAGTATAAGCAGAGGGGGGCATTTTCAGCACAAAAAAATGTGCTGAAAAACTCGGCTTATATTCGAGTATATACGGTAATCTGAATTTCAATATCTCAAAAACTGAACCGGCTGAAACATTCATTTTTGTGGCTCAAAATAGTTTCTAAGCTTAACAACTGGCGGTCCCTCACCCTGCATCTTGGTTGCGTTCTGCCACATGCAGTAAGCGCAAACTTTGTCTCAAATAGTGTGTACAATGGACGTATGTCCATTTATTATAAATATATTAAACCGCAAATAAAATAAAATTTTTGGATGGTAAGCAACATTTAAAGCATGTGAACGATAATTTGTTCAATGTTCACTCTTAACTTTCAATGGCATTGCATGGCTTTGTAGTGACTTGGAAAAATTCTTGTCACTGGTGGCGCTCTTTTGTCCTGATGGGCCTCAAACGTATGGGAACTGCCTTGTGCAGACTTTCAAAGTTCCAAAAGACGTCAAACTCTTTAAAATATACAGCATCAAAACTTATTGTTTAAGTAAATGTAACTCAATTAGAATATGGAAATGCACATACCTTAAAAGTTTTGTCTAGATTACTCAATATTATACATTATTTTTGTAAATGTAAAAGGTGTGTTTTAAGAACTAATGAAAATGAAGTAAGGTACTTAAAATATCAAAGTCAATTAATTAACAATTATTTATATTTTGAAAATTATAAAAATGTTATGTTAAAATTACAAGCCAACAGAATAATTTTTATCAGTGTACCACCCTAGGACAAGGGGTTTGTTAAAACTAAAGAACACTTCCCCATTGCCTCATTTGGGGTGGAGGTGTTCTGTAGTCCATAAAAGTGAATTGGGCAGAGCCGATAACATTTCTTGGGATACTAGAGCATCAAAGGCAGTTTTGTCAGCTTAAACAGGGCGATACGAACATACTGAATTTCTGACAGATCATGGGAATTTTTCTGTACTTGTAATGTTTTTAAAGAAACAAAACAGAGGAAATGTGCAAACATTGCAGAGATGTACTGAATATATTTTAGTGTTACTTTGCCTTGAGTATAAAGCTCCCAGAAAACAAACTCCCAGTTGGGTTTACAAGGTGATAGGCAGATTTCCAACAGGGAATGTTTTGATAAAGACAACGCTTGTCTTTCTTGAAAAAAATGAAGATTTTCATACAAGAGCACTATGGGAGTAGGGACTCCTGGGGCTCTGAAGATGATACATGTGAAAGCACTTGGGGGGAAAGCCTGCACGCACTTTGAATATTGTGTTATACTGTTAAGATAAAATAAGTTATTGTAATGCATTTAAATATTCAATGTTAGGAATGTAATAATCCAAAACTTTCCAATAGCTTACAAAAGAACTGTGTTATAAACAGCGGCGGCCAGTCCATAAGGGGGGCAGGGGCGCCACCCCCCCCCCCCCAATCTCCATGCCCAGGCCCCTAATCTCCATGCCAGACACATATATTTCTATATAAAAAAAGCTTTCTTTTTCTTTTAAACACATGATTAAAGCCCGAGGCATTAATTGGCTTCATAAAGGTTGGGCTCGGGGAGCAGAGCACTGCACTCTGAGCCCACCCATTTGTGACATTAGCGAATCAACATTCAATATTGTCTTCCTGCTTCTCCTCCTGGCCAATAAGGACAGGAAGTGGGCAACTGCAATTAAGCTTTAAAGAATAAATTAAAAAATGCATGCGCGGAGGTTACATTTAGGGAAATCTGCATGTCAAAACAATCAAGGGTTTTAAACACTTCCCAGCTCTATCCAAAAAAAAAAAAAAAGCTTTAGATACACCTTAACCTGGCCTGTAATCTTTAACAACCTGCAATAACAGCCTGTAATCCCTAATGCTTACCCTAATCCTAAAATTTTTCCTAATTCCAAAACTTAACTTGTAGTTAGTCTTCACTTGAAAATGCGATACCCTAACTATCAAGACCTGAGGTGTGCCATTGCCTTGCTGGTCAGTACACCTAAAAGAGGGCAAAAAGATACGACAATAGGTGTGATAGGAAAGCCTGATGAAGGGTAAGTAAGAATCTGTCTAGTAAAGTAGAGAATGCCCGGATGGCTTCAGTATACAGATCGGGTATGTATCAGCTATAACTGTATTCCAGCGTCCCATGACTTGATAAAAAAAAGACCCCCGTTTGGAACCTGCAAAACTGCGCAGATCCCAAACAACGTCCCGTAAATGATTTGGATTAAGGCTAATTTCCGAGATCACACAGACATGAGAACAAACTGCTTGTAGTGGGAGGATACATGGGGGAAAGGGAGCAAGGGCTGACCCAAGGAGCCCCTGCGAAATAATTGCAAAGAAGATTGAACACTTCAAATGGACACCACAAACCCCTGGCCATGACTGTTTATTCTTGATATGGGAAAGTTTTAAGAGGGTGAGCTGCAAAAATGGACGAACTGTCAGGAGTTTGTAGGGGTCTGAAGTGCTGGACACCTGATAGATATACTTGATAGTGTTGGCAGATAAGGCCAATCCGCTGTTGCAAAAAAACATTGAAAGCCAGAGTCAGGAACCTTAGAAATCTTTCAACCCCCTGATCCACCTTATTGAAAAATTTGGCTATGGCCAAACCATTCGTAACACTGAGCTCCCCGACCAACCGGTCCCCAAGTGACTGTAACTGCCAGTATTGGGCAAATAACAAAAAGCAATATGCACAGACTAGGGCAGACAAAACTTCCGGGGGCCAACCAACTGAGTCAGCGGCGACTGAAACACTCGGAGAGCCCTGCTCATGGTTGTGGAATAACATGGAGATACCATTCCAGACACACAGAAAACTGGTCCCACATGAATTAAGTCGGGTCGTGCTACTGCTTGTAACCTGACAACCGAGTCGAAATCCTGAAAACAGGGGAAGGAGAGCCAGACTCAATCCTGAGGAATAATTCTCATGTCATGATTCAGCATACCCAAAGTGACTTTAAGCCTCCCTTGGAACAGGCTGGGGATTGGACAAAAGAAGAATGGTCTGATGTAACTGTCCAGTTCTCCATGCAACCTCACACTCAAAAGATTAGAGCCGAAACCCAAAAATAATGATGATTTTGGCCCGGACCTATCACCTTGTGGGTAGTCAGGGGATGTTAGCTCAGCATACACCCTGAGAGAGACTGCAGATCCCTGGGCGGTAACCAGGGTCTTCACGCAACAGGAAGTCAACTAAATGAACAATCCCCTGACCCCCTTGCACTTACCCAAGACCCAATGGAGTGCTTGGCAAAGGTGTCAAATAAGCAAGAACTGCCTTGATCCAAAGGTAACCTAGTGGTGAAAGGACATTTGTGCCATTTATCATGCCAAACCAGCCGGCAGGTCTGATGGAAGAAGCTTTGAAGCATAGGAAATATCAGCTAGGATAGCCAATACCCCCTCCACCCCCACCCCAACTGTAGAAAGTGCTGAAGCGCCAGATCCTCGGACGTGTATTTTGATGAAAATACTTCTGCAGGAAAGAGGCTGGCCAAAATGTAAACAAATGATATTGGAAACTTGCCACTGGACACCCCAGGGGGCCGACCCTCCGACTTCAGAACGAGTGTGAAAGAACCAGACCAAGCACCCCTGGAAATTACTACCTCCAGTAACTTAACGACAATGAAAACATGACTGTCTGCTGAAGCCTAGATATTACATATGAAACTCTGCGGAGATAGCGATGAGGCCCACGTGAAGGCCTACTGACAATTCCTCCAGCAGAGGCTGTCTGAAGACCGGGGATGGGAGATTCCTACACAGCCCCTATCAAAGAAACATTACTTGGCTCAGACATTTTGAACCAGAAGGCTTGACAAAACCGGTGGACTAAGGCGATGCCGAACTTGCCTGCAGGAATGTAGGAGATGGGGGTGCGCTGACACCCCGCCTTTAACCGAGCAAGCTTCGATCACATCCATCCTGTGCTGCAACCGTAACAGGCCATGGAGACCATATTTAGCCAACATGAAACTTAGTTAAAGAACAATGCCCAAAATGTGTTCCATGCTGGAGGGTGGGAGTAGCTGGGAAAGAATTGGAATAACAATCCAAAGCGTTCTACCTTCCTGGCTGTGGCCGGGAAAGGAAAACCCCTGTGATGAAGCTCCACTGTGAGCTTAAGTACTTCGCTCTACCATGCTCTGAACCCCCACGTTGGGGTTGAAGGGATGAACGCGATACAGAGGAACAAAACCCAGCTCATCTCCCCCTCCTCTGTGCGGCACCAGCATTGTCACTGTGGGCATGCACTGCGCATGTACGAGCCGCGCTGCGCTCTGTGAATGGCCGGACAATCATCTGGGACCTGTGTGACCTGTGACCGGGAATGATTGCCGAGAGGGAGGGGGGAGAGGTGAACTTACTTCCGGCGCCGCAATGCCCCGGGAGGAATTGGGAGCTGTAACCCTCTAAAAAAAGGGTTTCCACTCCCCTCCCAAAAAAAAAATGACATGCAAATGTGGCATGTCAGGGGGTCATCTTCCCTTAAAGCGGAAGTTCCATTTTTGGGTGGAACTCCGCTTTACGGAAACACAAACTAGAGAAAGTGACAAGAGACAACCAGACATGAGAACAACAACACCCCTCTGTGCCTACCTAAGTATGAGGCCGTAACAGTAATGATAAGACCACAACGCGTGAATGAACCTGATGATAACCCCCATCCTAGTGTATTTAGTAAGTGAGCCTGAGAAACCTGCAACGAAAAGACAGGTAATTAAAAATGAACACTCAGGGCTAATGTACTCACAGACCGTGGTGGGTAGTCGTACCGATGTAATGAAATGAACATGCATCGTATGATGTATGGTATATGGGCGAGAAGATTGTGGTCAACAATCGATTAAAAATGAAACCACAGCCCATATGGATCTGTAGACATGACAGATCCTGAGATGTAAGCACTGGCTAACTAAACCCAGGTATACAAAGAAACCTGAATGAAAGGTATGATGAGACATGGAAACAAACGAAGATGAAACGGCTATTGGTGTATATGCCGTATCTCTGTGGCACCGATATGCCATGACAGAACATGTCATGATGGAACCGCCACGACAGAACGCGATGTGACAGAACCGCCATGACAGAACACGCCACGACAGAACATGCCATGACAGAACCGCCATGACAGAACCGTTATGATGGAACCTGCTAAGACAGAACCCGCTATGACAAAACCCGCTATGACAGAATTGCTATGACAGAAACACTATGACAGAACCAGCCTTCTTGCTTAATCCCAACACTTAAACTAGCTAGCCCTAACTCTTAGGTGACCCTGCCAATACAGGGTCAAAACTAAAATAAACTCCTGTAAAACAAGAACTATGCTGCTTTGCTGATCCCAAGCTGTAGGTATTCGACACTTCCAGTGTGTTGAGTACCAGCTCCCCTGGTGCATGTTGTATTTCCCCCTGTTGGTGGGAGAAACATGTAATCACACACCTGGAATTGTTGAATACCTGCAGTTGCTAGGGATCAGCAACCTATATTGCTAGTAATTGTATAAAAAGATTACAACTAAACATCAATTTACCTTAAAGTGGTTTTAAACCTGTCATGAAATATGAACAAAGCACACATATCTGTAGTGTTTACTTCACCGTCCAAAGCTCTGTGAGGCTGGGTTCACACTATCTTTGCATGCGGCTCACAGCAGGGGTCTGGTGCATCTCCGTTCACCATTTTAGGTCTTATTTCATCCCAAATTTTTGGCTGAATTTGGACCTGAAACGGACCAAAAGACGCATAGGGCCCCTGCGCAAATTTGCACTGGAGCCGCAGCGGAGTCACTTCTGACAAGTTATCCCAACACCAGAGATAAAATTGTGATGGGGGAGGAGAGCTCAGCACACAGCTTGTCTATTCACAACACAGTTCTACATCATTCCTTTGTTCCTGTGCTGTGTGTGGAGGGGGGTGTGTCCCTTTCCTCCAATCAGCTCTCACACACTGTACAAGAGCTTTAACTGCAGCTCCCCGCCCCCTCCTCTGTGATACTGACAGAGGAAGAAGGATTTTATGTAAATTCAGCACTTTTGAAGGGATGAAAAAAGAGAGAAGGCTGCAGATAAACAAGTGAAATTTAAGTAGGAGGATTTGTTTTATCTCTGTGTATCATCTGAGGTTATTCACTTCACTGGATATGTGTGAGGGTTTAAAGCTACTTTAATCTGAGCACTCTGTAATCCACTGTAGCCAGGATCCAAGGCGCACCTCCCAGGTTCTCTCAGAGGTACCTTCTATGATTCTCTTTCCTCTTTTTTTCTCACCAATCTCATTCAAACAGCCTACATAAATCAGAGTCCCTATGGTTAAGACCTGGCCAAAGGTGAAATGCGTCAGTGGAAGAGCTACAGTATGTCTGGCGAGAGAGATTATGCATTACAAGCAGTGGCGGCTGGTGCTCAAAATTTTTTTGGGGGGGCGCAAACAAACAGCCTCACTGTGCCATCAAAAGCTGCCACTGTGCCCATTAAATGCTGCCACTGTGCCCATTAAACACTGCCACTGTGCCCATCAAACGCTGCCACTGTGTCCATCAAACGCTGCCACTGTGCCCATTAAACGCTGCCACTGTGCCCATCTAACGCTGCCACTGTGCCCCAAGTGCTGCCATTGTGCCTCAAATGCTGCCACTGTGCCCATTAAATGCTTCCACTGTGCTCCAAACACTGCCACTGTGCCCCAAGTGCTGCAACTGTGCCCATCTAACACTGCCACTGTGCCCCAAGTGCTGCCATTGTGCCTCAAATGCTGCCACTGTGCCCCAAACACTGCCACCGTGCCCCAAGTGCTGCCACTGTGCCCATCTAACGCTGCCACTGTGCCCCAAGTGCTGCCATTGTGCCTCAAATGCTGCCACTGTGCCCCAAACACTGCCACCATGCCCCAAGTGCTGACACTGTGCCCATCTAATGCTGCCACCGTGCCCCAAGTGCTGTCACTGTGCCCATTAAATGCTGCCAATGTGCCCTCTGCCTGCCTGCCCTCTGCACTTACCTTGTCTCGGTGGGCAGCTGGTGACGGCGTCAGGCGGCGAGCAGTGTCTCCTCATCATCCGATGTCTTCTCCCGCGTTCCTCCTGTCTTCTGCAATGATTGGACGCCTAGGTGTCCAATCACAGCGTCTGTGACTTCAGCCAATCAGGTGACAGGTAACAGACCCAGCAACCTGATTGGCTGAGAGGCGGGTCTGTGTTAGATAAGCAATGTATTCGCTTCTCTAACACAATACTGTGTAAACAGCGAACGCACAGTATTGCGCCCGCTGTTTACACTTCTTTACACTTACATAGGGCACTTCCAAAAACACCCCCCCCCCCCGCTGTAATTCAGATGCCTGGCGCACGACACCTGAATAGGGGGCGGCAGTGGTGACAATAGATAGATTCATGCAATGCATGAATCTATCTATTGGTGATAGAGGGGTGCAGGAGAGAGGGGGCGGCGCTCCTGCGCCCTCTATGCACGCACCACCACTGACTACAAGCCTTGTTACTGCTGAAATAGTTTGTATCGGAAAAAAAAACATTCAGCGAAGTGTGACCTGTAGAAGGTAGAGATAGAACTCGCAGTTGGTCAGAGCACCCACGGCTAGTAAGCACCATATAGTTTGCCGCCTGTAAAGATACCTACTCTGGTGGACTTTGCTGGTGGATGCAAGAAACTGCTCAGTAATGATATTGTTTTATATCAGAATGTCTAAATGGACAATACAACAAGGAATGCATAGTGGACGTGTTTGGGAATACCTCAAACTCTGGATGGACCCTCTGCACACTGCTACACCTTTCCCAGCAAACTAGCTATTGGAATTTGGGCACAGGTATACCTTTTCTCTGTTGTAACACAGGTCAGTGGCCAGATATGAACCTAGTAGCTCCCACCCCACCTTGGGTCTTAATGCCCCATGTTGGCATGGTGTCCACCTTAGCATTTGCAGTGGCAAGGCAGTGTAGGACTGGCCAGAAGAGGGATTACTTTGACGCAATTGGCCAGCGTATTGCAATATGTGTCAATTAAATATCCCTGTTTTTCATTGCATATTTTGCTGAGAAGGGTGTAGCAGAGTGCAGAGGGTCCATCCAGAGTTGTGGTGTCGATGTGTGATCACACCCCTTTAGCACCTGATGGTTCAAATACATGTACAAGCTATTGGGATTTGAGCACAGGTATAACTTTTTTCTGTGTTTGGGAATACCTCTCCTGCATTGCAAACAGGAAAGCACATTACTGAGAAAAAGGGTTAATAGTATACTGCAACCGTGCCTAGAGGGAAAAGTCCTGAGAAGGTAGACCGTGCTCTCTGTACGCATCTCAATGCTTCATTGTCTATATTGACCTAATTTTAAATTTCATGGGCAGAGTGTGTATGTAGAAAGTAATTGTACCTACACTCTATTTGGAACGAACAAAATATAATTGTATCATGGGTATATGAATAATGTTTGGCTTTCACATTTCAAGATACATAAAGCAAATGACTTTACAGTTCAACTCAAACTCTGTTCAGGCTGTTCAGTGTAACATGACAGATTCAGATTAAGATGGAGAAGGGCTATAGACTGTTACTTCCATATCACAGAAACACAGACTGGCCACCCATTCTACCTTTTATTCTGTTATGTAAATGCTATGTAAATGTATTAGGCTCTGTCTGGTATCATCCTTTTATTTAATTTAAAATGAATGTATAATAACATTTTGAATAGCTTTTTTTTTTAATTGCTTTTAAGCATGAAAAACCAGAACACATAATACAGTGCCAGCACCTAGAGGAGGCACTTAGCCTGTGTCGCTCAGGCTTCAGCGTGTACAGTATAATGCCCTGTACACACGATAGGATTTTCCGACAACAAAATCCATGGGATTTTTTCCGACGGATGTTGGCTCAAACTTGTCTTGCATACCATAGACTCTTTAAAAAAAACTTAATTTTGTCATTCAAGACTGCCGAGAGCCTTTCATTGACCATGAGCCAAGAAAGCTTACACTTAAGTTGGTCAAATGGGATGGCAGCTGACCTCCAATTTCTGGCTATGGTGATTCTGGCAGATATAAATATGAAATTGAGGAATCTCCTCTGGGTTTTAGAGGGCCCATAAACTTTAAAACCCAACAGGGCATGTTTGAGAGATTTAATGAGGTTGATTTGGGTAGGAGTAAAAATAAGGTTATAAACCCTTATCCAAAATCGTCGCACCTTGAGACATTGCCACCATATATGGTGTGCTGTTCCATCCTGACCACAAACTCGAGAACACGTTGGAGAAGCTCCCGAAACGTAGGTAGCCAGTCTGGTCGGCCTTATGTGTCATCTCAGGAGGCCCTTATAATTGAGCCATGACTAACGTCTGAAACGCGTAGGCTGTTTTACAGCTTTGTACATAAATAAATACCATTTTGGATGTCATCCTGAATGCCGACCATCCTTTTCCTTACTCTGGGACCTTATAATTGGCCTCTATAATAGAGGTTTTAGTAAGTGTTTTTGATGCTGTGTGCTACTCCTCTTGTTCAAGGTTTTCTTGGAAGTAAAGCTAGTAATTTCAAAGCTTGTCACAAAGCCCTGCCCAAACACATTCCTATTGGCCCTTTACTATGATTGACTGCCTCACTAGCAAGTAGAAATTCAAGGAAGTATGGGCTCTTTTACGCAGGCATTGAAAATAGGTGGTTGGGTCATGTTTTTAACGCTTCCTGACCGCCTATTAATGTCACTGAAATTTGTTAGAATAGGAAGTGGATGGAGGTGTTCGCACTGCAGCATTAGCAGCGAGGCAAAAATCTCTGCCTGCAGAGTTTGGCATGTTGATGCTTTGCACCTCCCTTCATTCACTTTCATAAACACACTTTAAACATGCCTATGGTGTATACAGTGCATTTAAGGTGCGGTTGCAAAGTGATAATTTCCCATTTTAGCATTGTACAAAATAAAAAAATACATCTCACAGGGTTTGAGGAGTGTTGCTTGACACAACATAAATGCCTGTACAACACATCCAAAACACGCATTAATCGCTTCAATACTGGGCACTTTTACCCCCTTCCTGCCCAGGCCAATTTTCATTTTTCAGCGCTGTCACACCTTTAATGACAATTGTGCGACCATGCAATGCTGTACCCAAACAACATTTTTGTCATTTTTTTGAGACAGATAGAACTTTCCTTTGGTGGTATTCAATCACCACTGGGTTTTAAATTTTTTGCTAAAAAAAACAAAAAATTTACGAAATTTTGAACAAATTATTTTATTTCCTTAATTTCTGGCTGAAAATGTTGTAAATAAGTATTTTTTCTCCTTCACTGATGGGCACTGATAGGCTGCACTGATGGGCATTGATGAGATGGCACTGAAGGGCACTGATGAAGTGGCAATGATGTAGAGGCACTAATATGAAGCACTGATGGGCACTGATAGGAGGCACTGATATGCAGCACTGATAGGTGGCACTTATGGGCACTGATATGCGGCATGGATAGGCGGCACTGATGGTAACTGATTGGCGGCACTGATGGGCATTGAAAGACAACACTGCTGGGCACTGACTGGCAACACTGCTGGGCACTGACTGGCATCACTGATGGGACTGGAATCACTGATAATTAGTGCCCTGATTATCTGTGCAGGTCTCCCCTGTGAGGAAATGCCACTGATCGGCTCTCCTCACCTCACAGGCTGTCAGTGTGAGGAGAGGAAACGAATAACTGGTATTTCCTTGTTTACATGTGACCAGCTGTGATTGGACACATCTGATCACATGGGTAAAGAGCCACGTCATCGGGCACACAGCACGCCGGCGATCGCCACAATGCGTGCCCTGTGGGCCCGCAAGCACGGCGATAGTGGATCGATGTCATGTAACGTCGTCCCAGAACAATAGAACCACAACAGCCATCATTTCCCTATACGGTGGGCGTGAGGTGGTTAAAGTGATATTGAATTCTTGCTTTTTTTTTGTTTAAAAATAACAAACATATTGTACTTACCTTCTCTGTGCAGTGGTTTTGCACAGAACAGCCCTGATCTGCCTCTCCTCTGGTCCCTCTCTGGTGCTCCTGGCCCCTCCTTCCTGCCAAGTGCCCCCACAGCATACAACTTGCTATGGGGGCACCCAAGCTGAGCCGCTGCTCTGTGTCCATTCAGACATGAAGCTGTGGCTCAGCCCTGTCCCCTCTCTCTCCTCATTGGCTCACTCACTGACTGTGATTGACAGCAGTGGGAGCCAATGGCGCATGCTGTGTGTCTCAGCCAATCAGGAGGGATAGTCTCTCGTGCAACATCGCTGGATCAAGATGGGGCTTGGGTAAGTATTAGATTAGGGGGGCTGAGGGGGACTGCTGCACACAGAAGATTTTTTATCTTAATGCATAGAATGCATTAAGATAAAAAAAAAAAAAAAACTGACTTTAGAACAACTTTAGGGCTATAGGTGCAATATATGAGCAATATATAAGAGCCATATATGTGTGGGGATCTTCAAAAAGTAAGTTTGCAAACTTCAAGATTGATTAATAGGAGTAGGCTAGAAATAATAAAAATGCAATACGGACATGAATAAATAATTTTAAACTTTGACCATAGATAACTGACCAACCCATTTTGCTTTGCCTTTAAATATAAAAACATATCCATATCTAACTGTTATGCCCCGTACACACGATCGGAAATTCCGATGGAAAAAGTCAGATCGGATTATGTTGTCGGAAAATCCGATCATGTGTGGGCTATAGCAGACTTTTTCCATCGGAATTTCCAACGGAAAAAGTTTGAGAGCAGGACCTAAAATTTTCCGACAACAAAATCCGATCAGACTTTTTCCGATCGTGTGTATAGAGTTCCGACGCACAAAGTGCCACACATGCTCAGAATAATTTTGGGGATGCAAGCTATTGGCTACTGGCCTCTTCGTAGTCCCGTCGTACGCGTTTTACGTCACCGCGTTCTGAACAATCGGATTTTCCGACAACTTTGTGCGACCGTGTTTATGCAAGACAATTTTCGGCCAAAATCCGTCTGAAAAAATCAGACGGATTTTGTGGTCGGAATGTCCGACCGTGTGTATTGGGCATAATAGTTTTCAAATGATAATAATATGTGAGTCATAAACATTTATTCAATGTTCAGGCAAATGTTGTCTTTCTGCCTACTGAAGCCTAGACTAGAGCACACACTGGCAGCCTGTGAACATTCGGAGCAAACAAGTACTACAGAGCCTTTGCTGGATTAGTGCAGACATTCAATGGTAGTGAGTGGTTATCAAGCTTGTCCTAGAGGAACAAATCACTCTGGATATCGCTGACCTACTTTCACCTGATACTCTTTCAAGCGTAAAGATGTGGGTCTGTTTTATCTTCTTTTTGCTATACCCTACCTTTGTATTTGGCATTACAAAACCTACAATATTGTTAAATAGTATTTCCACATTTGCTATGTTATGAGTATATGTTATGCTATGATATGCTTGTTATTTGTTCCCATTCATACAACATACCTAAAACTTTTTTTTTATATTGCTTCACCTTTAGATGCTTCTTATGTAGCCCTACACCCCTAAGGCCCCTTTCACACTGGGGCGGTTTTCAGGCGGTACAGCGCTAAAAATAGCGCCTGTATACCGCCTGAAAAAACCGGCCCCATTCACTCCAGTGTGAAAGCCGGCGGGCTTTCACACTGGAGCGGTGCGCTAGCAGGACCGCAACAAAAGTCCTGCTAGCAGCATCTTTGGATCGGTGAAGGAGCGGTGTATTTACCGCTCCTATACCGCTCCTTCCCATTGAAATCAATGGGAAACCGCGGGGATACCGCCCGCAAACCGCCGCTGCAGCGGCACTTTGCGGAGGTTTTTAACCCTTTTGCGGCCGCTAGCGGGGGTTAAAACCACCCCGCTAGCGGCCGCATACCGCGGGTAAAACGATGGTAAAGCAGCGCTAAATATAGCGCTGCTTTACCGTCGCCGCCCCGCACCGCCCCAGTGTGAAAGGGGCCTAAGGGGCCACTTGAATTTTTGGTTGCCCGGGCCTCCCACTATTTAATCCGCAGCCAAACACAGGGTGTTTTCTCACACAGCCAGGTCTTCCGCTTGTTGTCTCCAATAACCAGTCTAGGGGATGTGTTTACTTGTTTTATTTGGAGTACTTGGATAGGAGAAGGGATTTAGTTGGATATTCCAAATTAACTATTCGCATACGAGGACAGCTTTCTCAGTAGAACTGTGTAGCGGACTAACAGTAGAACTATGCAGCAGGCTGTACAGAATAGAGCAAAGTCCCTTTGTAGTAGGAAGAATTTAGTGGACCTTCAGTGGACCAGCCGGTATCCCCTTTTTAGCTTACACCTAGCAACTGACTTTTAGCACCCACAGGGGGATTTAGCAGCACCAATCTCTAGGATCCCTTTAGGGGGGTCTGTACTCACAAGGCCCTGGCCACAGGTCACCTTCCTCCATGATACCAGACAGGATCCATGGATATCCTCAGTCAGCTTTTAGGAGAGGTTTCAGCTTCAATGTTTCAGGCCCTCAGGTTGCCCACCTGAGGCCGCATGGCGGCCTGTGTTGAGGAGGGGCAGCAGGCACCCTCCCCACCTCTCATCTGCATGGTTTCCACCCACTGTCCAGCACATTCCATAGCTACCAGACCAGTGTGAAACTTTAAAACAGCGTGAGCAGCACCAGAGCACACTGAGCAGACCCTGCTAAACAATCACAGCCTCTGTTACGCAAACAGGACATACATTTACCTACTGTCTCTCTGTTAGGCAGAGAAACCAAAAAAGAAAAAATATAGTACACTCACTCTAGCACCTACCTTGGAGGGTGCTACACTTAGAAAAAGGTGTCATGGCTGACTATCAGCATCTCCCTGGCTGACTACATCTCATTAACATACAGAAGAGAAGTCCAGTTTCTAAATCTTTATTAATACCCAACTTTGGGACTTTGTCCTATATTACAGTTTGTAAAATTTATGTGTAGCACCCTCTACTTTCAGATAGGTGCTAGATTAGTATTTTTCTAGTTGCAGGGCTGAGATATAGGTAAATTTAGCCAGGCCTGTGTTTTCATTCCAGGCCTGGTTGTTTTGATCTGGGAATGGGAGTGTCAGTATAGTGGGGGGTGTGGCCACCTACACTTTGGCTCAGAGATGCCTCCTCTGCTTGCAGAAGGATTATTCTGGAAGAGAGGCTGGACTTGAGACCTGAGTGACAGGCAGCTCATGTTGGGAGCTCTGACCAATCATTAACTTGCATTGGCAAGGGGTAGGCCTCTCATATAAGCTGGGGTCACTTGCTTCCAGGGAGGAGTTGGAGAGTACCGGGTATCCCCATGCAGGGATGTGCCGTGCGCGGAGGAGGGATGGAGGAGCCGCGGGGAAGGAGCTAAAGTTAAGGATCTTCATCTCTGCGGAGTGCATCAGGTTTCTGTGACCGGGGAACACAGTGCTTGACTGAAGGGAGAGGACCAAGTGGAGGTAGTAGAAGTAAAGCGGCGGAAGTAGATCAGCTTATCAGATTTCTGTGACCGGGGAACACAGGACTTGTATACAAGGAGAAGGTCAGTGTACTGGAAGCAGTGAGTAGTAAATCCTCAGTTAGATAGATATGCCAAGTAAAAGAAGAAGCAATAGTCTGCATTGAGGACTTTACAGGGAAAATCCATTTACAAAGCCAAGGCCATGGATGACACCCTACACATTGAAATCTATATGGGCATCTCATACCTCCCTCATTTCTCTCCAAGTTTATCCCGCAAATAAAAGCAAGAAAACTAAACCATTGACTGTTCATTGTCCTTTGAGTAATGGATGAGGGGTTGGCAGCAGGGTGATTGGCGCATTGCTATAACCACATCCGCAGCCCCTACGAGGGTACCGCTACATATGATTAAAATTTGAAAATCGTTGCAGTTTTGGAGATATTTCTGTCTGCTCTGGCTGACGATGTCGTGAGGTTCAATCTGCATTCACAGCCCACTTCCTGTCCCATGATTGCAGAGAACGTCATGCCGCAATGATGACTCCTGTACACATGTGTGGAGGTCAATCAACAAAGAGAACTGAGTAGGATTTTTTTAATGCTGGAGATTCCAGTAAAGAGCATCTAAAAAGGTGTGCTGCAATTTTTACATTTTTCTTTTTATGTGATTTTGGCTGCAAAAGTGTAAATAAACTTTAAGATCACGAGCTAGATTATAATGTTGTGCGTTTACCTTTAACCACTTGCTTACTGGGCACTTAAACCCCCCTCCTATCCAGACCAATTTTCAGCTTTCAGCGCTGTCGCATTTTGAATGACAATTGCGCGGTCATACAACACTGTACCCAAATGATTTTTTTTCCCCCCAAAAAAGAGCTTTCTTTTGGTGGTATTTGATCACCTCTGCGATTTTTTATTTTTTGTTTAAAAAAAATGTAAAAGCCCGAATTAAATTTATTTATTTTTGTTATAAAAATTTTAAATGGGTAATTTTTGTCCGTCATTGATGTACGCTGATGAGGTGGCAGTGATGGGCACTGATAGGTGGCAGTGATGGGCACTGATGGGTGGCAGTGATGGGCACTGATGGGTGGCAGTGATGGGCACTGATGGGTGGCAGTGATGGGCAGCACTTTTAGGTGGCACTGATTGGCAGCACTGGTGGGCATTGATAGGTGGCACTTGTGGGCATTGATAGGTGGCACTTGTGGGCATTGATAGGTGGCACTTGTGGGCATTGACAGGTGGCACTTGTGGGCATTGACAGGTGGCACTTGTGGGCATTACATGAGGCATAATTGCCTCTGACTTTTTTGGACTGATTTCCCTTTAAGATGAGCCGGTGATCGGCTTTTTTTTTTTCTCCTCCTCTGTCAGCGTGAGGAGAGAAAAAAACGATCACAAGCTTTTGTTTTCATCATGTGATCAGCTGTCATTGGCTGACAGCTGATCACATGGTAAGGGGCTGGGACCCGCCCCGCCCCGCCCCTTATTCGGATCGCTGATCACCCGAGTCTCAGTGACTCAGTGATCACAGCGCGCTCTGCACGTGCCATATAGGGCGTGCGCAGGGGAGGATGTCATATGACGGCCTCCCGGGAATTGAGATCCGCGCTGTGACCATCATTCGGCCATAGCGCGGATGATAAGTGGTTAAAATGGATAGGTAATTTTTAATAACATTACATTACAATATGGTTTGTGTAGCAATAATATATGCCAGGTGTCTCCAAACTTTCTAAACAAAGGGCCGGTTTGATGTCTTTCAGATTTTAAAGGGGCCAGACTAGGGCTAGTGAAAGTCGAAAATGTGCTGGTATCCAGTTGGAGTCAGCTATGCCCTATCTTTGGTGTCAGTGGGAGGAATAATGGCCCATATTTGGTATCAATGAAAGGAATTATGCCCCATTGTTGGTTTTAATGGAAGGAACTGTCCCCCATTATTAGTGTCAATGGAAGGAATTATGCCCTAACCTTAGTGTCAGTGGGAGGAATTGTGCCCCATTTCTGGTTTCAGTGGGAAGAATCGTGCCCTTTTTATGGTGTCAGTGGAAGGAATTATGCCCCATTGTTGGTGTCAGTGGATGGAAAAGTGCCCCAAGGGCCACATAAAGGCAAGAAAAGGGCCGCATCTGGCCCCCAGGCCACAGTTTGGAGACAACTCGTATATGCTATATTTCTTTTTGTTATTTGCCATGTGTTTAGTGAATATGGGGAGAACAACTCCCAAGGCAACGGTGCTTAGTAGCTGTCTGTTATGACTTCACTACTATTACATTGTCAAGCAATATACAATGTGGTACATAAAAAGGTACTTAAAATGAGTTCTAATAATTGAATTTAACAGGAATTTACCATGTAAAGTAATTTTGAGTAATAAAAGATTAGGTGTTTTGTGTATTGAAATTTAAAATGAATATAGATAAACTGATTTTATTTGGATTACATTTTTTATTTTCATTCATTAACATTATATGAGGCCTACTTAAAGTTACTAATAAATAAAATCTCTTTTTGCCTTAAGCCTACAATGTTATGTTCTCACCATCAGAAAACTGGTCCTAAGAGGACCATACGCATGTACAGGAACTGGCAGCGACACCACTGCAGGGTATCAGCAGCACTGAGATAAAACAAAGATGCAAAGAAAGAAAAAGAAAGGTTAGGGTTCATTCTCGCTGGTGCAATACTACAATACATTGTGCCTCACTTTGCTGTATCATTCATGCAGAATACCCACAGTAGCTACCAATACACCTGCAGTACAGAGTGCCACAATGTACACACAGTATCATGCGCTATTGTTATATTGCTGTAGGTCTGTTTTTTATGCCTTAAGACAGTCCAAAAAATATTTAGCATTAATGCAATATACTGTATATATGCTGTGGTACTAAAGAAGTTGAGAATGTTTACACAATAATTTGTGTGAATATACGAGGTGGTGTCAAAAAGTTTCAAGAATAGCTTTGTTTACCAGAAAGTACTTTATCTACGTTTAGACACTATCAACTTCAAAATAGCGCAGCAATACAGCGCTCCCAGCGTGCCTGCCACTTCTGGAATGTATACTGGCTGACAAACACAACCCTTTCAACTCTGCCATGCCGCAACTCCCCTGCAGTGGATGCAGGGCCGGTGCTACCACTAGGCAAACTAGCCAGCTGCCTAGGGTGCACTGCTGATTAGGGCGCCCGGCCACTGGTGTTCCTACTCTCTTCTCTTTGCAGCAAGCAACTAAGTCTCAGCATCAGCGTGCAGACACCACTCCATTCGCACATAGTGTCAGAGGCGCATCGGTGGCGGAGGACTGTCTTTGTCCCGAATAGGGATGGGCCCGGTGTTCGATTCAAACCCATGTTCGAATCGAACATCGGCCGTTTGTCCGCTTGTCGAGGGCAGAACTCTGAGGGCCATTCGCATTAAATTCATGTGATGCGAACAGTCCACAATGCTCTGCGCCAGTCGCAGTGCATTGCTGGCTGATGATGGGCCAAGAATGCACTGTGACCACGCATGCTTGGCCAATCATAGAGCCAGCGGCGAGGAAAGCAATAATTGGCCACAGTAGTGTAGTGGGTTCCGGCTTGAGGAACAGTGACAGTGTACTGTACATGAACACACTATATGTGAATCATTTCTGTGTGGGGAAAGTGTAGCGAAAGAGGAAAAATAGGCAGGGATAGTGTATTTTTCTCAGCCTTTGCTTGTGGGGAAAGTGTAGGATAGAGGAAAAATAGGCAGGGATAGTGTGTTCTTCTCAGTGCTGTTCTCTACCAATCCAGCCATCTGCAGGAGTTAGTGTGTGTGTGTGCTGTGTGAGTATAGCACAGCAGTAGCACACTAAACCACCTTACACTGTATCTGCCCTGTTGTCACCTAAGACAGCCATCTGCAGGAGTTAGTGTGTTTTGTGTGCCTCCAGCACAGCACAGTATACACCAACAGTCCATACATACAAACAGTATATACCTACAGTCCCTGTCTTGTTTGCACCGCCTGTATACTGTGGTTCAGAGTATATAGGGTTTTAGGTATAGGGTTTTATTTTGGGTGCAGGGTTCCCCTAATATCCATACAAGACCCAAAGGGGCTGGTAATGGGCTGGGGTGGGGGTTGGGGGATGGGGTAGCCATGCCATTTTTCTCAAAGATTTTCATCCATATTGCCAGGACAAGACATGACATTAAAGCCGCAAGCAGTTTTAAATGGCTTCTTTTTTTTCCTTTACAAATGTCATTTTTTGCAGGGACAGTTCTAAACACGGGAAACACATGCCACTTCACAGGCATACTTTAGACACCCCCCAGGTACCATATTTAAAGGAATATTTCACTTATTTTTTTTCACTTTATGCATCATTAAAATCACTGCTCCAGAAAAAACGTCCGTTTTTAAAACTTCTTTTTGCATTGATACATGTCCCCTGGGGCAGGACCCGGGTCCCCAAACCTTTTTTATAACAATAACATGCATATTTGCCGTTATAATTAGCACTTTAGATTTCGAACGTTTGCGTCCATTGTAACTAATAGGGTTCTGACGTTTGTCCGAACTTTCGGTCCGTTCGCAGGTTCTGGTGCGAACCGACCCGGGGGTGTTCGGCTCATCCCTAGTCCCGACTCCCAAATGGATAGAAACAAGCAAACATTCATTGATGGGTGCTGGTGAGGCTGCATTTGATGGGCGCTTCATTAAAAAGATGGGGTATACATGGGCAGGGCAAAGGGGTGAAGTCGGGGGGGGGGGGGGGCGTAAAAATTAGGTTTCGCCTAGGGTGTCAAAAAACCTTGTACCAGTCCTGAGTGGATGTGGTTGTGGCATGTTGGTATGAATATTATTATTAATATGGTGTTATGGTTTCAGGAAGGATGAGTAATGCTACTTTATCTCAGCAAGTGCCTTTGTTAAAAAAAATAAAATAAAAAAGTAACCCTTTCATTTGGCAATATTTCAAATATATTTTGCCAAATAAATTTAGTTTATAAATAACCACTGTATAAAGGAGACCCAGTTATACTCCCTTTGGGAACCACCATCATGCCCCCCACACAGCATGTATCCAGTGGTGCAGCGTGGGTTATCAGCGCCCGTGGCAAGGCAAGTAATTTGCACCCCCTAACGCGTGGACTTTTAGCACGCAATGAGTCCCTTCGACTAGTACACCATACTGCACTATACTAACTGACACCACCATACTGCGCTATACTGACACCACCATACTGCGCTATACTGACACCACCATACTACACTATACTAACTGACACCACCATACTGCACTATAATGACACCACCATACTGCACTATACTGACACAACCATACTGCACTATACTGACACCACCATACTGCACTATACTGACACCACCATACTGCACTATACTGACACCACCATACTATGCTATACTGACAGCACCATACTGCACTATACTAACTGACACCACCATACTGCGCTATACTGACACCACCATACTATGCTATACTGACAGCACCATACTGCACTATACTAACTGACACCACCATACTGCACTATCCTGACACCACCATACTACGCTATACTGACACCACCATACTGCACTATACTGACACCACCATACTGCACTATACTGACAGCACCATACTATGCTATACTGACAGCACCATACTGCACTATACTAACTGACACCACCATACTGCACTATCCTGACACCACCATACTGCACTATCCTGACACCACCATACTGCACTATACTGACTGACCACCATACATACTGCACTATACTGACTGACCACCATACATACTGCACTATACTGACTGACTGACCACCATACATACTGCACTATACTGACTGACCACCATACATACTGCACTATACTGACTGACCACTATACATACTGCACTATACTGACCATCATACTACACTATACTAACTGACACCACCATACTTCACTATACTGACCACCATACTACACTATATACTGACTGACTACCACCATACATACTACACTTACACTATACTGTCCTGCGGCTGCCTACAGTATTTCTCTCTCTCTCTGTCTCATCCCTCCGCCCCCTGGGGCTAGTAAGTTAGTAACACGACTGACAACTCTCACGTCACGAGGGAGTCTCACTCACCATGTCCTGGCCTGCATCGCATCTCCGGAGGATAGAAGGAGGAGAAGATAGCGGCCGCATATGGGAGTCATGTGCGGAGGCGGGACTTCAGCAGCACTCACATGACCCCCATATGCCCAATTACAGGGCGCTGGCCGGAAACTGAACATGGTGGCACGGGGGACACAGGAATTCAAAATTAGGAGGAGGCAGCCAGCAGTAGTGAGTACTGCCACAAAATTTCGCCCTCCTAAATTTAGCGTCCGGGGCCACGGCACCCCCTTCACCCCCCACTCTACACCACTGGGCAACAGGTGTCCTGCGATTTTGATAGCGCAATTTGTGAGGCGACAATTGCGCAAAATTAAAAGTAATAGGATCACAAGCGCGTCCCGCGTTTTGTGACGATTCGGGAATCGCAGTAATTCTGCCCTCAATCCGGAATGCTTAGGTGAACGCAGCCTAAGTGTCTTCTATCAGTTGGTGCGTTCACCTTCTATAGATTCTGGATGAACATTTTCTTCCTCAAACATACCCCACATTCACTTCATTCTTTATCCCACCACTAATATATACTCAGCAATGAACTTTGTATAAAGCTTTTCTCTCTGAGGACTCCAAGTACTTGAAGATGGCGTTTGCCGGGAATCGAACCCGGGTCAGCTGTTAGAAAGGCAGCTATGCTCACCACTGCACCACCAACACAAGGTAGCATGTCTTTGTAGTGTGAGAGGAAACCGGAGTACCCAGAGGAAACCCACGCAAGCACAGGGAGAACATGCAAACTCCATGCAGATAGTGTCCTGGTCAGGATTTGAACCATGGACCCCAGTGCTGCAAGACTAAACCCTAAGCCTCTGTGCTGCCCATATGCGGCCTCTGTTCTCTAAGGCCTGCCCCCGCTGAGCGGAGTACATCAGTTATGTCCACTCAAAGCGCACTCCTATAATAAAACGCACCCAAATAACAATAAAGAGTGCAGTGGTCCCCAAATTAGCAACACAATGGAGCTAATTATTCAATTCATACAGGTCTTATTTACATGGAGGGTATGAAGCCATAGCCCATGGGAGAGCAGTGTTTACCGGAATGGGGATGCACATGTGTTCCCAGCATCCTGTGTAGGCAGTCCCATTGCTGTCAACTGGGGTGCAGCGACTGTACCCAATGTGACATCTGTGTGGGTGCCGGTGCACGGCCCCAAAAACGCGCCCAGGGTGGGTCCTCGCAACTGCACCCGCATGGATGTCCTTTTTGGGTAAACACAGCCCCCACACAGGGTTCAGATTCATACACCTCATGTGAGTGAGACCTTGGACTTCTCCATAATGGACCTCACTGGTGGGAAGAGTTCTCATTTCTCCAGCAGAGAAAGCCTAAAGAAAGCTGGAAAGACTCCTCCCACCTCTGAAGACAAAAAGAGTTCCAACCTCCCCTCATAGCCTGTCCAACACATGCCTCAAAAACTTACTGGCCTTAAACCTCCCCTCATAGCCAGTCCAACACACGTCTCAAAAACATACCGGCCTTCAACCACCCCTCATAGCCGGTCAAACACACGCCTCAAAAACATACCGGCCTCCAACCTCCCCTCATAGCCGGTCCAACACACGCCTCAAAAACATACCGCCTCCAACCTCCCCTGCCGGTCCAACACACGCCTTCAAAAACATACCGGCCTCCAACCTTCTCTCATAGCCAGTCCAACACATGCCTTCAAAAACATACCGGCCTCCAACCTCCCATCATTGCTGATTCAACACACGCCTCAAAAGCCTACCAGCCTCCAAACTTCACAACAATAATCAATTACTTAATGTTGATCGACAATACTTCGATCAAACATAATCACCTGTAAAAAAAAGTGCCTGAGATGTTGGTGGGCCCGGAGGGAACCGAACCAAGTCCTCCGAAAGCTACCTCATATCCAAAAGTTGCCAAGAGTGTAAATGTAGACCTTAAGCTTTAAGGTTAATAAAAAATATCATTCTAAAGGGAAAGGTATAACAAGGGGGAGGGGGAGTATGGAAGAGGGAGAGAGGGAGGAAAGGAGGGGGGATTGGGGGTAAGGAAGGAGTGTGGAGGTTCCCCCCAACCCTCACCCCCTTCTTCCTCCAACCTTCCCCCCTTTTCCTCCCTCTCTCCCTCTTCCATAATCCCCCTTGTTCTACCTTTCCCTTTAGAATGTGATATTTTTGATTAACCTTAAAGCTTAAAAGTCTACATTTACACTCTTGGCAACTTTTGGATATGAGGCAAATTTTGGAGGACTTGGTTCGGTTCCCCCGGTGCTGAGCAGGCTGTTTACCACCAACATCTCAGGTACTTTTTTACAGGTGATTATGTTTGGATGATGTATTGTCGAAACCTTAAAGCTTCTGCAGAAGCTGCAGAAAGGTAAATAGAGGGCTGATGGGAAGACCCTCAGGTTACAGGAGTGGCAGCCGTCACCAGTGTAGGGACCTGTGTTGGTACAGCCGTTCCTGGTCCCAGGAGGGTTCCTCAAACTTTTTGTTGAGTCTTCTTCTAGGAAAAAGCCAATTGTCTTCTTTGTCCAACTACTTTGAAAGTTGGCGATTCAGAAGCTGCAAAAAGTGAAATATAGGGCTGATGAAAAGACCCTCAGGTTACTGGAGTGGCAGCCGCCACCGGTGTAAGGAACTGTGTCTTAATCCCCTTTTTAGATGTTTCTGTCCTCCCTCACTTCTCACTTCTTCTTTCTGTTCTCCTCCTTCCACTTAGTGCATGGAGGAATGCACATTCTTTGCACCTCCTCCCTGTTCTTTCTGCTCTTCTCCACCCTCTTATTTCTGTGCTCCTCCTTCCTCTGCTGGCGCTCCTCCAGCTTCTTCTTTCTGTCCTCTTCCATCTTTTTATTTATCTCCTACTCCTTCTTTTTCTTTCTGTCCTCCTTCTTCCTCTTTTTCTTCTCATCTTCTTTCTGTCCTGCTCCTTCCTCTTCTGTGTGCACTCCTCCAGCCTCTTCTGTCTGTTCTCTTCAATCTGCTTCTTTCTCTCCTTCTCCTCCTTTGTAATTTGCACCTCCGCAAGTATTTGAGCCTAAAAAGAAAAAAAAAAAGAAGATAAGTGAAAGTACAGAATTTAACGTGGAACACCACTTAAAACTTGGCTATTTACTAAATGAATCAAAAATGCAATTGTATGTAGTCCTGTATGTAGCACCCTTCTAGTGTAGGATGGTAGGCAAATGTAGCTTCGGCTCCTTCTGTAATCAGTGAAAGGGGCCTAAAGTGATTCTAAACGTACATTTTTTCTTCTTACAATAACAAAACATGCCATTGTTTCATGTTCTGAACAATCGTTTTGCCCAGAGCAGCCCCGATCTTCCTCTTCTTGGGTCCCCTGCTTGTTCTCCTGGCTCCTCCCCCCTGCCGAGTGCTCCCATAACAAGCCACTTTCTATGGGGACACTTTCTATGGGGACTTGCTCCCAAGCCTCGCTGTCTGCGATTGACGCAAACAGTGGGACTTGGCCCCGCTCCCTCGTCACGGGTTGTGATTGAGCCAATGAGGAGAGAGAGAGCGGAGAAAGCCTCTACTCTCGTGCACATCGCTGGATCGAGATCGAGCTCAGGTAGGTATAAGGAGGGGACTACATGCAAAAGGTTATTGAATGTTCAGAATGCATTAAGGTAAAAAAGAAAACCTTCTTCCTTTATAACCACTTTAAAAAGACATCCCCAGACTGTTTACTGGAGCCAGTGTGAATGGAGTGTAGCTTGTGTGGACAAGCAGCCTCTGTACTTATTTGGTTGGAACCGGTAAAAATCAGCAGCCCTTGTGGAGGAACTGCTACAAACAATACAAAAGTAAATAAAAGGAGATACTTACGAAGTAATTCCAAACTCTGGTTGCCACTTCTCTTACTAAAACAGTAAGTAACAGCATCTTTGCAATTAGTGTATGAGGAAATAAGAATTTCCATACAATGTATACAGCGATGAACGCGCTCAGAAATAAGCCTGAAAACTGGAATAGTATTCAGGAGTCACTTGGGATGAAAATCTCAGAAAACTATGAAAGTATTTCAGAAACAATCAACAATCTACAAAGAGAAGAAAAAAAATGATTAGTATTTCAGAAACGATCTACAAAGAGAAGAAAAAAATGATTACTTTACAGTTTTCATTTCCTTAAAGTGGTTGTAAAGCTCAGCCATGAAATTTGAACACGGCACATATTTCTCTAGTGTTTACTTGGTCCTCTCCAAAGCTCTGGGTGTCATTTCTCTCTGGTGCTTTGTTCCTCTGTTATCAGTATGAGTCATATCTGACATGTTTTCCTGACACCAGAGATAAAATGGTGACAGGGGAGGAGCGCTCAGTATTCACAGCACGGCTCTGCATGGTTTCTGTGTGCTGTGTGAAGTGGGGGGGGGTCCCTTTCTTTCAATCAGCTCTCACACAATGTACAAGACCTCTACCTGCAGCTCCCCACCCCCTGCTCTGTGCTACTGACAGATGAAGATGGATTTTATCTAATATTTGCACTTTGAATGGATGTAGAGAAGAGAGGACTGCAGGTAAATATATACAACTTATGTAGGTGTTCCTCTCTGTATCACCTGAGACCAGTCACTTCACTGGGTATACGAGAGCTTTAACAACCACTTTATATATCACACAAAATAGCTACAAGTAATGTCAATGGGAGTATCATCATACTGAACACATCTACTGATTGGAGGGATTCACCAATACTGGAGCAGACAAAATCTGGAACAGCTCTACAGATTAGCCAACCAGCATCCAGCTTCAGCTTGTTTGGCTAAGCTTTGAAAATTAAATGATGGGTTGGTGTGTTTTGTCACACGTTTTGTCACGCGTATTTGTGCGTTTTCATGCAGCGTTTTCCTGCGTTTTTGAGCTTTGCCGTTTTTTTTATCAGCCAATGGGAAAACTGGTCATCTGTTTCATCATTTGTTGCTATGTTTTTAGATTTTGGCATCTGCTTTCTGCTCCAAAAATGCCCAAATCTGCCCGATTCGAGCGACAAAAAAGGGTCCAGAACTTGTTTGAGCTTCAGGCGTGGGGCTTCAGGCGACTTGGAGTGGATATGTCCACCATCTCCATAGAGAATAATGGATTTTTTCCCTTCAAGCTACAAAACGCTCAGGTGTGAATGGGGCCTTAGGGATGATAAAAGGTAACCAGAGGACAAAAGTTGAACACACCCAGAGACCCAATCACCGCTCTTATTAAATTCTAGCATCAGTAAAGTTGCAACTCTGTATGATGCCTATATCATCCATCCTGTGACAATAATCTAGGGACCTGAAGTGACCAGATAGTGGGGAAAGTTCTGATTACCTAATAAACAGTCTGTGTTGTTTTCTAAAACACAGAGACCCCCCATGTTATTGTCCCGAGGAGAGATTAAAGCATATTTTAACACAAAGCCAAACATTTAGGATATTGCAGCCTACCAGTCTTTAGATGTGGTGGAGGCTGAATGTTATCTTTGTTCTCATCTGGTAATTCCAATAACACACTTTGAGTCCCCGTATATCTTGTTTTGTTTATCCGCTCTATCTTTGGGGGCAGCCATGGTTGTGATACAGGCTGGACTTCAAATAAAATAATTCTGCACTACCACAAAAAATGAATTTCACAAAATGCAAAGTGAGCAAATAGAAGAAAAATGTAATATTTGTATGCCCATGCTAAGGTAGAGAAAAGTGTAAAATGAAATAATAATAACAATAAAGTACTACAAACTAGTGCATGGGCTGCTGCTGATACTAAAAAGGTGTGTGGCCCCTTTAACCACTTCAATACCGCGCAACGTCATATGACGTCCACAAGGTGGCTCTGCCATCCTAGGTGGACGTCATATGACGTCCTCCTATTCCCGGCAGTCTAGGGGGCACGCTCACGCGCCCGCGGCGTCACTCGGGACCCGGTGCGCGTGCCCGGCGGCCGCGATGTCCGCAGGGCACCCGCGATTGCCCGGGAAAACAGCGGGACCGTGGAGCTGTGTGTGTAAACACACAGCTCCACGTCCTGTCACTGGTGAGGAGACCGATCATGTGTTACAAGTACAGAGGAACACAGATCGGTCTCCTCCCCTTGTGAGTCCCCTCCCCCCCACAGTTAGAATCACTCATTCAGGGAACATATTAACCCCTGCAGCGCCCCCTAGTGTTAACCCCTTCCCTGCCAGTCACATTTACACAGTAATCAGTGCAATTTTATAGCAACGATCGCTGTGTAAATGTGAATGGTCCCAAAAATGTGTCAAAAGTGTCCGAAGTGTTCGCTGCAAAGTCGCAGTCATGAAAAAAATTGCAGATCGCCGCCATTACTAGTAAAAAAAAAATAAAAAATAAATAAAAATGCAATAAATCTATCCCCTATTTTGTAAACGCTATAACTTTTGTGCAAACCAATCAATAAACGCTTATTGCGATTTTTTTTACCAAAAATATGTACAAGAATACGTATCGGCCTAAACTAAGGAAAAAAAATGTATTTTTTTTTTTAAATTGGATATTTATTATAGCAAAAAGTAAAAAAGTGTTTTTTTTTTCAAAATTGTCGCTCTTTTGTTTATGGCGCAAAAAATAAAAACCGCAGAGGTGATCAAATACCACCAAAAGAAAGCTCTATTTGTGGGAAAAAAAAGGACGTCAATTTTGTTTGGGTACAACGTTGCACGACCGCGCAATTGTCAGTTAAAGCGACGCAGTGCCGAATCGCAAAAAGATATATATATATATATATACACACACACACACACCATAAATCCCACCTAATGCATTTTGCCCTCCCACTGGGTGACACCCTCTGAAGATGCCCAGTGGGATGGCAAAATGTATTATGTGAGAACTTCTGGCGATGTCACAATCGGCGCTTGGTACACACGCTACTCTGCTGGTTCTGTACCGGTGTTACGTGCTTGTTTGCACATTTGCATGTTTTATTATTTTTTTAACAATAAAACAGAATTACACTATGGAGATTTCTCTACCTCTTTATGTTACAATTAACCTGACATCCTATTGAGAGAAGTGGAGGAGCTGGAGAAAGGGCATCTGAGCATCCACCTATGATGGGTGGTGTTCTTGGGGTCATAGGCAGCATTCCTCTTCCTCCAAACACGGCGAGTTGAGTTGATGCCCAAAGAGCTTGATTTTGGTCTCATTTGACCACAGCACATTCACCCAGTTCTCCTCTGAATCATTCAGATGTTCATTAGCAAACTTCAGATGGGCCTGTACATGTGCTTTCTTGAGCAGGGGGACCTTGCGGGCACTGCAGGATTTCAGTCCTTCACTGCATAGTGTGTTACCAATTGTTTTCTTGGTCACAGCTGCTTTGAGATCATTGTAGTTCTGGGCTGATTCCTCATTGTTCTCATGATCATTGAAACTCCACTAGGTGATATCTTGCATGGAGCCCCAGACCAAGGGAGATTGACAGTTATTTTGTGTTTCTTCCATTTGTGAATAATCACACCAACTGTTGTCACCCTCTCGCCATGCTGCTTGGCGATGGTCTTGTAGCCCATTCCAGCCTTGTGTAGGTCTACAATCTTGTCTCTGACATACTTGGACAGCTCTTTGGTCTTGGCCATGGTGGAGAGATTGGAATCTGATTGATTGCTTCTGTGGACAGGTGTATTACCTGTATAGAAGACACTAGGAAGCCAGAAATCTTGCTGATTGATAGGGATCAAATACTTATTTCACTCATTAAAATGCAAATCAGTTTATAACTTTTTTGAAATGTGTTTTTTCTGGATTTATTGCTGTTATTCTGTCTCTCGCTGTTAAAATAAACCATTAAAATTATAGACTGATCATTTCTTTGTCAGTGGGCATACGTACAAAATCAGCAGGGGATCAAGTACTTTTTTTCCCCTCACTGTAAATCTAATGATTATTTGGTGTGACTACCCGTTGGCTTGAAACCAGCATTGGTTCTTACAATTGCACATTATTTGCCTTTAGTAAGTCAGGCCCATTGCTTGTGAAATACTATTTTCATCTAGGGCTTTTATTGCAACCTTGTATATGTTCTTAGTTATGTGAATTTACACAATTTTTTGTATCACATTTATTTCCATTGAGCACAGCATTACCTATTAAAGTGGTTGTAAACCCTTACAGACCACTTTTACCTACATGTAAGCCTAGATTAAGGCTTACCTGTAGGTACAAGAAATATCGCCTAAACCTACATGGTTTAGGAGATATTTCTAAAAGACAGGCACTGATGTCTACGGCGCATGCGCCATAGACAGTGTTGCGCAGGCGCACTGAGCATGCCATTGCTAACGGCGATCGTGCCATTAGTGGCGGCTCCCACGTGCATGCAAGTGACGTCATTGCGGCTTTGGCCAATCACAGCGCTGGAGCCGCGATACCCGGAAGGAAGATGGACGCTTCGTGGAAGAGGGGACATCGGTGACATTGCAGGCTCCTGTGTCAGCTAAGTGACACATAATGGGCTACTATGCAATGCATAGTAGCCCATTATACTTTACCTTTGCAGGGAAACAAAGAGGTAGTAAAACCCATCAGGGATTACTTCCTCTTAAAAAACACAGTTTGCGCTTGAGGTATTTTCATTATATGGACTTTAAACAAGCCTGCCTTTGTTCATCTCTATTAAATGGTTGATTGATGGTACTAGTGGCTTATACAATAGAGATAAAGTTCTTTGTGCTTTTTTTTTTTCTTTTAGCTCACAGGGATCAACAAGGACACTGCATTTCTGGCATTGACAACAGGTATTTTCTGTACTTGCTGATAATGTTTTTAGTTTTAAAAGTGAAAATTAATGGAATCGCCATATCTTAGGGCTTTTTATTTTTGGGTTTAGACACACTTGGGGGGTCTATTTATAAAAAAATGTGCAGTGAAAACCCCTCAGCTTTTACAGTCATTGCAAAAAATTCTTGTAATGTGTCCAATATGTATGCAACAGATGTGACTGTACAATATATACTATGTAAGGTGCTGTATAAATTGTCTGCGCTATATAAATAAATAAGTATCCTTATTATCAGTATCTCCACCGAATTGCTATAATGCTGTATTTCCTGATTGCAGATTTCTGGAAAATACTGCATATTGGCCACTAGATTGAGGCATCTAGAAGAAGGGGAAAAGCCAGACAGCCAGGAAAGACATGTTGTTAGAAATATCTGAATTTGGTTGTTTGGATTCAAGCAACAAATTGGGAAACATGAGGAAAACTAGGGTTCCCTAGGGCCCGGATTGCCCTGTAACATAGATGTTATTGGCATCTGTAGTATTAAAAACATCTTCATATTTTGTTGGTATTGCTGATATTTAATGTGTAGTTACCAACTCAGCCCTGCTCCAATAAGCTTGGAATCAGTTTACTTAAAATGATTATTCCTGCAACCAAGGCTTTTTGTGTGATAATCACAGCATTGCATTATTACATTTTTAATGAAAACTCCTATCATGCTAACTGAATTATCTGACTTATAATACATTATTTTCAGAATGAGCATTGTGAAGGGCATTCTATCATTTCAGTTATTCTTCAGTAGCTTATTGGTGGACTGTCATCTGCTGGTTATCTAGAAGCATAACACCACAAAACACTATTTGAATGGAGGCATAAGATGGCTAAAACTTTTTTAAAAAGAACTGCAGTGCTTCCGTTAAAAAAAATGTGTTTATGATGTTGAAGAGCATTCACATGGAATTGAAATTTTAACCTTATGTCATAGTGGATCAGGTTTGATTAAGGAAAAACAGAGCAGGGAGAACTTTTCCTGCCATAATCATACATGATGTGTGCTGCCATTTATCTTATACAGTAAAACCTTGGTTTGAGAGTAACTTGGTTTGAGAGCGTTTTGCAAGACATACATTTTAAAATACATTTTGAATTTTTATACAAGCAATGTCTTGATATAAGAGTAGCGTCATGTCACAACTGAGTAAAAAAGAGAAGAGAGGCGCCTCTAAGTGTAGCAATATGGTTACATTGAATGAAGGTACAATATTTAGCAACTCACATGGTTGATGATTAAAATAGTTACATCCAAGTATGCAGGCATCCGGGGTAAAGCTGTCCACATAGACCGTCCTCCACACCACCATCGACATCATCCCTTTTTTGCCCTCCACGAGCGGTTCAAGCCTCGCTTTCAGGTCGCTCTACTGCAGGGTAGTCTTCCCGGTCATGATTGCAGACTGAACAGCGGTGAGTGCCGGCGGTGTGGGGGATGGTCTATGTGGACATCATTACCCCTAATGCCTGTGCCATGTGTCTGTTTTAATCATCAACCATGTGAGTTGTTAAATGTTGCACCTTCATTAAATGTAACCATATTGCTACTCTTCTCTTCTATACTCTGTAGCTCCTGCTGGATTTTGCTTCTAATCTCCTTGTGGAGGCTTCCATTTGTGGATGGACATTTTATGGTTACGCAACCCATCACATTGCTATAATCTTTATATATAGACTATAAACTGAAGGGCTTATAAAAAAAAATGGTTGTGGAACAAATCATTTGAGTTTCCATTATTTCTTATGGGGAAATTCGCTTTGATATACAAGTGCTTTGGATTACAAACATGTTTCTGGAACAAATTATGCTTGGAATATACTTTGTAGTGAGTTCACATACAATACTTTGAAGAATTCCCATTTCTGTTCTGTGTCCATTGATGCCAATATTCCCTCCCAGTCTAAGTCCTGGAGAGCAGCCCTCATCCTTGGAAAATTTGCTCTCTTAAAGTTAAGTGTTTTTATCTTTCCTGTATGTGTCTGTTGCTTACAGATAACATTAAATGAAATCATGTCATGGTCACTGCTACCCAGATGTTCTTTTGTATGAATTTTGGTAATAGGCTCTGCATGGTTTGAGATTACCAGGTCCAGCAGAGCGTCATTCCTGTGCGGGGCCTCAATAAACTGAACCGTAAAATTGTCTTGTATTGGGTATTACCTATACCTGAAAATATTACCAACATTAAATATTAAGAAACAAATATAAGAAAAGCCTTTTTCTTATTTTTTTCTCTTTCAGCATCTTAGTAGATGCCTCTTACTTATCCTTATGTGGTAGTGCAATACACGTTTGAACTTTAATGTGCTTTTATTATAGGCTCTGGATGGAATTGCGTTGGCAATTTAAAAATGGCCAGCAGAGTAGTGTTAATTTTTATGTCAATTTTCAATTTAGTTTCAGTCATAGTCTTTTGACTAAAATGTCATTTTAGTTTTAGTTGTATTATAGTCATCTGAATTGTTTTTGTTTTAGTCATATTTTAGTTGTCAGGGCTGGGCTCAGCCCTTCCTTCTGAGCTGGCCGCTCAGCTGTCAGCTAATGGCCAGCTCCTATCTCTCCACAGTGACTCACCTGTTGATGATATCCTGCTCATCAGTTCTGCCTACTTAAGCCGTCCAGTCCAGATGATCTCTACCTTCGCCTTGGTCACATCCCTAGAGACGCTCTCCTGTGTTCCTGTTAAAGACTTGCTTGGCTTACATTCTTTCTGGCTCCAGATCCTGCTTGCTGTTCTACTACGCTGTTCTCTGGCTCCCTGACGTTTTGTCTTGTCTGACTATTCGCTCCGGTTTCTGAACTCTGGCTATGTTTTGACTACATTTACTCAGTTTACCTTTTTTATTATTATTAAACAAGTGTAATTTAACTGTACTTCTGTCTCAGTCTGATTCATGGTTTCTGACATTAGTAGACTAAAATAGTGTTAATTTAATTGACGAAAATATTTTAGTCTAACTTAACACTGCAGGGAGGGATGTACGGCAGCTGGATGGCCCATGTCTGTCGCTCATCACATCCACACCTCTCCATCTCGTCCAATCAGAAAGTGCTTTGCATTTATTCAGAAAATGCAAAGCATTCCCTGAATGGCACCTGTGCTAAGCAGCCAACCTCCTGTATTAACAATGCAGGAGGTCAATCACTCGGCACAGGACCCGGAAGTTAGTGGAGATCACTGGAGTTGTGGTGTCTACTCCAGCCAAGTATGGTTTATACAGTATATACAGTACATAGTTACATTGGTCCAATTTACCTATATATATATATATATATATATATATATATAAACATACTGTATACATACTTGGAATTCCTCTTTAAAGTGTAGGTTCCCCACTGTACTTACCTCCATGGGTGCTAAGCTATCAGTGCACACACAGCCAGTGTAGCAGTCCAGGAGTTTGAATTCCTCGCTCTTACCCTTCCTTCTGTAGGGCTTCCTTGGACTGATCAGAGCAATTCCGGTCGGTCAGCACCAGCATGTGACAGCTCTGACCAATCTAAACCACTCTTATCTGTCCCAGAAGCCCTACAGAAAGAAGAGGGAGAAGAGCAGGGATTTCAAATCCCTGGACCACTGCAGCGGCTGCATGGGCACTGACCACTCATCGCCCAGGGAGGTAAATACAGAGGAGACTGGGGGGTGGGGAGGTGTAGAGTGTCAAGCCCTGTACACACGGGCAGAATGTCGGGAGACATTTGCTGGTACAAAAAATACTGGCCGACATTCTGCCCGTGTGTATGTCAGTCTGTCCAACAGAAGCCGGTCATTAGGCCGACTTCTGTTGGACGTGCTAGAAAACCAGTTTCTGACCGGCTCACGATCAGCGCTCTTAGCCAATGGCACAGAGCGCTGATTGGAGTGTTCTGGCGAGGGGGGTGTCTCCCTGTCAGAACACAACAGCTCAGCAGGGGAGATCGCTGAACTAACCTTGCATGGTTAGTCCAGCCACTCTGACCGGAGTTGTCAGTTTTTTTAATCACACAAAGAAAAACCGTAGTGTGTACCCAGCTTTAGTTCACCTTTTCATTTTTTCTGAAATAGTGAAGTAACCCTTTAAAGGGATATTTCACTTTAACCACAAAACTTCCTATGCAGATAAGGGGCATCTGTAGATCAAGACAAACTAAGCAGCTCTGACTAAAGTTAAATAAAGTTAAATAAAGCCCTTGCTATAGGTGTAGGCCATTCACATACCTTATAAAGCCTGATTGGAATACACCCAGGACATTGCTTATTGAGGCCTAGTCATCGCTACTCACCTCCACCATCACCATCACAGGATTGAGCTCTAAAATGCTGAGCTCAGAGCTACTGCATCAGGGGAGAGAGAGAGAGAGTGAGTATGTGAGGCGGTTTGAATCAGAGAAAGAGCTCACTACTGTGACGGAGGAGGTGAGCAGCAATGACTAGGCCTCACTTAGCAACGTCCGGGGAGTACTTAGCAATAGTGATGGACGAACTTCCGATGTGATGTTTCGTGAACGCGATCCGCGAACATGCTCAAATGTTCGCAAACCGCAGGTTCGCGGCGGGCCCCATTGACTTTAATGGCAGGCGAACCTTAAAAACCTCCAGGTCATATATTTTCAGCCACAAAATACTTACTGCTGTGCACACATAGTCCCACAACATGGACACTGACATACCAGAAGTATTAAGTGAATCTGGAATTGACAACGACAAGCATTCTTTTTTTATCTGTGAAATTTTGTCAATTCAAGGCCATGGAGGAGAGGCAAGGTCAGGCCAGGCTATGAAGGGGATGCAGGAGATGATTGATCAGTGCCACAGTCAGGGCAGCGCAGTCCTGTGCCAGTGTCCCAGTGTGCCAACCTGTGCTTGAGCCCCTGACCCCTCCCTCTGCCCGGCCCTTACCCCCACCTATGCAGGGCTCCACTGTGGTGGTCTGGAGGTGCCAGTCCAGTGCTGATCCATTCCTCAGCCATGGTGCTGGCACTGCCTGCTGATTGGCTTCTCTGCTGCTATCTCCCTTACTGACACCAGCACCGCGATAAAGAACACTGACACCAGCACCAAGATAGAGAGCACTGACACCAGCAACTTGCTGCGGGACTCAAAAATATGACACCACTCAACCTTTTCAAACAGGAGGGTACGGGCATATAGTACGGTGTGCTTTTTTTGTACAAGTGAGCCAAAGGTAGAAAAAAGGTCTGTGTGCTAGATTATATAAATCGTTTATAGAGTTATGCATATACATGGTCTACATTCATTTTTATAAATGTGAGGTAGTCAACACTGTCGTGAGCTAGGCGAGTGCGCTTATCTGTCACGATCCCCCTGCTGTGCTGAACGTCCTTTCGGACAGGACACTGGACGAGGGGCAAGCCAACAGTTCCATTGCAAATTGTGCAAGCTCTGGCCAGAGGTCAAGCCTGCCCACCCAGTAGTCCAGGGGTTCATCACTTCTCAGAGCGTCCACATCGGCCGTTAACCCGATGTAGTTGGACAGCTGTCAGTCTAGGCGTTCCCTGATGCTGGATCCGGATGACACCTGTCGATGAGTCGGCTGAAAGAATGATTTCATATCAGAAGTGACCAACACATCTTTAAACCGCCCTCTTCTTGCAGGCGCTGTTGGATTGGTACCCGCAACTCTTTCTCTGGGAGTGGGAATTCCTCTGCCAGCGCACGCAAAAGCAGAATGCAGCATTTCTCTAAGCAAGGCCTGTAAGTGCTCCATTCTGACAGCCCTCTGTAATGGTGGTAACATTTCCACCATTTTGTGTTTGTACCGAGGGTCTAAGTACGTTGCCACCCAGTACTGGTCCTTGACCTTTATGCTTTTTATACGGGGGTCCCTGTTAAAACACTGAAGCATGAAGGCCCCCCATTTGCACTAAACTGGAAGCGGTGTGGTGGCCTGGCTCCTGCTCATCATCCAGGATAATGTCGTCCTCCTCGTTCTCCTGCCCCCATCCACTGACAACAACAGGGATCCCAGAAAGGTTTAAAGCATGCTCTTCTTGCTCCTCCTCATCCGCCCCGGCACCATCATCCTCTGACTCCTCTTCAGACTCCTGTTGTTGACTTGTCTCAGATAGAGTAGCCCCCCCTGGGAATTCATCCAGCATTGCGACTTCCTCATCTTCCTGCTCCTGCTCCTCCACGGCTTGATCAATGATACGACGCAATGCACGCTCCATAAAGAAGGCGTAAGGTACGATGTCACTGATGGCGCCATGGCTGCGACTGACCAGTTTGGTGATCTCATCAAATGGCCGCAGAAGTCTGCATGCGTTGCGCATGAGCAGCCACTGGCGCGGTGAAAAAAAACCAAGCTCCCCAGAACCTGTTCTGCCGCAGTGTTCGTACAGGTAGTCGTTAACTGCACGTTTCTGCTGGAGCAGCCTATCAAGCATATAGAAGGTTGAGTTCCATTGCGTCGGGCAATCACAAATAAGACATCTGCCCGGCAGATTTTGTCGCCGCTGAATGTCAGCAAGGCGAGCCATGGCCGTGTAAGATCTTCTGAAATGGGCCGAGATTTTCCTTGCCTGCCGCAAGATGTCCTGGACCCCAGGGTATTTGACAACGAATCGCTGCACGACCAAGTTTAAAGTGGAGGGCCACCCTAAAAAGAAAAAAAAAACCAGAAATGGCTGTTGCTAGGCAGATCGTCCTAATCTGCCTCTTCCTGTTCCGCGGAGCTGTTCTGTCTTCTGCTCCTAGCGCTGTCTTCTAGTGAATGGGGCGCGCTGTGTTATGGGAACTGTGTGTCCCACAACACATCGCGTTCCCCATTCACAAAGCGCCGCGCGACGACTCGCGCATGCGCAGTAGGAAACGGGCGGTGAAGACGTAGTCTACGTTGCCCGAGGGACATCTCGGCCTACACAGCCGACATCGCGGGCACCCTGGGAGGGTAAGTGTACTTATTAAAAGTCAGCAGCTACTTTTTTTTTAGCTGCTGACTTTTAAAAAAAATTTTTTTTTTAGCTGAAACACCCCTTTAGGACGTGTGCCATGCATGGCACGTGTGTAATTTTGCCCTGTTTCAATGCACTAAGCAGATTGGCACCGTTGTCGCACACCACTTTACCAACTGTCAAATTGAGTGGTGTTAGCCACTGATCTGCCTGTGAACGCAAAGCTGAAAGGAGTGCAGGGCCAGTGTGGCTCTTGGCTTCCAGGCACAACAGACGCAGCACAGCATGGCAACGTCTCACCTGGCATGTCGAATAGGTTCTGGGGATCTGGGGCGGCGCAGCCGAAGAGATGCTAGCAGCGGAAAAGGAGGAGTCAGCCGAGGAGGAGAGGGAGGATGGAGTAGGAGGAGGAGAAGAAGAGGCAGGCCTGCATGCAATCCGTGGCGGTAAAACCAAATCTACACGGGTGCCACCGGTTACATGCTTGACGGCCGTCAGAAGGTTCACCCAGTGGGCAGTAAAAGTTATATACCTTCCCTGCCTGTGTTTGCTAGACCATGTGTCTGTGGTCAGATGTATCTTGGCAGCGACACTGTGTGCCAGAGATACATTCACCTGCCGCTGAACATGGCCATATAGCTCTGAGATGCCCTTCTGTGAGAAATACTACCTTCCTGGGACCTTCCATTGTGGTGTTCCAATGGCCACAAATTTTCAAAAGGCCTCCGAGTCCACCAGTTTATATGGCAGTAGTTGGCGGGCTATCAGTTCTGACAAGCCAGCGGACAACCGTTGGGCAAGAGGGTTATCCGGCATCATCATTTTTTTACGCTCAAACCTTTGGCCCATGGAAGCCTGCCTTTTTCAAGAAAAACATGAGGACGGCATGATGGAAGGTGGAGTGGAGGACAATTCTGAGGAGAGAGGAGAAGGAGAAGTAGAAGAGGCTGGACGGTGAGAGCCTGGAGTGTGGCTTTGTGGGTTCTGACGGCGTTGCTCCCACTGGGCTCGGTGATGGCAGCTCATGTGCCTTCTTAAGGCGGTCGTCCCTAGGTGAGTGTTGGGCTTACCGCGACTTATGCGTTGCATGCAAAGGCTGCACATGGCAACACTATTGTCAGCAGTGGACAAAAAAAGCCCACACTGCGGAGCCATGTGCCGGCGTCCTGGGAGTGCCAGATGTGACCGTACATGGTTGATGCCTCACTCCTGATACAATAGCAGTCTGGTTTGTCCCTCCTGTGCAATGTAAGTTCCGCCTGCTTCTCCTCTCTATCTGCTGGTCCATCTCTCCCTCTTCCTCTCTTGTGGGCACCCACATGACATCCCTAGACACGTCATCATCAACGTCACCTTCCCCACCGCTATAATTAGAGATCTCGGAGTAGGCAGCAACAGCGGGGACCAACCTCCTTGGGCTGATCTGGGTACTGTCGTCAGACTGCTGAGTGGCGGTTGTTGCTACCTCCTCTTCCTGATCCATTGCCAAGAATAGCTGCACATCGAAATGTCTTGTGATGATGGATCGGAAAATAATTCCTGCGACTCAAGCGGAGGGTATATGGTGGTGGTGGTGTTGGTGGTAGTGTCTTTGGGGATGCACACAGCAGAGAGTGAAGAGGGTGCAGATCGAGAGGATGAGGAGGGTGCAGAAGAGTAAGGCTAAGTGAGCCACTCAACCAACTCTGGTGCGTCCTTTGACGTAATCGAATGCACCTTCTGCAACTTCCCACTTTGGCTCAAGCCTGTTGCTCCTGCCCTACCCCTACCACCCCTGCGGAAGGGCCTGCCTCTTCCTCTGCCTGTCATTTTTTAAATGACCCTGTGACAAAAGTCTCTAGAGAAGTGCAGTATATGTGGAAGAAGGTATATAACACCCCGCTTCAAATTGTCGTTTTGGGGGGCCACTGGTCTATCACACCAGTTATAATACTTTTTTATACTTGCGTTTGTCACTCTTTGTAGTATCGCTGCAGAACCGCTCAGCAGTCACAATGCTGCACAGTAGAAATGCTCTATACTATGGCTTTCTATATTTGAAAGTATTTTATTATATTTAGTATATTATCAGTGTATTTCACCTCTATATACTGTATACCTATACCAGTCCTTAAAAGGACTTTTGTGGACCTAATAGTAGTTAGCTAGTGTATTACAGACTATCCCTGCTCCAAACGCCAACCTTTCCCTACACTGAGAAATGACAGCTGCACAATCGCTGAGCACTGCAATATAATATGCTTTCTATATTTGAAAGAAAGTATATTATCAGTGTATTTCACCTCTATATACTGTACACCTATACCAGTCCTTAAAAGGACTTTTGTGGACCTAATAGTAATAGCTAGTGATTACAGACTGTCCCTGCTCCACACAGCGTCCTTTCCCTACACTGACAAAAGACAGAATGTAAAATGGCCACCAGATCAGATCTATTTAGGTAGGGTGTATGTCCATGTGCTGAAATGTCTCAATTGGCTGCCCTGTACCCCCATGATGGATGTGTCATGGGTCAAAGTTCTTCACAATGTAAACGAATATGGCCGCCGCGAACAGCGCCATAAGTCTGCCGGTTTGGCGAATCGCGAACAAGCAAAGTTCGCCGCGAACCGACTGCCGGGCGAACCGCAAGGCCATCTCTACTTAGCAACGCTCTGGGAGTATTCCGGTCAGGCTTCATAAGATATGTAAATGGCTTACACCTAGAGCAAGGTTCTGCACAGTTTGTTTTAATCTACAAACATCCCTTACCTGCATAGGCAGGTTTTTTGTAAAGGCGAACTATCCTTTTAAGCTCTTAATTTTATATAATGTTTATTTAATATACTTTCTTGGGAATTTTATAATATATATATATTTTTTTTTTCCTTTGAATTAAAAACCGACCTTTGCTTTTAGTGTAGTGGGTGAGGTGTTGTATAGTCTATATAAGAAAACACTCTGAGGGTTGACATTATGGCCAGAGATGTGTGCTTTACTAATGACAGACAATTTTCTCACTGATTACACAGCGCTTGATGCCTGTCAGAAGCAATGACTTTTGGCAGCCTTTTTATGCCGCCTGTAACTACTTTTGGCTTAAAAAAGAGACATGTAAATTTATGAAGAAGTTTCCTTATCTCTTTATTGCTAAACAGACTTCCCAAAAGGATTTTAAAGAGACCCTATCACCAACTAAAAAAATTACAGGCAAAAGTGCAGAAAAATCAAGTGTTTTAAATGCGTAGTTGCAGCATTTTTTCCTTTCCAAAATGTATTTTTTTTTTTTTTTATTTACTTGAAACACTACAGTACACAAAATTAGGTGCTCCTTTAAAAGCCTTTACGGCTCATCAGTTTAGTTTATTGTGAATGCTAGCCCTATAATTAATGCTTCCACTCTGTTGTGTATGATAATACCTAATATGTGTGGAACAATTGTTATTTTTATCTGCAAATGGTCATGTAAATGGGGGCAAGGGAGCTTTCAAAATATTTTAGGTTGATTTTTTTTTTTATCACATTTTAACCACTTGACCTCCGGAAGATTTACCCCCCTTCAAAACCAGGCCACTTTTTGCGATACGCCACTGCATTACTTTAGTTGACAATTGCACGATCGTGCAACGCTGTACCTAAACAAAATCTGTGTTCTTTTTTTCCCATAAATATAGCTTTATTTTGGTGGTATTTGATCACCTCTGTTTTATTTTTTTGCGCTATAAACAAAAAAAATTTGAATTAAAAAAAAAAAAAAAAAAAAATGCTTGTCCAGTCCATCACCTTTACCCTCAGCTTCTTTAGCAAGGCAATGGTCGTCTTGGTGGTGTGTTTGGGGTCGTTATGTTGGATTACTGCCCTGCGGCCCAGTCTCTGAAGGGAGGTGATCATGCTCTGCTTCAGTATGTCACAGTACATGTTGGCATTCATGGTTCCCTCAATGAATTGTATCTTTCCAGTGATGGCAGCACTCATGCAGCCCCAGACCATGACACTCCCACCACCATGCTTGACTGTAGGCAAGACACACTTGTCTTTGTACTCCTCAACTGATTTCTGCCACACACGTTTGACACCATCTGAACCAAATACGTTTATCTTGGTCTCATCAGATCACAGGACATGGTTCCAGTAATCCATGTCCTTCATCTGCTTGTCTTCAACAAACTGTTTGCGGCTGTCTTGTGCATTATCTTTATTATCTTCTGGGATGACAGCAATGCAGACCAATGTGATGCAGTGTGCGGCGTATGGTCTGAGCACTGACAGGCTGATCCCCCACCCCTTCAACCTCTGCAGCAATGCTGGCAGCACTCATACATTTATTTCCCAAAGACAACCTCTGGATATGACGCTGAGCATGTGCACTCAACTTCTTTGGTCGGCCTGTTCTGAGTGGAACCTGTCCTGTTAAACCACTGTATGGTCTTGGCCACCATGCTGCAGATCAGTTTCAGGGTCTTGGCAATATTCTTATAGCCTAGGCCATCTTTATGTAGAGCAATAATTCTTTTTTTTTTCAGATCCTCAGAGTTTTTTGCCATGTTGAACTTAAGCCTCATACACACGATCGGACTGTGGACCAACTTTCCCGTGGATTTTTGTCCAAAGGGCGTTGGCCCCAAGTTGGTATTGCATACACACGGCAGGAATTTTTTTAGCCAACTTTCACCAAATCACTTGGTTTTTCTGCTCTTTACCGCCACCTTTGGTCAACTTCTGTATTGTTGTCTGATCTTTTGCATTGGTTCTGCATTGGTTTGTACAAAATTCCGTTGGTTTTGTGTACACACGGTCGGACTTTGGTCCATCGGACTTTTGTTGGCAGAAAGTTGGTCCGTTCGCACAGCCAACTAAAGTCCGATGAAACCTGGAAAAAGTTGGTCCGATGGAGCGTACACACGGTCGGATGTTGGTCCAAAACAGCTAATTTGCATGTTGGTTGTCAAAAAGTCTGCTCGTGTGTACGGGCCTTTATAGTGACCAGTATGAGAGAGTGAGATCGAGAACACCAAATTTAACACACACCTGCTCCCCATTCACACCTGAGACCTTGTAACACAATTTTCCCTTAGGGATGTACTCACTTTTGTTGCCAGCGGTTTAGACATTAATGGCTGTGTTGAGTTATTTTGAGGGGGCAGCAAATTTACACTGTTATACAAGCTGTACACTCACTACTTTACATTGTAGCAAAGTGTAATTTCTTCAGTGTTGTCACATGTAAAGGTATAATAAAATATTTACAAAAATGAGAGGGGTGTACTCACTTTTGTGAGATAATGTATATACACTGTAGTGTGTGTGTGTGTGTGTGTGTGTGTGTGTGTGTGTGTGTGTGTGTGTGTGTGTGTGTGTGTGTGTGTGTGTGTGTGTGTGGCTCAAGTGGATAGATGCGTTTTGGTGCAGTGAGTCCACATCAGACAGGCATTTATATTCAAGGGCCTGGTAGCCCACGTTCATTAAAGGAAAAAAAAAAAAAAAAAGTCCATCCAGGAATCCCACGCAGGGGGTCAAAGCTTCAAATAAATACACAAAATCCAAATGAAAATGCTAGCCCACCTGGCTATTCTTCAACAGTACTGCTGCTATAGGTACTTGCCATTCAAAAAAAAGGGGTGCATGGATGCACAGTCTTAGGCTCCTTGGACGCACACAGCTTCAAGCCTTTCAATGCACACAGCATCTATCCTCACACAAAGACACTTACTAGCAGCCACTGCTCCACCTCCCTTCCCCCTTCTGCTCTCACCAGCCCCTCATTATATGGTCTGTGTGCAGCTGGGCACACACCCTGCTGGCTGTCCACAAGACCCGGACACAGGGTTGGAGATCCCATCCCACCCAAGACTCTGAAGGATCTCCAAACTACAGAACCCCTTTCAGCAATAGCAAGATCGGGAGAAAACTGCCAGAGCAGTTTCCTCTGTTTCAAATTTACGCTCTGTAGTTCTGCACTGATATGCAGACTCTACGTCCACTTTAACCCCATTTTCATAGGGACAGAGCCTTGCTCTGCCACAGTATATATATATATATATATATATATATATATATATATATATATATATATATATATATATATATATATAGTGTATTTATATATATATCTCCCTAGATTAATACCTAGGTCCCAACAATGATTTCTGATGGTCTGGTTGCTATTTGCATTTAGTGTACAAGCATAAAATGCTCATGAATATGAACATGATCAATGTCATTTACATTTTTAGTGATCACAGGCCTGTAAAAAAAGTCACTGTTGTGGTCATTTTTGCTCTTATCAACCCCACTTAATTGTACCTTAATTTTACACTAACTCCTTCCTGCATGATAATATAGCATTGAAAGGGGAATAAACCTCTCCTAAAGTAAAAACATATGTTCACTATGATGCATGCCCTGCCAATTCATCACATAAAAGTCACATTAATGTGATATTATTTTAATCAATAAACTTTGTTAATTATATATTGCAATAAATGAATGCTGGTGCATAAATTAGGTTCATGTTGAATTGGGAAAAATTGTAGGAAAAATACATTTTTGAAAAGCTTGTTCTATTTTTTTGTGCAAACAGGACACTGCATCACTATTACAGGACATAACTTCAATAACCACTAGATGGCAATGATGTGCCTTTTTGAAATGTAAAGAGAACCCTTGAACCAAAAATGGAAAAAGAGAAACCTTCTTTAAGACAAGTTTTGTCATTGTTGGAGTTTTATCTTTCATCATAATCCTTCCAGCTGCAAAGATATTAACCATAAGACTTTAGTTATGATATATAAAAATGTATGTTATCTAAAAGATTGTCACAGTGAACAGACTGATAGTACTATATACATGGTAGGGTGTGGATGTACTGGTTATGGAGTTCCTGTTGTCTAGAAATATTCTTCATATCTGAGCTGAATTATGATTATCTCTCCTCTAGCTATACAACGTCCCACGCCAGTGCCGATATCTTCTCCTGGTCTTCTTCCCAGTTCAGGAACTTCAGCCATCCTAACTGGCCACGCAGAGACGTAACTCCAACACTTGTCCGGGGAGATCATTCATTTTGGAAGATGCTGAAAATGTACACTGAGCTGTATCTGCATAGCTCATTGCAGATTGTCAAGAAGATTGTAAACAGACAGGTAAGAATTCTCTATTGCAGAAAAGACGTTTTATACAAAGCCTGTCTGATTTATTTTTTTCATTCGTACTTTAAGTTCCACTTTATATAATATAGAGTGTAAAATACATTTCCTGAATTAAAAGGTTGTGGAACATAGCAGTAGGACAGGTGCAGGAATGTAATTTTACTAATGTGATTATTGGGGGGGGGGTTAAAATGAACAAATCAACAAAAGTGTGTGGAAATGGCTTATCACAAAATTAAAACATTTCATCAATAAAGATTGACTTGCTAAATTTCACTTAAAGTAGAATTTTACCCTTAACAACTTGATAAAAAAAATGTTCCTTAGCTAAGAACATACATTCCCCACTAATAATTATGCTACCAAAATGAGTGTGTGCTGTAACTTGCCTCCAGCAGTGTTCCTGTTCTTTCTTGCTGGAGGCTGCCATTTTGCTGAAGCCCAGAGCCCCTGAGCAGCAGTAAATTGTTAGGCTGTCATCAGATTGGCCTCCACATTTTTGACATAGTGCTGAAAAATAGAGAGCAACTGAACATGTGCAGAGCAGGGTGAGACAGTGTGTTACTGAATTTTTAATAGAATAGGCACTTATTTTTATTGTTTTACATAGCTATACTTGCAGTAGGGACCAGGCTGAATTGATCTAGCAGGGCTTAATTTTCTGACCAAAGTTCCATTTTAATGCAACAAAATGTGCAATTACTTCAAACTCCCCTATTATCAAGGAATAGGATCAGTGACATAATGAGACGTTTTTCTTTTGCTTTAACACATTTTATCAAGAGATTTTATTCTGACTCCGATTGTTGTGAAGCGACTATCCCTTGTGAGACCTCTATGCCTGGCCTGTATAAGATATAATCACTGAGGACAATCCTCATCAGATAGTTTGAACTCACCAAATACCAATTCCATCCACAAGATGCTTTTATTCTGAACATCAGGTTACAGAAAATGACAGGATACAAACAGATGAATAGGTTGTAGTATTTATGTGGTCAAAAGATGATATTGTCTGTAGCTTACAATGCAGAATACATGTGCCCTGTTACATGTGGCTTGTAGCTGCATCCATGACACAGGAAGTACAATAACAGGAAGAAGGGTGGAGCATTAGATATAAAGGAAGTGTGTAATAACATAAGGGAAAATAAACTTGAGTAAACAAGTGCATTACCACAAAAGGTCACTAGATGGCAGCATGTGAACTAAATATAAACATCCATAGAAAATGGTTAGGAAAACAATCTATATACATTCTATGCCCTGTTGGGGCAGCACAGATTTTATTGCAAGTGGTCTGATTTGAACATATATCATAAAACAATGTACTATCGGTAACAAATAATATATATTCATTTGAAAATTGGTATAATCTGTAGAGCAGCAGATATTGATATTGTGGTAACACAGCCTAAGAAAATATAATAATGACTCCTAGTCCTTTCCAGACTAACAATTTTTATTTACTTACATTTTTTAAATGTAATTTACATTTATACTTACATATTTTAAAGGGAGGTTCATTTGTCACTATTTATTAAAACAAAATAGTGCAGCACAATTGTCAGAATGTCCATATATAAAAGTCATGAAAACAAGGTCCATATAATGGAGAAACCAATACACATCAGCCACTGTAAAGGTGTATTTCCAAAAAAAGCATGCAGGTGTTCAAATCAGTGCAATTATGAACATGACCCCTGAAATCAGGATGGTCTATGTATGCTTTCCATATGGCAATAAGGATCCTGTCACATACCAGGTGTGAGGCCAAGGTGCTGAGAGGGCTCTCCTTTCGGCTGAGTGCAGCGCACACCTGGAGGTGGTACAGGGAATGCAGTGCCAAAAGAAGCACGGTTTGCCAGTTACTGAGGTCTGATCAACGGAGAGTAGCTGGAACAGGCAGGATGCGCTGTAAGGCAGGTGTGCTTGGGTGGCACCAGACGTACTTGGCAATGGAAACAGACCAGGAACAGAACCAGAAGCCAGGCCAGGGGTCATACATGGTAGATCAGTCAGAGGTGGATTTAGATATCAGAACTGGAACAAGCCGGGGTCATACATGGTTAGACAGGTAGTAGTGGAGTCAGTGAGTCAAGCCGGGGTCAAACACGATGGAGCAGACAGGAGCAGAGTCAGAGTACAAGCCAGAGGTCAGATCAGGATAAACAGGTGAAGACAAGCTGGGTTGGTAACGGGAGGTTCAAGAATCAGGATACACAGGAGCACAGGAAACACGGGGGGAGCTGACGATAATCCAGCAATGTAATGCTCACAGCAGCAGGTTTAAATAGGCCAGTGGGCGCCAGCATCTGTCACGCCGTGCATGCACCATTGCGCAAGAGCGTTTGACTGTTTGCGCCGTCGCACATCTACGTGCGCTGGTTTGCGCTATGTGCGCCACTGTGCACGGAAGTTCGCCAGATGCGCCCATGATGGATATTGGCAACATTGCCAGTTCTTCTACAGCCATTTCCCTGAAAAATCCTCTGATGGTGAGTAGCAGTCAAGAGTGAGGGTTCCTCCGCAGTATATACTGTAAACAGAACAACATATAGTGCTCTCTGCTAAAATCTATTTTAATGTAGAGTAAAAGTAAAAAAGCATATACCATAATTGGTCATGAAGAAGCTCTAATGTCGGTGAAATGGGCCCTAGCGGACACTGACCTGCCTAGGAAACATAAACAATTTATTTTAAAAAGTTTTTGAATTTTTGTTTGTTAAAGAATTACTTTTGGTATGATTGCCAGTTTTTCTTGCAGACAAGGGGAGTAGCTATGCATGTTTTATTTGGAAATACACCTTCACAGTGACTGATGTGTAGCTGTTTCTCCATTATATGGACTTTTTTTTAAATCTTTATTTATTTCAAAGTTTTTTCAATACAAGCAATGCATACTGTAAAAGTATTTTTCATTTCACCCCCATCCTCCCCTACCCCCCCCCCCCCCCTACCCCCGTCCCTGCCTTGCAAAATCTTCCCACGATCCTCAAAACTTCTATCAGTCAATTTTGTTTCATCATATAGATACTTGCATTATCTGGTTATCTCTTCAAAATATCTCCATGTCTTTCTGAAGTCGTCCCAGCCGGACCATTTACTCTCCCCTTCCTCTAATTTATCCTCATCTTCCCCCAGTGGTTCTACGCTCTCCCGTTTTTGATGTAAATTCACTCGCATAAACCATTCCCCCAGCCGCGGACTATCCGCTTCTGTCCACTTCTTTGGGATTAGATTTTTCGCCTCATTTAAGTGGGGATTATTGAGTTCCTGTATTGCCTCGTGGGAGTGTCCGTCCCATGGAACAATACCACCCATGGATCCTCAGGGATTGTTTTTTTTGTAATAATTTTAATTAATTCTAATATCTGTTTCCAATATGTTTTAATAATAGGACATTCCCACCATATATGTGACATCGTACCAATGGCTCCACAGCCTCTCCAGCATTTCGGGGATTTATCTTTTTGTATTTTACTCATTTTTACCAGGGTTATATACCAGCCCATAAGGCACTTATAGTTGACTTCTGTGGTTTGAGTGTCCAGTGCAGCTCCATGTATTAGTTTTAGTATCTTATCGCTTCTATTTTCGGTACAGGGACTCCCCAATTCCTCCTCCCATCGTTTGACACCTGGAGGGACACCTACGTAGCCTTCCTGTATTAGCATTTTGTATATGTGTGATATGTTACCTCTAGTAGAGGAACGCATGCAAATTTTCTCCATCGCGGTGTAATTTTCACCGCACCGGATTGGTTGAGGCAAACCCTCCACGAAATATTTCAGCTGGGTGTACCTCCAGGTGTCGATCGACATTAACTCCACTTCTTTGCTCAGTTCGTAAAACGTGAATATTTTACCTCTTTTAGTGATATCTCTTAAACGTGCATCTTCCTTTTTGATCCAATTACCCCAGAGTTTACTCCTCCCTGGCTCAAAGAAAACATTATTTTTCAAATTAATCAAAGGGGAATTATATTCCCATTTGTTTTTTCTGTGCACCCTATCCCACGCTTTCAAAGTGACCCGTGTGATTTCGTGTGTTTCTTCTCCTATTATCCTAAATTTAGGTGGATTCCATATTTCGTAACCCCAATCCCTATTACTAAGTGTATTTTCCAAATTCACCCATCTCTTTTTGACCCCCTCCTTTGTCCATTCCGTGACTCGTGATAGTGCAATGGCGCTAAAGTATTGTTCAAAGTCTGGCAAAGCGAGACCCCCCTGTTTTTTCGCCCTAGACAAGATTTCTGCTGCAATACGTGGTTTTTTTATTGGACCATATACATTTAGAAACTATCCCTTTTAAAATTCTAAAAAACACTTTAGGGACCGATATTGGGAGCATTTGAAACGTATAATTTATTTTGGGGGCTATGACCATTTTCACCGCATTAACTCTCCCCATCCATGATAATGGACTGTACTTCATATTTTTTTATTTCCTTTTTAATCTCGTCCAATAATGGTATATAGTTTATCAAATAAATCTTTCTTAACGTCCCTGATAGTTTTATCCCTAAATAAGTTAAATTTTCCTTCCCTGGGAACTGGAACTCTTTTATAAGGCGGGCTACTTCTGCTTGACTGATATTAATATTGAGGATTTCAGATTTGGTCGTGTTCATTTTAAAGTTTGAGACAGAGCCATATAATTTTAATACTTTGAGCAAGTTGGGTAGGGATATTCGAGGGTTGGACAGGAAAAAGAGCACGTCATCGGCGAATGCCGCTATCTTATGTATCTCCTCTCCTACCTTAATCCCGCTTATGTCAGATGAATTACGTATAGTCGATAATAGCGGTTCCAAGGATAATACAAACAGGAGGGGGGACAAAGGACAGCCCTGGCGTGTGCCATTTTTCATGGTAAAAGGTCGTGAGAGCAGTCCGTTGACCCTGACCCTCGCCTGTGGCTGGTCATAAAGTATCTTTATCCAGCTTAACATTCTTGGTCCCAGCCCCATTACCTCCAGAGTTGCGAACATATGTCCCCAGTCTATCCTGTCGAACGCCTTCTCGGCATCCATCGACAGGAATAGACTGGGGACCTTCCCCCTCCTGGCGGCCTGCATGAGAAGTAGGGCCCTAATCCCATTGTCCCTCCCCTCTCGACCTGGGACAAATCCTGCCTGATCAGGGTATACCAGTTCGGACATCCTGCTCTTTAACCTATTAGCCAATACCTTCGCAAAAAGCTTGGTGTCTGCGTTCAAGAGGGCAATTGGGCGATAACTTGAGCACAGCGTCCTATCCTTTCCTTCCTTCAAGATCAGTGTTATTGATGCCATCAAGGCTTCTTTACCCATCCCGCGTTCTCCTCCCAAAGAGTTCCAGTATTGGCACAGCTTGGGCACCAAGATATCTCGATATCTTTTAAAATAGAAAACTTTTGCCAGCAGAGGAACTCTTCAGGGCTTCATGGATTTCCCCCTCTGTGATGGGTTCATCCATACTCATACTATCCTCCGATGTCAATACTGGCACAGAACTGTTCTTTAGAAAGTTCCGGCACTCTTCTCTTTCCGCTTGTGATGTCGGGTCTTTAGATTTTACGTCGTATAAAGCTTCGTAATAGGTTCTAAACTCTTTGGCTATGTCTTTGGTTAAGTTGACCATTGTACCAGTTTTATTTTGTATTTTATCTATGTAGTTAGATTCCCTCTTTTTTTTTATATATTCTAGCTAGATGTTTGCTACTTTTATTTCCCCAAAGATGTCTTTCTCTGTCTAATTTATGGAACCATTTCCTCGCCTCTTGATCCATATCTATTATTAATTCCTCTCTTTTATTTAACAGTCTATGGTAAGTGTCTAATTTTCTTGCCTTAGCATCCCTGTGTTCCTGTTCCAGCCTCTGGATTTCTTCTACTAATTGGGACCTATACGCCCTTTTCTCTCTCTTTTTTCCAGCCCCAATCGAGATCAGAATTCCCCTAATGTACGCTTTATGGGCTTCCCAAAGGGAGGCCAAAGACGTCTCCCCCGTGTCGTTAATTTCAAAAAAAGCCACTATTTCCTTCCGTATAATTTCTTCCGTGTTGGTATCGGCCAATAGGCTGTCATTTAGGCACCAAGAACTTGGCCGTGTTTGAATTCCAGGGAGTCTAATGATCATTGACAGTGGGGCGTGGTCCGATATGGTCATTATTTCAATCTTGGATTCGACTACCTGGTCCAAAAATTTATGCTCAACTAAAAAATAATCAAGGCGGGAGTGTGTTCCATGAACTGGAGAGAAGAAAGTAAAGTCCTTTAAATTAGGGTGTTGCACTCTCCAGACATCTATCAACTGACTTTGCTTGAGTTTGATTTTTATTTTTTTTAACTGGCATTGGCTCAGGCTTCCTGTTCTTGAGGTAGAGTCCATATTAGGGTCCCATCCAAAATTTAGGTCGCCTGCGATAATAACTTCCCCCATCTGGAAGCTCGCCAGTCGTCCCAATACCTGGGATAGAAATCTAGTTGGATTTTTATTTGGGCAATAAATGTTTACCAGTGTTAATATACTTTCTCCCATTTTGCCTTTTATAAATATAAACCTGCCGTCAGGATCCAGGAGCCTTTCCAAGATTGCAAACTTGACCCTTTTAGCGAACCCAATAGCCACCCCCTTCGAACCTCTTGTTGGGGTGTCCCCCTGGAACCACAATGGAAATTCATGAGAAACTAACCTGACATTACCGTCCAATGTCAGGTGTGTCTCCTGTAAAAAGACAACATCACCTTGATAAGTTTGTAACTCCTTGAGTATCTTATGTCTCTTCATCTGCGAGTTTAACCCTTTAACATTATATGACACCAACTTCAAATTACTTGTTTCCATATTTCAAAAAATAGTATTGTGCGATTAACCAACCATATTAACCAATATTTAAATACTCGTGTTTGCAAGGCGGGGACGGAATCCCACCCACCCCCCCAACCCCTTCTTCTCCAACCCCCCCTCCCTCCCTCACCTCTCCTTCCCCTCCCACACCCCCTCCCACCCTTCCCCCCCAACCCCTGGTCAATCCCGACCTTATGTGTACAGCGAGGCATCTCTTAGAGATCCCTCCTGTCCACGGCGCCTCTAGGGTGGAGCTCCGAGTCAGACGGACAGAGGGCAATGTCCGCCCCCCCCCCCCGCCGAAGCCGGGGGGGAGGGGGGCGGGCCAAGGCCACACGCCTCCCCCGGGCACTTCTAGCACTCCACTTCCCTCCCCCCACACTGAAAACTCCCCCGGGGACAATGGGAAAAAAAAAAGGGGGGAGTCCCACCGGGGTTTATTTTAATAGTTCCGGGTGTCAGGGATTTTGGGGACCGGAATCTCAAGTTCCTGGCAAAAATTTGACAGTTCTTCCAAAAATTTCATACGCACTGTTCTTCCTGATTTTATGACTATCAGGGCAGTTGGAAAACCCCAACTATATTTTATGTTTAATGAGCGTAAACTTTCTAGTAAAGGCCGCAGTTGTCTTCTCCTTGCAAGAGTCCCTGCCGAAAGATCTGGAAATACCTGTAGCTCCGTTGTTTCAAATTTTAGCGGGGGGCTACCCCTAAGTTTGCTCCAAATACGTGCTCTGTCATCATATGAATGGAACCTAATGAGGACATCTCTGGGCACTTCGTTTCCCACCCCTAAAGCCCCATACACACGCGCGGATTATCCGAGGACCAGGTCCGTCGGATCATGTCCGTCGTACTTTGTCCGATGTTGGTTTTGCGTACACACGGTCGGACAAAGTTGTCGGAAAATCCGATCATTCTGAACGTGGTGACGTTTGTTGCGTACGACGGGACTACGTAGAGGCTAGTAGCCAATAGCTTTGGTCTTGTAATGTGATCTGAGCATGCGTGGCACTTTGTCCTTCAGGAATTCGATACACACGATCGGATTTGGTGTGATCGGACTTTGTTGTCGAAAAATCTATCCAGCAGGAGATAGGACTTTGTCCGTCGGACAATCCGATGGAAACTGTCCGATGGTGCCTACACACGGTCGGATTTTCCGACAACATTGTCCGATAGGACAGAATCCATGGGAAAATCCGACCGTGTGTATGGGGCTTAAGGGTTTCCTAATGTGGTGCACACGGTCGATTTTTAACTCCTTATCTTCAGTCATATCTAATACTGGCATGTATTCCCTCTGTTCAGGGAGGGATCTTATCCTCAGGTTTTGTCTTCTGCTCTGGTCTTCCATGTTTTCCATTCTGTACCTCATGTCCCTTTGGTCAATTTGCATTTTATCCAACTGCTTCCTGATCTCCAAATTTTCTTTTCCCTGTTCTGCTGACAGATCTTCTATCTTCTCCACTCTTTTTAATAGAAAACCCATATCTATTCTGATATTTATAATTTCCGTTTTGATAGAGTTTTCTAACTTAGCAAACATTTCTGCCATTTCAGTTTTTGTTGGTATTTGTGTGATGTCACTTTGTGGTGGGCTAGGTCCACCATCCCCAACTCTCTCCGGCTCCCCTTCTAGCCTTGCTGCTCCAGCCTGCTCTGCTCTTTGTTTTTCTAGCTCTTTCTTTTTTTTTTCCTTCGCCCCCTGTTGTTTCTTCTCCATCTCAGGGCTTTTTATACTGATATCTTTAAGGTATTTTTGTATAGTGCTGGTGTTTAAGCTCTCTTTAGGGGTTTTAGGCTCTGTTACTCTTTGTGATCTTCCTTTCATTTTTAGGTTGTGACACCTGCACCATTAGCCATTTGCACCCGAACACTTTAAACTTTATTTCCGTCCCAACCAGGGAATACCAGGGAATAGTTTCCTTCTTAAGGATTAGGGCTTTGCCTCGGATGGTTCGCCTCTTTAATAAATAATTAGCTTATTTATCTGGGCCTGTATGGCATATACAAAAGCTATTCAAGGTATGCCGAGTCCAAAAACCCGGTATGTTTGATATAGTTTTGAGAAATAATCACGGCATACAGATGTGAACGAAACCAGAAAAAATACTTCCTTTCAAGAATATTTGTATAAAACGCCACCAAGTCTTATTTCATCGCAGGGATGCTCTGTAGTTAATATTTGAAGGATTTAAATTGCATCTATGATAATGATTCAAAGAATAAGGTTGCTCTTAGCAATTCAAGTTCATCTCAAATATAATTTAATGTCTCTTTATTGAATGGCCCTTTACAGTTGCCACTATGCAGGGCAATCTGGCTTTATTTACATATGACCTTGCTTTCCCATCCGTGCCGGCCTATCAAATCTCAAGTAGTGTGATTTTCTCCACCATTCTCATCCAGCTCTAGATGTTTAAATGACACAGGTAGTCACTATTCTTTATAATAGAGGTTCCTCCAACATGTGGTGGGGGGCCCTTTAAGAAAAGTGTTCCGGCGATTAGGGCCTTATCAAACAGTCACTATGCATATTCCCATGTAATGTCCCTTTAGGCTTATGGTAAGTGTGTGAGAAGGTTCAAGAGATTTCCCCTTTTTTTTCACTTTTTTTTTTCCTTTTCTCTTCCCTTCCTTCAGGTAATATTCAAAGCCTTTTTCTTCCTTTTCTTTCCTTCTCCCTCCTTCTCCCCCTTTAAATAACCAGAAAACAAAGAAAATGTTCCATACCTGAGAGAGGGATGCCCATCAAGTAAAATCCCTTCCCAGTCACCTGATGTTGAGTTGAGGGGGTACCGTCTGTCAGCTAGGCGGCATTGCGAAGGTCTCCAACACACTCGTGGTTCCTCTGATCTCTACTGCGCTAAATGCCCGTGGTAGGTTTGCAGTTTTAAAGGGCTGAAGCGGTGTGTATTCTATGCCTGTTGACTCCAAAGGGGTGCTTTATACGGAATCCCGTTCCCGGAGGTTCTCCTGACCGATGGCCGTGAGGTCTGGGGTAGTTAGCATACCTCCGGGTATGCCTTCCTGGTTCCCGGGATGTGCCTATCGCCCCCTCTCCGTCGTCCGGGTACAAGCGTTCTCCCGTCGGGGATTCAAACCGGGCAGGCTGTGTGGGGAGGGAGAATGCGCCAGAGCGCTCCGGGGGTCACCTCCGGCGGGTTTAGGCAATCGCTAGGCGGGCTCTCACTACCGCCCAGCTTGTCCCGGATCGTATTCCCCGCCGGAGCTCTATGCGGCCTGTTCCCTCACCGCCACCAGGCTCCTCCCCCTACGCCGGCGTCTCACGTCGGCATGGCGTGTGCTCCCCTTGGGGATTCTAGGCCATTATATGGACTTTGTTCTCATGACTTTTATATATTAATATAAGGATTTTCTGACAATTGCACTGCACTATTTTGTTTTAATATTTTGATTTGAGCTGTTGTGTTTATGGCCTTGAGTGTTCAGCATACAATATTTGTAGTTATATTTATGTTTGTTTTAGCTGATTATTTACATTTGTGAAAATATATTCTAAATATATACTCGCACTGGTGGAACATGAAAAAATTATAATAATAATATGCAACTTTAGCCCCCTTCACGATACAGACTGCAAGGGCAACTGGGAGTGGGAAAATATAGGCTCAAATGACTTTTAAGTTCTATTCTAGAAAAAAATTCTATTAAACTGCTTCATTTTTAGGACCTTATATGGTGCAATATTAAGAAGAAATTTGTATTTAACCACTTGACCTCTGGAAGATTTACCCCCCTTCATGACAAGACCACTTTTTACGATACAGCACTGCGTTACTTTAACTGACAATTGCGTGGTTATGCAGCGCTGTACCCCCCAAAAAATTATGTAATTTTTATTCCCACAAATAGAGCTTTCTTTCTGGTGGTTTTTGATCACCACTGTGTTTTTTTTTGCTATAAACATTTTTTTATACTAGTAATGGCGGTGATAAGCAATATTGTGGCGGACAATCGGACACTTTGCAGGAGCCAATGACACTAATACATTGATCAGTGCTAAAAATATGCACTGGTGGTCATTTACTATAACACTGCGTGCAAATAAACGCTCAAATTACTGCAATCACGGTAATTAGCGCCCAAACGGAATTCACAATAGCGCTGGGGCAAAAATACTCCCAAAACCAAATTTACTCTAGCACCCAGACAACAGATAGTGCCCAAACCCTTACTCTTGCTAGGACTTGGAGAATTGCATATGGAAATAATGTTTAGAGCATAATATGATCGCCTAAATGGTACTGAAATATGTGGTATATTGTTTAAAGATAATCTGCTTTTAAACCATGTTAAAAAGTGTTATATACACTGAAATATCTTTAAGCTCAGGTTCAGAGTGACAGCAGGAATGAAATCGTACGGATTCAGCTGAACTCGTACAATTTCATTCCCGCATGTCAGTCCCGACTTCGGGGACGATTTCAGAGACATCTGTGTCGGTTGGTGCACCGATGTCAATGGAAATTGCACACTGAAGTTGCCAAAAGTAGTACAGAAACTACTTTTGGGAAATTGGTGTGGCGCCGCAAATGCGGCATCGCACTGATTCGGTTGGTGCCATTGCCGGGAATTTGGTGAAATATCAGGGGCTAACAAGACCTCTGATGTTTCTCCTTTGAGACAGAGAAAGGTGATTGAGGACACAGCCCTCAATCTCCATCTCTGCAACCTCAGCTACACAGAATGAATAGACAGCAACAGCTCTGTACAGAGCTTCCTGTTCATTCACAAACTCAGGCGTAGTAAACGCTGTTTACTATGCTTCAGTTATGAATGGACACAGGAGTATTCGGATTTGGTACCAATTACTCACAGTGTCTATTCAGAAAAGGAAGGGGCCAGTAAATCACATCCTGAAAGCATGCCCTGCAGCAGCCAGTGGGAGAGGGGGGTAGCCGGCAATGTGAGAGAGGGGGGCAGCAGTAAACTAGCAACCTGGATAGAAGGGCATATAGAAGAAACTGCAGGAGGAAAATAGAGGGCATCGGTTCCTTTATATGCCGCCCCTGACATCCCTCTTATTCAGGTGTAGACAAATGTGACAGGGGAGCCGCACAAGCCTTTTAAAGCATGGGGTCAGGTCACAATTACGACCCCTGCGACCCCTATAGTTAGGCCTTTGGTTTAATTATATGATACTTTAGAAATGTGATGTATATGTGTATGAAGAAATGAATACAGCATCACAGCTATTGTTCATCTACACAGAAAAAAAAAAAAAAAACAGGTGTGAATTAGTTTGTCGTATACTGTAAATTATTGTCTTGCTTTAACTTTCATTTTCCTTAGCAATGCAAGTTCCATTGGTAAGCAAAAGTACATAAAATTAGAAAAAGACAGGCACACATTTTCATTAAATTATACTGATTTAACCATCCAACTAAAATGCTGGCACAGCCTCAACTCATGCACCTATCAGACCAGGGGCTAGTCAGATGGGTTGTGGGCTGCTGCCTATTTGGACTGTGTGACCATGTAAGATGTAAGCAGTCATTTTTGAAACACATAACGAAGTACTTCATCAGTTTCGATGTTTAGATCTGTGTGTGGCTAACAATGCAGGCATAAGAGGCATACGCGCAAGAGCCGTCAGTCACGGCATGACCCCCTTTAGAAACGGCATGATCTACCCTTTCTAAATTACGCATGCACCGCAGACATCGTATTTATTGTAAATATATTCTAAACTGTGAAGGTTTAGGAGATATTTTCAGCACCTACAGGTAAGCCTTAATATAGGCGTACCTGTAGGTAAAAGTGGTTGTACAGGGTGTACAACCACTTTAATAACCCCTTTGTATAACTACAATATATAATCCACTACCCAAGGACTTTTCCTAAATATTAATTGTAGGCTGTTTCATTTATTTCACATTTACAAATGTGAAATAGAAACATGTATATGAGGAAATCGGCCTTTAGGCAGGTAACCTATATGCCTGCAATAAATATGCACGCCAGATTAGACTTCCTCATGCTTCTGTAACGCTGACTACATTGAATCAGTGAATTGATGAGGATTAAGATTCTAGTGTCACTGCTGTACCTAAAAGGCCTGGCTGTCTTGGAACTGCATTAAGGAGCTGCAGGAGACAGGACCAAGAACAACATAATTTACCACCAGCTACAGTATGTATTGTAGGGGCATACCTAGATAATCATTTCAAACTCGATCCTGTGTTTACATGATTAGAGACCAGTTTTTTGGGGGGTTCTAAGAAGTGATTGAATGAGATGGGGAAGAATGGAGAAGCAAGAGCTCAGAACTGCGGTAAAGTATCTGCAAAACAATTGACACCAAAATGTGTTCCTATATATATGCTAGTATCTTTTATCAAAAAAACAGCAGAATTAAAGTGTGGAAGAACAAATGCTGAAGACAAGCAGTCAGTCAAGCAGATCATCTGAAGGTATCACTCAAAGTTCATGAATTAGTACTGCAATATAGATGTTTAGTGGTCATGCAGACTAGAATGAGTTTTCTGCACATTTGGTCCAAAACCTTCTAAAACTTGAACAAAAGATGATCAGATAGAGCGTGTAATGCCGCATACACACGAACGAACTTCTCGACCGAACTGGCCCTTCGGACCTTCAGCGGATCTTTTCTGTTGAAAAGTCCGGTTGTGTGTACACAGCATTACAGTAAACTCCTGCACTATGCACTATTCCTATTAAGTGAATGCAGAAAGATTTTTGCAGCAATTTGCAGCCATGGATAAAGCTGGTCATACATTGGTCGATTTTTTTAGGTTACAGGTCAATATATGGATAAATTTCCCCCTGCCAGGCTATTATATTCTGACAGTTGACAGAACTTCTATCGTAATACCCAAGCAGCAGTTGTATCTGATTTTATGCAGTTGTTCTTCAACCAACAATTTTCCACTCAGCTCCTTCAATTTATCAATTGAAGAATGTGAGACAGGAGGGGGCCAACAGGACCACCTACTATGCAAATGTTGTCCATTTCATCGAGAAATGGTCAAAGCTTGCAAAGTGTATGGCCAGCTTTAGACAAACGCTAACTATTATATCCCAGAGTCAAAACAGAAAAAATAATGAAGCATTGCTGGCTCACCCATTACAAAGGAGTTGGTGTTTGTGATTCAGCTGGAAGGGGACTGCAACAGTATTTTGGGGCATGGAGGGTGTTGCCTTGGAGGATTACCTTGCATGGAACCAAATCCTCACAAGGACATACTATGCTAGCTTGCTAGAGAAAGGGAAACAGAACCTGAAAGCTAAATATGAAAGGGTTCACAAAAATAACACTCCAAGCAACACATCAGCAGTAATGACTGCAATCCATGAATTTGGATGCGTACCACTTATCATCTCAACTCACCAGATCCTATCCAGTTTGAAATACCATTTTCTTTTCTAGCTAAAAAAAAATGTCTGGTCTGCATTTGAGATTAACAAAGAGGTTACTGATTCTCTGGAGGCCTATTTTGGCACCCTTGACCATTTTCATTTTAAGCGTTGAAGAGCTTTTCAAAAATGTTTGTAGCTTCAAGTATGCTATGTAGGAAAAATAGCCCACGCATACTTTGCCAAGAATGTCCCTTCATTGTGAGTCTAATGCCCCGTACACACAATCGGACTTTCCGACTACAAAACCGTGGATTTTTGTTCGAAGGATGTTGGCTCCAACTTGTTTTGCATACACACGGTCACACAAATGTTGGCCAACAATTACGAACGTAGAGTGACGTACAAGACATACGACGGCTGATAAAAAGGAAGTTCTATAGTCAAGTGATAGCTCCATTACTAACCCTAGTTTTACAAGACCGATCGCTTCCGGCCTCGTAATTGATTCCGAGCATGCGTGAACTTTTGTGCGATGGACTTGTGTACACACGATCGGAAAGTCCGACAACAACGTTTTGTTGGCGGAAAATTTGAGAACCTGCTAGCCAACATTAGTTGGCGGAAAGTCCGACAACAAATGTTCGATGGAGCATACATACACGGTCGGACTTTCAGCCAACAAGCTCACATCCAACATTTCCCTGTCGGAAAGTCCGATCGAGTGTACGCGGCATAAGAGCTTAAGGGAACTCTGAATGTTTTCTTTAAAATATGTGTAATTAAAGTGGTCAGAATATATTTCTCACAAGTGGCTGATGTTGGCCAAATTTGCCAACTAATCCCTTTAAATACTGGCTTGCATGGAGTCCACAAGTTTTGTGGTTATATGCTATTCTTATAAGACAAGGACTGCATCTAATATATCATCAAGAAATTGGTACCATTGTACATAAGTTAGGAAGCATTGTATGAGCAAACCCATATCTGTGCTTTGTCCCATTTTCTTCCATGGTTCAGTAACAAGCAAGCTTAATTCACTTCAGCAAAACGACAAGCACAAGGTGATAATATTATGTAGAAAAGATCAGTGGATATTGTTTTGAATACTATCAATCCCAATAATAATTAAAGTGTGATAGAATTTGTTTGGCAAGTTCCTGGATGTGCAGAATGTAATTATCCAAAGTACTGGATGCTTGTCACTGTGTTATTGGATTGTTCTTTGTCTAATCGTATTTTTACAATGATCACATTGCATTGTTCTATAGACTAAATTACCCTTAATCTTAATAGATAAGCGACTTTTTCGCGAATTGAAATTCTGTTGAAAAAAACGAATGATTAATAGTTTGGAGTTATTGAACTTAACATTCTGAGAATAGTCAAGATTTAGAATGGTTCATATGTGTGGCTGGAGCAGCTGCATCGGTAGGGGAACCCCATTGGCGTCTACACAATATATACTGTATATCTATATGTAGCACCCTCTAGATAGGTAGGTGCTAGAGTGAGGATTATTCTAGCAGAGTAGGAAAATTTAGTTTTTTTTCATTCTAGGCTAAAGCCCCATACACACGGTCGGAAAATCCGACCACCAAATCCATCGGATTTGGTCCGACGGATTTAGTCCGACACTGGTGTTGCATACACACGGTCGGACAAAGTTGTCGGAAAATCCGATCATTCTGAACGTGGTGACAGTGCCAACTTAAGTATGCATACCCCTTGAAATTTTCCACATTTTATCATGTTACAACCAAAAACGTAAATATATTTTATTGGAATTTTATGTAATAGACCAACACAAAGTGGCACATAATTGTGAAGTGGAAGGAAAATTATAAATGGTTTTCAAATTTTTTTACAAATAAAATATCTGAAAAATGTGGCATGCATTTTTTATTCAGCCCCCTTTACTCTGATATCCCTAACTAAAATCTATTGGAACTAATTGCCTTCAGAAGTCACCTAATTAGTAAATTGAGTCCACCTGTGTGCAATTTATTCTCAGTGTAAATACAGCTGTTCTGTGAAACCCTCAGAGGTTTGTTAGAGAACCTTAGTGAACAAACTGCATTATGAAGGCCAAGGAACACACCAGACAGGTCAGGGATAAAGTTGGGGAGAAGTTTAAAGCAGGGTTAATTTATAAAAAAGTATGGCAAGCTTTGAACATCTCACGGAGCACTGTTCAACCCATCATACAAAAATGGAAAGAGTATGGCACAGCTGCAAATCTACCATTACATGGCTGCCCACCTAAACTGACAGGCCGGGCAAGGAGAGCATTAATCAGAGAAGCAACCAAGAGGCCCATGGTAACTCTGGAGGAGCTTCAGAGATCCACAGCTTGAGTTGCGAGAATCTGTCCACAGGAGAACTATTAGTCGTGCACTCTACAAATCTGGCCTTTATGGAAAAGTGGCAAGAAAAGCATAAAAAAGTCCCGTTTGCAGTCTGCGAGAAGCTATGTAGGGGACAAAGCAAACATGTGGAAGAAGGTGCTCCGGTCAGATGAGACAAAAATTTACCATGCTGGCCTAAAAGCAAAATGCTATGTGTGGCGGAAAACTAACACTGCACATCACCCTGAACACACCATCCCCACCGTGAAACATGGTGGTGGCAGCATCATGTTGTGGAGATGCTTTTTTCCAGCAGGGACAAGGAAGCTGGTCAGAGTTGATGGGAAGATGGATGGAGCCAAATACAGGGCAATCTTGGAAGAAAACCTTTTAGAGTCTGCAAAAGACTTGAGACTGGAGCAGAGGTTCACCTTCCAGCAGGACAATGGCCCTAAACATAAAGCCACAGCTACAAGGTAATGGTTTATATCAAAGCATATTCATGTTTTTGAATTGCCCAGTCAAAGTCCAGACCTAAATCCAATTGAGAATCTGTGACAAGACTTGAAAAGTGCTGTTCACAGACGCTTTCTATCTAATCTGACAGAGCTTAAGCTGATTCGCAAAAAAGAATGGGAAAAAAATTCACTCTCTAGATGTGCAAAGCTAGTAGAGACATATCCAGACTTGCAGCTATAATTGCAGTGAAAGGTGGATCTACAAAGTATTGACTCGGGGGTGCACGCCACACTTTTCACATATTTTTTTTTGTAAAAAATGTTGAAAACCAATTATAATTTTCCTTCCTCTTCACAATTATGTACCATTTTGTGTTGGTCCATAGCATAAAATCCCAATAAAATACATTTACGTTTTTGGTTGTTACATGATAAAATGTGGAAAATTTCAAGGGGTATGAATATTTTTTCAAGACACCATATCTAGTATCTAGCAGTCACAGGAATTTATAAAACAAATTTCTATCAGCGCAAATAATAATAACCTTAATCACTTAATAGTGATATGTGTAGTAGGTGATATAATAAAAAATGATACCACCTGGCTGCTGCACACACAGAAAATGCGTTCACTTCACATATAAAATATGCAAAACAAAACAGTGTTTCGCTTCCTAAATAACTACCAATAAATCCTTAAATAATAATATGTGATTAACTTGCAATATAGCAGGATATTGAGTGCACAATCAAATATTCAGGTTCCCTGACTGGGAATAGTGAAAAATACACAATAATGAAATATACGTGTTCCCTAATGCCGAGTACACAAGATCAGACTATCCGGCGGACTCAGTCCGGCGGACAATCCGCCGTACTTTCCAGCGGAGGTCCGCCGGACTTTCCGAATGAGCGGACTTGCCCACACACGACCACACACGACCGGACTTTTGGCGACGGTCCGCCGGACTTTTCAAATGAACGGACTTGCCCACACACGGAGTAAAGTCCGTTAATTTTGAACGTGACTCCGGGTAGACGTGACTAGCGAAGGAAGTCAACGTCGCTGCCTCCATCTGCAAGATTGAAACCCTGCTAGCCCCGTCGTCTGGTATGGATTTAAAGGGGAACCCCTACACCGAATAAACGATGTGGGGGTCCCCCCAAAGTCTGTACCAGACCCTTATCCGAGCATGCAGCCCGGCCGGTCAGGAAAGGAGGTGGGGACGAGCACCCCCCCTCCTGAACCGTACCAGGCCGCCTTCCCTCAACATAGGGGGGGGATGCTTTGGGGAAGGGGGGCCCTAGAGGTAGGATTTTTATTAGGACAGTTAAATTTAGGCAGGTCTGGCTGGCAGTCAGGCATGTTTTTTTTGTTCTAATCTGGGCTGGGAGTGGCTCAGGGTAGCAGCTGGTGACTCACAGGCAGCATCCCGAGACCTCCCTTTTCTTTCTAGAGCTTTCTAGAAAGATCTGGAAAGAGAGGAGGACAGGTGGAGCTGCCTGGGGTGTTTTGGGGAGCCCTGACCAATTCCCAACCTGGATTGGCAGGGGGCAGGCCTTCCTTAAATACCTAGGGTCAGCCTAGTTGGGGAGGGGTGGTCAGGGGGAAGAGCTGGAGTGAGAGAGTGTGGAGGCTGTCGAGGCCTTCGAGGGAGCCTCGACAGTCTGGGGAGGTGACCTTGGGCTTGGGTGTAGTCGGGACCACCTTCAGGAACGCATGAAGAGGTCCTGGACCAGAGGCACAAGAGAGAGCAAAGTGAGGACAGCGAGAGTGAGCACTACTAAGAGACTCTAGGGAGGACAACTGGTCGCAGCCAAGATAGCTGGTGAGTGAGGTACAGTCAGGAGGACTGGGGAGGCATGCCTGAGAGGAATGGGAGTTTGCAGTCTGAGATGGGTGCAGAACCAGAAGTGTGGACTGTGGTGGAAAGGGCAGTGGAAAGAGGCAGCTGCAGCCAGGAGGGCTGGCAGGGCCTGAAGAGGGCTTACTGGGATCAGTAGCCATAAATAGGACAGCTAGCATCAGAGACTTTCTATTTTGCTACACCATAGGAGCCTGCGGTCCCTGCCTGCAAAGGGCACTTGCTAGGGCCTGGCTGAGTCGGTGTCGGGCCTAATCACTTTATGCTAGCTGTTCCTGAAGATTAGAGAAGAAGCAATGTGCAGGAGGAGAAAGACCTGAAGATTAGAGAGGATGCGATGTGCAGGAGGAGAAACACTTGAAGATTAAAGAGGAAGTGATGTGCAGGAGGAAGCTGAAGAAGTATGGACAAGGAGTTGTCCCAAAACAAATTGCTTTGATTCACGCTGGGTATCCATACCTCCCATTCCCATGCAAGTTATATCCCTCAATAAAACAAAAAAACAAAGTTCACTGACTGATTCATGACTCAGAGTGCTTGAAGTGAATGCAGGGCTGGGCAGGATGACAGACAACCCACAATTCTCAGCAGCCCCTACAGGGGTACCGCTACATTGACATTCAGGCACACTTCTCCCCCCTCTTCTACCTACCTTACCCCACCTATACGGGAGTACCTCTAGACAGTTGAAAGCCAGCCATGTGAGCTGTTGAACCAGGTTTCTGATATCCCCATTAAGTCCAAATCCTCCTCATGTAGCAGTTCAAGTGCTTACATTTTTTGTGTAAATGCCAAATGGACTAAGCTTGTTTATGGATAATTGTGCATGTCATCTTTAAAACTTTCTAAAAGATAAAAATTGCCCTATTATGTCTCCTATTTATCAAGGGATTTGCTGAAATCCCATCATCTACTTTTGTTAAAAAGAGTAAGGCCGGCCATAGACAGGTCGAATATTGGCCGATTCAGCAGGAACCGATCAAGATTCAAACCAGGTGTGGACAGGCTGAATGTACCAAGTTGATCGATCAATCAATTTGGATACAATCAGCCTGCCAGATTCACTTGCGATTATGGCTGCTATAGCCGCTAGCAATAATCACTGTCTTTTCCCGGCAGGGGCGGCTACCCTGCAATCCCCATCGTCATCACCTTAATGGCCACTGGCACTTGGCTTTTGTGAAGAGCCTCTACAACACTGCCTCCATATGCTCCTGGTATGTCTGAAGGGTCAGGCCCCCCTCATGCACAGAGCTATCCTAGTCAAGAGACAAAAGCAGAGGCTTCAGTCTGAATGTATGTGCTCCCAAAGCCTATTAAGATCATTGAAACTGCCCTTTTCAAAGAATAGGCAAGGTCAATCCTCCTATCACCCCAACCCAACGGAGGTTGCCATTGACTCTGCTAGTGCCTTCTTAATGCTTCATTTTTACTTATAGAATCAGTTTATTTGAACAGCTTGTACAGACCTAGCTTAAAAAACATGAACATTATCAGTTTGCAAGTTGAACCAACATTTCCCGTGTTGGTATAGTCTAGAAAACCTAATGATCTGAGTCAAAAATGTGACAGTTGTGATGCTGGGACTTTGTCCATTCTCCAAACAATGGTATGATGAGCCATCTGTCAACGGACTGGTCTTCTCCATGTTTCTATAAAGCCCATCTGGTGTGAGTTTCCCTCCACTATCATGTCCAATGAGGCCTCATCCTCTGCTTTGGCATTGCTCAACATCATTTCTGCCTGCTCTGGTCAATCTCACCTGATTTTAAGAATTATGTCATGCAATTCATTTTCTCATAATTGAGTAATGCAAATGCTAAAACCTCATTTGTGGCAACAAGCACAGTGTGATGCCTTATGATTCCTGACATAAAATGATGAGCTCTCAACAGACATAAATACATTTTACCATGCTACGTTTATCAAACAGTGGGAAATATAAGCTGAAATTGGTGGCCAAGAAACAAAGTAAAGTCGGGCATAATCATTCTGTCATTATGCAGCTTGAGCTGGCCCTTGAGCTTGTACAATACTGCAGACCTTTATGCTATACATATTGTTAAACTATGATTACAATGTGAAATAACATTCTGATAACCATTACCCACATTGACAGTGGTATATATCTATTTATTGCTAAGCATTAGGGATGAGCTTGATGTTTGGGTCGAACATCGGGTGTTCACCCGTTCGCAGAACAGCGAACATTATGGGGTATTCGCGGCAAATTCGAGCGCCGCATGCATGCATGCTTTGGCCAATAACAGCGCCCTCTGCTAAGGTGCAGGGTGTCTTTGGCCAATCATGGCTCAGGGGGACTAAGTCCACTCCCCACACTATATAAGGCAGCTTACACGGTGGCCCTGTGTAGTGTTGTTGGCGTGGACAGAGAGGTAGCTTGAGATAGATTAAGCAGGCAGGTTATTCAGTTAGTGGCAGTGTATTTGATATATACTGTATTTATTGGCGTATCTCCTGGGCCACCATTGGACCACTGTTCTGTCTAACATAGGAGACTCTCACTGTATGTAATCTGTCTGCGCTCCTTCCGCCCCCTCCCTGTCCCCTCTAGGCTGCAGATGGGCATCGATCAGACTGAACTGATGGCAATGGTGAGGTGGCTGCATTGATGGCAATGGTGAGGCTGCTGCGTTGATGGCAATAGTGAGGCTGCTGCATTGAGGGCAATGGCGAGTCTGCATTGATGTGGACTGATGAGGCTGCATTGATGGCACTTGTGAGGCTGCAGATGGGCATTGCAGACAATGGTGAGGCTGCAGATGGGCACTGACCCTTATTTTGCTTCAAAGTTCCTTATTTAAAATTTTTGTTTTTTTTGGTATATATATATATATGGTATATACAGTCAGTCTAGTATGTGTGTGTGTATATATATATATATATATATATATATATATATATATATATATATATATATATATATATAGAGAGAGAGAGAGAGAGAGAGAGAGAGAGAGATCAGCAAAGTGTGTAGCTGTGACTGGCAGTACTGAGAATATATATTGTCTTTTACCCTGGACTTTTTACAGACTGCTGCATCAAATTTATTAATATGAACCTGTGTTTTGCACATGCGGGGTTAAATAACAGGTTTAATCTACAGCAGACCTCTGCAGACAGGTATGCTCACCTTTCTTTTGTTCCTCTGCCTCTTCACTCAGCTGCAAGTAAAAAGCAGCCCTGTGTAAGCTACAAGTCACCAAAGCCATAGCTCACGTATGCCTCTGTAGGCAGGTGCTTGGCTAAGAATGGAGAGTGAGAAAAACACTAGCTACAGCCTCTCTCTCTCTACTAAGTCAGGCAGCACTGCACTGTGAGAACTGTAGTCTAGAGCACCAGTCCCCATCCCTTCAAGTGGGGGGTAAGCGATTTTACGGGGGCAATTTGTCAGGGCAATTTGTCAAGGCAATAGCTGGTGTTAGTGCTTCAATCATCATGGCACCATGCTTGATATGGTGTCAGGGTGATTGAAGTGCATCCACCATAATCAAGAGCTTTTGAACTACATTTCCCAGAGGGAGATTGCCAGAATGAGGGGAAAGAGCTGCATTTTCTCAAGCTGTACAGGACAGAGCTTCCTCTTGCCACAAGGGAGCCCACAGAGTGCACATTGCTGCTCAGTGTGTACCACCACTGCTGCATAATGGCTGCCTGAGCAGGATACAGATTGTGCCTACATGGTGCACATTAGCCACACAAAACAAAAGGTTCAGGTGTTCAAATGATGACTGTAGCAGAAGACTCTAATGATTGTAGAAGACTCTTTTTAGGCCCACGTGGCCTGCCTTCATTAAGAGGGGCAATACTCTCTAGGCTAAAGAACTAATAAGGACACTCTTTCTTAGGGAGGTAAGAGGGCCATACACCAGGGCCGAATATCAGGCAGCATCAGCCGGTTCAATAGTAACCGGCCGACATTTAGCCTGTGTGTACAGCAGCTGGTCTGACCATTCAGCTGGCTTCTGTCAAAGGGGCATGACCAAAAAAGGTCTGCCGATTGGCACCAGATCAGCGCTCTCAGCCAATGACTGAGAGCTCTGACCAGAGTGTTCTGGTAGGGGGGCCACCCCCCCTGTCAGAACACAATAGCTCAGCAGGGGAGGTCACTGTACTAACATCCAATTTTTAGTACAGCGGCTCCTCCTAAAATCCTAAGTTTTTTTTCAGTCAGCCCACTGGGTTGAGCAAAAAAAACTACTAGTGTGTATGAGGCTTTAGGATCCTTCCAGGACGTTGCATCCTTGTTTTCTCAAATCTAGGTCCAACCCTCTTAAGACAAGCTCACCAGGGTTGGCCTGCTGGCAAAACATAGGACTCTCTGTATCTACCCTAAACATAAGACTCTTGAACAGAGTAACTGACTCTTCACAGAGTAACTGACAAGTGGTGTCATAGAGATCATTCCTGAGTGCAATGCCCTGCAAGATGAAACAGTGCAAGGCTCCTAGGAAACACAGCCCTACATAAGATATAAAAGCTTCAAAAATGCTTTGCATCCTGATTCTGTCGTATAATTATATTATGTGATAGACCAACACAGTGGCACATAATTGTGTGTAATTTAATCTCAGTATAAATACAGCTGTTCTGTGAAGCCCTTGGAGGTTTTTTAGAGAACCTTAGTGAACAAACGGCATCATGAAGGTCAAGGAACACACCAGACAGGTCAGGGATAATGTTGTGGAGAAGTTTAAAGCAGAGTTAGGTTATAAAAAAATATCCCAAGCTTTTAACGTCTCGCAGAGCACTGTTCAATCCGTCATCTGAAAATGGAAAGAGTATGGCACAACTGCAAACCTACACAAGACATGGCCGTCCACCTAAACTGACAGGCCGAGCAAGGAGAGCATTAATCAGAGAAGCAGCCAAGAGGTCCATGGTAACTCTGGAGGAGCTGCAAAGATCCACAGCTCGGGTGGGAGAATTTGTCCAGAGAAAACAACTATTAGTTGTGCACTCCACAAAATCCGGCTTTTATGGAAGAGTGTCAAGATGAAAGCCATTGTTGAAAGAAAGCCATAGGAAGTTCCGTTTGCAGTTTGTGGAAGAAGGTGCTCTGGTCAGATGAGACCAAAATTGAACTTTTTTGGCCTAAAAGCAAAATGTGGCGGACAACTAACAATGCACATCACCCTGAACACAAGGGACCGGGAAGCTGATGAGAGTTGATGGGAAGATGGATGGAGCCAAATACAGGGCAATTTTAGAAGAAAACCTGTTAGAGTCTGCACAAGACTTGGGACTGGGGAGGAAGTTCGCCTTCCAGCAGAATGACCCTAAACATACAGCCAGAGCTACAATGGAATGATTTAGATCAAAACATATTTATGTGTTAGAATGGCCCAGTCTGGCTCACAGACTTTGATTGACAGCAGCAGGAGCCAATGGCACTCCGCTGGTGTCTCAGCCAATGAGGAGGGGAGTCCCGGGCAGCCGAGTCTTTCCTGCAACATCGCTGGATAGAGATGGGGCTTAGGCAAGTATTGGCTGGGGGGGACTGCTGCACACAATAGGTCTTTTATCTTAATGCATAGAATGCATTAAGATAAAAAAAAAAAAACAGTGTGTTCAAAAGCTGCAACCTCTATCAGAGTCTTCATAGTTCCTGCATCTCCCACCTCAAGATTCCAATTACTAACACTTGCCTGACCACCTTGTCCTATATTGATATAAAGACAGGTTAGAGGAACTGCAGAGTGGAGTGGGGGACCAGGTATCTCACACACTGGGAATTGCAATAGATGTGAAGAGGCAAGAGGGCAAGATAGCGAAGCTTGGAGGAGCAATAAGAAGAGTACATACTGTACATGTGTAAACCATTAAAGTAACCCACTGCAATATGACCATGTGCTATGTTGCTCTTTATATTTTCAGAATTTATTAGGGTCTATACCAGTGATGGCGAACCTTAGCACCCCAGATGTTTTGGAACTACATTTCCAATGATACTCCACTACACTGCAGAGTGCATGAGGATCATGGGAAATCTAGTTCCAAAACATCTGGGGTGCCAAGGTTCACCATCACTGGTCTATACACTCTGCAAAAAATTGCCTAATTCTTAGCTCCAAAATGGATTTGAAACTCTGCGCTATTCTGGATATAAAGATCACAGACTGCGTATTTGTAGCAGCTTCCATTCATCTCCCCCTGGCAGGCGCCCCAGCGAGAGGGAGGATTAAAGAAGGGAAAAACTGTGATTTTCACAAAGCTGATGTTCATTTTGAGAAGAACATTTGCTTTGACTTTTGACTCTACTGCATTTATATTTCATACATAATGTACATATTAATATTGACATATTTAAAAAAAATAGATAGTACCTTCTATTCTTGGCAGGTGTTGAAATAATCCCATAAATCAATTTCTATTGAGTCAAAGCTGAGTTTTCCCTGGCAAAACATGGGTCTTGGCAGAGCAGGATATATTAAAAAGCTATGCTTTTACCAGAACAATTCCTGCTTTTCAATAGCTAGAAAAGCTCATGCCAAATCTTCACACATTTCAAAGCAGGATTAATCAGATATCTTGATTATATCCTGTGCTGAAATGTATATATTCAGAGGCGGATCTCTAATTAGGCAAATAAGGCGGTCGGTCGCCTTAGGCCCCGCGATCAGAGGGGCCTCGCGGCCACCTAGTTTACCTTATGACAGAGTCGCTTCTTCTAGTAGCGGAGATCCCCGCCACCAGCACAGCGCCGAGTCCTCCCAGTGACACAGAAAACCGGCCGCGAGCGGGACAGATCAGCAGGGGGATCGGAGCTCACTGAGAGCTTCAGATAGAGAGAGATGAGCTGGGCGTATCACTGCCAGCTCTGACACTTCTCCCCTCCCTCTGCTGCCCGCACAGCCAGACAGAGGAGAGTAGCTGCTTATACTCCTCCCCCTCCTCCTGTCCTCTCCTGCTGTGTATGCCCCGCCCACTCTCCCCCGACAGACACCGTTCTGCTGCCTAAGTGATGTGGGCGGGAAGATTGAAGCTAAAGCCCAGCAAACGGAAAGGAAAGATGGAGTCTGATCCATCCATCCAGTCCCTGCCTCCGAGTGAGTACACTGATGTAGGGGTGCCCTTCCTTCCCTTCTCTCTTTCTCTCTTGACCCTTCTTTCTCTCTCCCTTTTATCTATCTATCTATCTTTATTTCTCCCTTTATCTGTCTATCTATGTATGTTTCTTTCTTTCTTTCTTTCTTTCACCCTTCATCATGCTTTATTTCTCTCTTTCTTTCTCCCTTCATCTTTCTTTCTTTCTCTTTTCCTTTCTCCCTTCATCCTTCTTTCTTTCTTTCTTTCTTCCTTCATATTTGTTTCTTTCTTTCTCCCTTCATCCTCCTCTTTCTTTCTTTCATTTTATTTTTTTTTCTTTCTTTCCTTCTTACTATTGCTGCTGCTTGTGTGGGTGGGATGTGTGCTGCACCAATCCCTGCTGACCCTCCTTCCCTATTCCTCGAATGTGATTGGTGCAGTACACATCCCACCCACACAAGCAGCAGCAGTAATAAGATGTTCCACCTCCTTAACCCTGCAAAGTGCCGCAAGAGAGCAAAAAACTCTGGAGGGGAAGGTAGAGGGGGAGTTGTCATTCCAGTGTAGATTTAGCCCAGTGACAGCCTGCCAGAATAGGTGGGATCTGTGAGAGCAGCTTCCCTGCGCAGCTCTCTGAGGAGACCATATCAGTAACATTCATTACTGCCCCTGTACTGTGTCCACTTACCGACCCACTGTACTGTGCCCACTTACCTACCCCCTGTACTGTGACCTCCTGCTCCCCCTGTACTGTATCCTCCTGCCCCCTGTACTGTATCCACTTACCCTCCTGTACTGTACCCTCCTGACTCGTGTACTGTACCCTACTAATACAGTTTATTTTTATTGATCGCTTTCATTATTTTTCACATTATGGGCATGAGTGAGGCCTCATGTCTTAGTTTTGCCAAAGGCTTCACCAATCCTAGAGCTGCCTCTGCTTGTGACCCACCATTCTTACCAGATCTAAGCCTATCTGACCCCCAGACTGAAAAGCTGGGGGGTCCATTACTTTTGGTGAGTAGAGATACAGGAGGGGTGTGTGTCACATGACAGAGTGAGTTTATTTGGAGCACTTCAGTACTTAGAAGAAGATTGGAGCACAAGAGCACTTTATTATATCGGGACCTTATTTGCATTACACTTTTTTATTGGTTGTTTTCTGGACTTTTCATTTGATTTTACCATTTGCAATTTTTTGCACAATTGCAAGCGCTGTATTTATTTATGTTTTACGTGCGCTGCAATACTACTCTCCTCGGGGCACCCAGAGATGTCCCAGGTCAATGTGCCCTGTGCCACTACTGTCTTGGGGTTTGGCTTGAAGAAAAGGTGGCAACCCTAACCCCAGCATTAGAGTTGATTTATACCTCCACCTTTGCAAACTGGTACTGACTAGTATTCTGGTGTTTCTCTTCTCCCTCAGTGTCTTTTTCTTTCTCTGCCAACATGATCCCAGTGCTGACAAAAGAAGGGGGATGAATTACCACCAAAAGAAAGCTCTATTTGTGTGATAAAAATGCCATATGTGTACAGTGTTACATGACCGAGTAATTGTCATTAAAAGTGTGACAGCGCTGAAAGCAGGAAATTGGTCTGGGCAGGAAGGGGGTGAAAGTGTCCATAATGTGGGGGGAGGGAAGGAAGGAAGGGGGTGAAAGTGCCCGGTATTGGGGGGGAGGGCAAGAAGGGGGGGGAAGTGCCCGGTATTGGGGGGGGGGCAGGAAGGGGGTGAAAGTGCTTGGTATTGGGAGGGGGCAGCAAGGGGGTGAAAGTGCCCAGTATTGGGGGGGCAGGAAGGGAGTGAAAGTAAGCGGTATTGAGGGGAGGGCAGGAAGGGGGTGAAAGTGCCCGGTATTGGGGGAGGGCAGGAAGGAGGTGAAAATGCCCGGTATTGGGGGGTCGCAGGAGGGGGTGAAAGTGCTTGGTATTGGGGGGGAGGGCAGGAAGGGGGTGAAAGTGCCCGGTATTGGGGGGAGGGCAGGAGGGGGTGAAAGTGCTTGGTATTGGGGGGTCGCAGGAGGGGGTGAAAGTGCTTGGTATTGGGGGGAGGGCAGGAAGGGGGTGAAAGTGCCCGGTATTGGGGGGGAGGGCAGGAGGGGGTGAAAGTGCTTGGTATTGGGGGGAGGGCAGGAAAGGGGTCAAAGTGCCTTGTATTGGGGGGGGGCAGGAGGGGGTGAACGTGCTTAGTATTTGGTGGAGGGTAGGAAAGGGGTGAAAGTGCCTTGTATTAGGGGGAGGACAGGAGGGGGTGAAAGTGCCCGGTATTGTCATGGATATTGCACTACACTCTTGCGCTAATAAGCGCCCAGCATTCCTACATCCTCATCTCAGCCTGGCTGCAGTCCCCTCTGGTTACCCATTAAAGAGACATCACCAGCATTCTTACGTTCTCAACTCGGTCAGCATCTCTGAGTTCCCTGAGCCGTGCATCTGCTTTTATTTACATATCAACAGGAAGCCACACCCTGGAAGGTTTGCCTCCAACAGCTAAACCCCTCCTACACAGTTTGTGACCTCGCAGGAAAATGAACAACACAGGATGTTAATGACCATATAAGGACATGACCAAATAAAGACATGACACGGAATAAATGAATTTATACAATGAATGATGACTACAATTCCGCTGATAGTAATCCTTAATATACATTGTTCCAGAGAACAATGTATACCTGGATTATGCTACCTTCCCTGTGGATAGAAGGTTATCTGCAGATGCACGCTGCGAATCCCGACATGTGCTGATCAGATACAGCAGAGACAATGAGCGTACATCCGCCCATAACCGATCTGTGCAGAGCAAACATATCCCCTTAGACGATCGTCTGTGCAATGCACAGGGGCTCTTTCGCTGGCGGACATACCCCCACTCTGCAAACACCTCTCTCCAATCCCAGAAAGTTTACCACTACCTAACGGATCTCAACCAGCGTCAGTCTGCCCCAGTCAGCTCTTTAGGGTGGGCTGGGGGAGAACGAAAACTGGGGGGACTCCCATATTAAAATACATCCAATACATCTTCATAAAATTTTCCACAACAGAGGGAAGCTTCAGAATGGCAAATATGTCTTTATTAGAAATTATGTGAGCTGACTGCAGTTCCTCTTGAAGCTGTCATTACCAACAAAGAATTGTGTACCAAGTATTAAATACTTATAATACTAATACATATTTCAGTTTGCGGGTTCAAAACTTTTTCCCTGTGTCCTTCCCTTTTATTACACAACTTCATGGTGTCTTTGTATGTATGGATTGCATGGGTTGTCACCGACATGTGGGGAACATTTCATGTCAACATCACCTTTACCAATAGATTTACCTAGAAAAATGGTGACGGGTTCAATACTTATTTTACCCGCTGTTAAACAATATGGCAATTATTTTTTAGCTGGGAGTCGAGAATAACAGTCACTATACTGAAAGCAGAAATCAAAATGGAGGGATCATCTCCTTATATTGTCTGGATTTGGTAAATCTGATACAATTTTTACATTTGGTCATTTTTTTTTAATCTTTTTTTTATTTTGATAAATGTTGTAAATTGATGAAGATCAATGTGATGATCACATGTCCCCTATGGTAGGTTCATAGTGATCTCCGACCAGGACATAGACAGGAAGGGATCACATGTCCCCTATGGTAGGTTCATAGTGATCTCAGACCAGGATATAGACATGCAGGGATCACATGTCCCCTATGGTAGGTTCATAGTGATCTCCGACCAGGACATAGCCAGGAAGGGATCACATGTCCCCTATGGTAGGTTCATAGTGATCCCTAACCAGGACATAGACAGGAAGGGATCACATGGCCCCTATGGTAGGTTCATAGTGAACTCCGACCAGGATATAGACAGGAAGGGATTACATGTCCCCTATGGTAGGTTCATAGTGATCTCCGGCCAGGATATAGACAGGAAGGGATCACATGTCCCCTATGGTAGGTTCATAGTTATCTCCGACCAGGATATAGACAGGAAGGGATCACATGTCCCCTATGGTAGGTTCATAGTGATCTCCGACCAGGATATAGACAGGAAGGGATCCCATGTCCCCTATGGTAGGTTCATAGTTATCTCCGACCAGGATATAGACAGGAAGGGATTAAATGTCCCCTATGGTAGGTTCATAGTGATCCCTGACCAGGATATAGACAGGAAGGGATTAAATGTCCCCTATGGTAGGTTCATAGTGATCCCTGACCAGGACATAGGAAGGGATCACATGGCCCCTATGGTAGGTTCATAGTGATCTCCGACAAAGACATAGACAGGAAGGGATCACATGTCCCCTATGTTAGGTCCATAATGATTTTCCTATATATAGCTCTATATACTATATTCACCGTATATATACCCAGATATGGAAGTGCAATGTGTGTACTCTGTATATACTATATATCCACTGTCCTATATATATATATCTCCCATATATACCTGATGGGGGTATGGGTGTAATATTCCTGCTGGGGGGGGGGGAATATGGGTGTAGTATTCCTGCTGGGGGGGGGGGGGGGGGGGAGGGGGGGGGGGGGGGGGGGGGGGGGGGGGGGGGGGGGGGGGGGGGGAGGGGGGGAGTATGGGTGTAATTTTCCTGCTGGGGGGGTAGTATGGGTGTAATATTCATGTTGGAGGGTATGGGTGTAATATTCTTGATATGGAGTATGGGTGTTATATTCATGTTGGGGGGGTATGGGTGTAATATTCCTGATGGGGGGATATGGGTGTAATATTTATGTTGGGGGGAGTATGGGTGTAACACTCATGTTGGGGGGGGGGGGGGGGGGGTATGGGTGTAATATTCCTGATAGGGGGATATGGGTGTAATATTCATGTTGGGGGGGGGTATGGGTGTAATATACTTGATGGGGGGAGTATGGGTGTAATATTCATGTTGGGGGGTATGGGTATAATATTCCTGATGGGGGGGAGTATGGGTGTAATATTCATGTTGGGGGGGGGGGGTATGGGTGTAATATTCATGTTGGGGGGGTATAGGTGTAATATTCACATTGGGGTGGTATGGGTGTAATATTCCTGATGGGGGGAGTATGGGTGCAATATTCATGTTGGGGGGGGGGGGGGGGTATGGGTGTAATATTCATGTTGGGGGGGCATATGAGCAGGAAGTTCTTGTCGTACACGGTGAGGATCAGGTCACACCAAGTGTTCTGGATTCCCGAATCGGCGCAAAACGCGGCACACACTTGATATCCCTTTACTTTCAATATCACCCCAATTGAGCCTGTGATTTTGCCGTGATTGTTGCCTGACAAATTGCAACAACATTACAGCATTGCTTTTGGTAAATAGGCGTCCCGCAATTTTTTTGTGTGATTTGTCAGGTGACAATATTGTCCCGTGATTGGGGTGCCATTGAAAGTAACGAGATCACAATCGGGAATCGCAGTAATTCCACCTGCGATCCGGAAGGCCTAGGTGTGATCGCAGCCTGAGCGTCTTCTATCAGTTGCTGGGTTCACCTTCTATAGATTCTGGGGGAACATTTCCTGCCTCATACATTCCACACATTTGCTTCATTCTTTATTCCACCGCTAATATATACTCTGCATTGACCTTTTATAGCGCTTTTCTCTCTGAGGACTCCAAGTATTGGAGATGGCGTTGGCCGGGAATCGAACAGGGGTCAGCTGCTTGAAAGGCAGCTATGCTCACCACTGCACCACCAACGCAAGGTAGCATGTCTATGTAGTGTGGGAGGAAACCGGAGTACCCGGAGGAAACCCACGCAAGCACAGGGAGAACATGCAAACTCCATGCAGATAGTGTCCTGGTCAAGATTTGAACCATGGACCCCAGTGCTGCAAGACTAACCCCTAAGCCTCTGTGCTGCCCATATGCGGCCTCTGTTCTCTGAGTGGGGTACATCAGTTATGTCCACTCAAAGCGCCTCCAGAAGAAATCCAAACTTATACTAAACTACAATCTATATATATATATATATAACACTCCAAGTGCTCCATAGCTGGTCCAACACACGCCTCAAAAACATACCAGCCTCCAACCTCCCCTCATAGCTGGTCCAACACATGCCTCAAAAACAACATATCGGCCTCCAACAAGGGGGAGTATGGAAGAGCGAGGAAAGGAGGAGGAGGGGAGGTTGGGGGTACCCCCTTCTTCCTCCAACCTCCCCCCCCCCCCACACACACTTTTTCCTCCCTCTCTCCCTCTTCCAGCTACATTGATGGTTATTCAGAAGCTCCAAAAACAAAAATGGAGGCCGGTTACTGGAGTAGTGTAGGGACCTGTGTTGGTACAGCCGTACCTGGTCCCTAGGAGGGTTCCTCAGACTTTTGGTTGAGTCTTCTTCTAGGAAAAAGCCAATTGTCTTGTTTGTTCAACTACAATGATAGTTTGTGATTCAGAAGCTGCTGATGAGAATCTTTCAAGAGATTGATGACGTAGTGGATTTTGGTGATGGCTTTTAATTGAAGATTCTCTATTTAGTCTCAGTGGTAACGCCACAATCTGCCGGTCCGGTGTCTTAGTGGGAAAGTTACATTCTGCCTGAGTCTCAACAGAATCATTGCATGCTGGAGGGGTCTCGATGTGAATGACACATGGGTGATTTGACATTTTTTCCAACTTTTTGGTTATTTTCTTTCCCAGCAGAGTTGCACCCTTCTCATTTAAGTGCAGTCCATCCTTGATGTAGAGCAAGTTACCAATTGAAAAGTCAGTCCAAGTCTCCATGAAGCCAAACCCCTCCTTCCTGCACCAGTTCTTCAGCCACTTGTTAAGCTCTCTAAGCTCCTGCTGCCTCCTTGGTGTGGCTCGAGGTACAGGCAGTATTTCTGAAAATGCTGCCTTGGAGGTCCTTTTCTTTAATATAGCCCCTAAGTCCCTGAAATAATTTTGTAGGGCGTTCCATTTTCTTCTAATGTTGTCGTTGGTTCCAATATGTACCATGACAGCTGGGTCCTCCCCAGCACCATCCAACAATCCGTCCATCCGATCTGCAATGTCCCGAACTCGTGCGACTGGGAAACAATATACTGTTCGCCGATCGTGGTCATTCTGACAGATTGCACTCTCTTTGGGGGGACTGACAGGCTGACCTATCACTGCAACCAATGACAGGTCCACGCTGAGGGAAGTCTGACTGGGCCGGGATCATTCCATCAAGGGTCGCCTGTGCTCTCAGCTGTGAATCTGGTCCTGAAGAAGTCCTCATCCAGGTCCTGTAGGATCAGTATAAGGATGTAATAGGGATATACGGCTCCTGGAAGAACATGTTATTGTGAATGAGATTTAACTCTTACAGTCCCATGGCTGAAATAAAGATCTCTATTCTTATAATAACATTGTGAATGGAGCCTTAGAAATCCTCCCCGCACATCAAATCTTTTCATTTCTTTTATTTTATCATTATTACACACCAATTATTTCTCAATTTTTAACCCTTTCACTGCCAAATCATCATGTTTTTTTCATGTTTAACCCTTTCTATGAACCCCCCTTTTTTTTTTTTTCAAAACATATATTTTTTTTAAGTTTTATTTTTTTTACCCTTACAGTGACAAACCAATGTGTTTTTCACATTTCTTGCCCATATGTTAAAAAATAACTAAAGGAAAACTTGTTTATAGTTAATGTTGGATGGAGTGGAGAGGGGTTAGAACCCCTGTCAGGTTTTTATTGCTGTCTGCGCCCCTTTAGGGAGATTCATTCTCTACAACTGCCAAATCTATTTTTTTCCTCTCAGTTTTTAACCCTTTCACTACCAAACTATATTGTTCATTTGTTTCAACCGTTTAGCTGTCAAACCAAGTAACCCTCCCCCCCCCCCCCCCCCCCCCCCACACACACACACACACATTTTAACTGTCACTTTCACTGCCAAATACATTTTTTTTATTTATAGCCCATGTGTTACATTATAAATAAAGGAAAATGTTTTTATTGTTGGTGTTGGATGGAGTGGAGAGGGATTAGAACCCCTGTCAGGTTTTTATTGCTGCCTGCGCCCCCTTTAGGCCCCTTTCACACTGGGGCGGTTTGCAAGCGCTATTGCGCTAAGAATAGCGCCTGCAAACCGACCCGAAACAGCTGTTGCTGTGTCTTCAGTGTGAAAGCCCGAGGGCTTTCACACTGAAGCGGTGCGCTTGCAGGACGCTCAAAAATGTCCTGCAAGCCGCATCTTTGGCTCGCTATAGGAGCGGTATATTTACCGCTCCTATAGCGCCCGGTCCCATTGAAAACAATGGGGGAGCGCGCCGAACCCGCCCGCAAAACGCCGCAATAGCGGCGGTTTGCGGGCGGTATTGACCCTTTTTCGGCCGCTTGCGGGGGGTAAAAACACCCCGCGAGCGGCCGCAATGCGCCGCTAAAACGCCGGTAAAGCGGCGCTAAATATAGCGACGCTTTACCGCCAGCGCCCCCCACCGCTCCAGTGTGAAAGTAGCCTTAGGGAGATTCATTCTCTCTACTTACCATTACCAACAAAAGTGAAAGAAAATTCCAGATTTTGGGTTGTCACCAGATCAGGAATTAGAGGGGAAATCTTCCAATGGGGACACATTCTGGTGACACCCAGGGATGATGTCACTTTGGGAGGATTTATCTCACTTCCTGTTTTGGCTATGGGAAAGGACGTGAAGGGAAATCCCCCCCCCCCCCAATGGGGACACAGATGGCAAAGAATACCTGACAGGGGTTATAGTCCCCCTTATTCTATTGTAAATGAAAAGAAATGTTTGTCTTTATTTCTATTTTATCTTGTATCTGGTATGCGGGGGATGGTGGGGACTTGGTATAAAAGAGGGCACAGTACATTACACACGGGGCTATGTGGGGGAGGAGCCAATGCCAGAGGGGGAGGGGTGAGCGCTCAGTCACTGGTGGAGATTTTTGCTGATTTTTGCTCTCCCAGCATTCCATAGTTTGTGAAATGATGAAGGTCCCAGTCTCTCCTCTGACATACACCTGGATGACAAACACCCAACAAGCATAGCGCCCCCCGCCCACCCCCCCATTGATTTCAGTGCGTTGCCATATGCCCACAAGAGTGACAAAGTAGCTCATGACGCCTTCCGCTTTGTTTTCCCACACATTTTGCCACATTTCTTGTATTGGGGGGGACACGTTTGGGGGGACATTTACAACAAATGGCACTACAAGCATGAGGCACATATTTTTGCGTGTTCTGGGATTGCGTGGAAACGTGCGTTTCTGTGCAGATTACCGGAACGTGCAGATGACTGAGATTGGGGGTGAGGGGGAGGGGCACGTTTTCTTAGAGGGGGTCTCCCCACAATTTCTGGGTTATGGAGATAAAGGGTCTCGCTGTGTAATTGGTGTCTCCACAGAGGGCAGTACAAACCCAGAGGACCCCCGCCACCAACAAACCTGTCCAGGGGATTGGCAGGAAAGTTGCAGGTATCGGCAACGGAGAAGAGGAGTCTGCAGAGCCAATCCAACAGGTAGGCCATGTGATAATGATCAGTCCCCCAAGGAGCGTACAACCTAATCTCCCTAACTCCCATTCATACACATACTAGGGCCAATCTACCTCCCTACCCTCTCTCTACCTATACACAGCCTCAAGACACCCTTTAAATCTATACACAACCTCCAGACACCCTTTACATCTATACACAACCTCAACACACCCTTTACATCTATAAACAACCTCAACTCACCCTTTACATCTATACACAACCTCAACACACCCTTTAAATCTATACACAACCTCAAGACACACTTTAAATCTATACACAACCTCAACACACCCTTTAAATCTATACACAACCTCAACACACCCTTTAAATCTATACACAACCTCAACACACCCTTTACATCTATCAACAACCTCAACACACTAACTAAACTAACTAACTAAAGGGGCAAATAATCCTTATCTGGGGGGACTGACAGGCTGACCTATCACTGCAACCAATGACAGGTCCACGCTGAGGGAAGTCTGACTGGGCCGGGATCATTCCATCAAGGGTCGCCTGTGCGCCCAGCTGTGAATCTGGTCCTGAAGAAGTCCTCATCCAGGTCCTGTATGACCCAGTTCCTTTCATTCTGGGTTTGCTGAACATCTGGAATTTCCAAGAACCATGTTGGGGAGATACATACCGGACCCTTGTGACCAGAGGCGGCCCTCTAATTAGGCAAATTAGGGGTTGCTTTAGGCCCCGCGATCAGAGGGGCCTCGTGGCAGCCTAGTTTACCTTATAACAGAGTCGCCTCTTCCTGCTCATTCCTGCTTAAAGGGCCCTTAAGTCATTCTTATTAAACTTGATCTCTCAGGATTAAAGGTTAAATAGGCCGGCCTGGGTTCCCCCTTTAGAGGTTTTGCCAGAATTAATGCTTAACTCTTGCTTATCCTTTCAGGTCTTGTTCCAGTGGTATCCCTTTGTACATACATGTATATAATATACTGTTGCAACCCAAATTCTCTTATATTGTGGTATTGTAGAGGAATTCCTCTGCTGAGCTAGGACTGTTACCCAAAGCTCAGTGGATCTATTACCTCCTTTGTGCAACAATATTCTCTTTGAGTATTTCAGTAAACGTTAATAGAATATAAACGTACTGAGCTGTTTGACTTATTACTTTAAGGTGGTGCAAAGATGTCTGAACCCAGAGTGTCAGGTGGGTTGGAATGTTCACAAGGTCATGGCAGTGCAGATGAGCAGGTAAATCCAAGCAGTCCCCAAGGGGGTCGTGCTACATACAAATGGGTGGCCAGTGTGTGGCAATCTATCAGGAAATTATTATTGGCCAGCCGTCTTGAAAAAAAATGTGCATTCACATGAACTTTAGCCTGGTGTCAGTTCTAACTGGTCTTTAGCTCTGTTCCTTGCTCCCAGACTTGTGTTCTGCGTGTGATTCCTGATACTGACCCAGCTTCCTCCAGACCTGATTTAGGCTCTAATAGGCGTCAAAAAAGGTGACCTGTGAGCGCCATGCTGGGCGCTCACAGGTCACTTAGCTGTGTTAGAAAAGTGAATGAATATTTGCTTTCCTAACACTAAACCGCCTCTCCGCCAATCGGGTGCTCGGATCTATTACCCGTCACCTGATTGGCTGAAACTACAGGCGCTGTGATAGCAGAGGATGAGAAGAGAGGACGGGAGAAGACATCGGGGAGCATCAAGGAGCTGTCCCTCCGAGACAGGGTAAGTGCAGACGGCGGGCGGCACACTGGCATCATTTGATATGGCACAGTGGCTGCGTTTGATGGGGCACAGTGGGAGCGTTTGATGGGGCACAGTGGGAGCGTTTGAACAGCCACAGTGGCTGCATTTGATATGGCACAGTGGCTGCGTTTGATGGGCACAGTGGCTGCGTTTGATGGGAGTGGCTGCGTTTGATGGGCACAGTGGCAGACATTGATGGGCACAGAGGGAGTATTTAATGGGGCACAGTGGGAGCATTTGATATGGCACAGTGGGAGCATTTGATGGGCACAGTGGTGGCAATTGATGGGCACAGTGGCTGCATTTGATGGGCACAGTGGCTGCGTTTGATGGGCACAGTGGCTGCATTTGATGGGCACAGTAGCGGCAATTGATGGCACAGTGGCAGCAATTGATGGGCACAGTGGCTGCATTTGATGGCACAGTGGCTGCAATTGATGGGCACAGTGGTTGTGTTTGATGGCACAGTGGCTGCAATTGATGGGCACAGTGGTTGTGTTTGATGGGACAGTGACTGCGTTTGATGGCACAGTGGCTGTGATTGATGGTACAGCCAGGCTGCAATTGATGGGGTTTTTTTCTGAATTTTTCAGTTTGATTGCGCTCCCCCAAAAATTTAGAGCACCAGTCGCCACTGGCCTCCACAGTCACCAGATTTCAATCCAATAGAGCACCTTTGGGATGTGGTGGAATGGGAGCTACGCGTCATAGATGTGCGGCTGACAAATCTGCAGCAACTGCGTGATGCTATCATGTCAATATGGACCAAAATCTCTGAGGAATGTTTACAACACCTTGGTGAATCTTTGCCATGAAAAATTAAGGCAGCTCTGAAGGGAAAAGGGGGTCCGGTACTAGCAAGGTGTACCTAATAAAGTGACCGGTGAGTGTATATCCTTTTTGGTTATTGAGGAATATATTTAAATGAAAGTTTGTGTGTCTGGAGTTCACCGTTAACATGGACAGGTGACAAGTTTCCTCTTGTCGGTGGACAGAAAAGTCAATTGTTTACATGGCAGGTATTGTGTAGCAGCACCTTTTGTCTCCCATCTCAGAGGAGTGGCTTTGTGGCTGATGAGTAAGCACAGAGGACATCAGAGGGGCCAGCCTGCGGAGGATCTGTCATGTCTCTCATTGGCTGCACACCCAGGATTCCCCCTCCCCCCACTGCCAGGTGAAGCAAAACTTTCATTCAGGTGGAATTTTGCTTCCTTTTGTTTGTTCCAGGTAGAAATCTCAGGCTGGGAGGATGTGTTCATTTCTGGCAGGACACACAGGCTGATCTTTTTTTTTTATAACGCCACCAATCTTCATACAGGTAATGATTTACTATAACATTCTAGGAGAGCCTGCTTTTCTTTTTACTTTGTTTAGTACATTGTTTGATTTGCAGCTTTTATAGGCCTATTGTTCTGCGGGCAAAAACAAAAAATACACACAGTCCCTTTCTATACAGTGCTGCAAAAAGGCCAGGAGGATGTGTTTTTAAAGGGGCTGTGTCACAAATCATAATGTGAGAAGCCACAGATGCAAACTGTCATTTTGTGTCTCTTGGCTAACCTTCTAGCCATTATCCCAGGTTGACATCTGCGTTTCTGCGGGCCGTGTTTGCGCAGCGTATTTATTTCAATGGGCTGCCGTGCCTGTGTTTCCTGCAGAAAAAGGTGCCTGCGCCTTTTTTCAAAACGCAGCCCGCAAGGGAAATCATATGGTCATTTTGACTATGCGATTTCCCTGCGGTTCCTGCAGGCGCACTGCGATCTTGCATGCGCAGGGGTTCCATTCAGAATAAAATGGCAGCCCTGCACATTTTCTCAGAGCAGTGCGTGTTCACTGCAGGTGGGGGAATCGCTGCAATTTCTGTACCCGCACCAACATGCATAGGTGTGACCCAGGCTTTAAACCTGAACAAACTGTTGATTACTGGCATTTAACAATGCTTACCTGGCAAAACTGTTTTTCTTAAATACTACTAAAATTTTGTTTCCCTCTGCACCTCACTGTCCCAGGACACTACACCTTAGGCTTGTTTTTTTAGCATTTTCAATTTGTTTAGCACGTGTTGACCTGCGTTAACGCACTTGTGCTGACATGTGTTGACGTGTTTTTTTTTTTTTTAATGTGTTGCATTGCTGTCCAATATTTTACCCCAGCGGGGGCCTAAGTACTTTTTCTTGTATTTTCGTTGCTGCGTGTTGTGATGCATTGCAATGCGTTTAAATACAGTATGTCCTATTTTCCATCCAGCGCACACGAATGCAGCACATTGGTGTGAACTGGTCACGGTAAAAACAACCCATGTTTTCATTTTCATTTTCATTAAATTGGGTCTGTACAGGTCAATGCACATGCTATGAATGAATCCTTTAAACCATTAAAGTGTACAAGTTACAGTGTAGTAGCATGTTCTGCACCTCTGCCATATAGTAACACATGGTTCCAATTCTTTCTTTAGCCTATAGCAGCTCATTCTATCATAAGGTTATAAACTAGGGATCTAATAATAATAAAAAAAATTATTTATATATAATATATATATATATATATATATATATATATATATATATATATATATATATATATATATATATATATATATATATATATTATATTCAAAATGGCATAGGGAGAAGAACCGGTGGGTATGGTTCAGGAGTGGGGGTGCTCTCTTGTCCCCAGCCCCTTTCCTGACCTGCCGGACTGCATGCTCAGATAAGGGTCTGATATGGATTTTGGGGGGGACCCCATGCCTTTTTTTTTTTTTGGGCGTTCGGGTTCCCCTTAAAATCCATACCAGACTGAAGCGTCCGGTATGGTCTTGGAGGGGGACTCTATGCCCCTTTTTTTTTTTTTTTTTTTTGGGCGTGGGGTTCCCTTTTTAAGATCACCAGAGCACAAGTCGCATGCCAAAGTCGGATCAGTTAAGACGATGAGTCTTTCATGGTACCAGTATGAACCCAGTCTCAAGAGAAGTCAATTGAGTAATCAACTTTTTTGTCAAGTCAGCAGAGCCAGCCACTGTTGGAATTTCAGCTGATATTCTAACAGTGTAAGGGAAGCGTAAAGCAGAACTAAGCTCAAAGAAATAACTCTTTATTCCAAAGATGCGATGGTTAAATCCCTTAGGCTGGGCTCACACTATTGCGAATTGGATGCATTTTTTCTCTGCATCTAATTCGGATGGCAGGAGATTGTGAACGGCTCTCTATGGAGCAGGTTCACATCTCAGGAGTGGCTCCGGTGCGAATTGCTCAGAAATTCAGGCTAAAATCTGACGTGAACTGGGACTCACCGGACCTGCTGTGAGCCGCTCTGTGCTGTGGTGTGAACCCAGCCTAAATCTTTTCCTACTTCTAGGTGTCTGTTTTTTGGCCTCTTGATTGGCTGGTCGGAAGAATGACATCCTCCCATGCATGCGCACAAGTGTCTGTCGTTCCAGTACAGCCAGTGTGTGCCAGCAATGCATGCTGAGCTATGCATGCACAGCTCAGTGTGCATTTAATACAAGACTGCAAGCAGGCAGTTAAGTGTTTGTTATTGCAGCAGAGACATAGGGTTTATTTACGAACGGCAAATCCACTTTGCACTACAAGTGCAAAGTGCACTTAAAATTGCACTGAAAGTGCACTTGGAAGTGCAGTCGCTGTAGATCTGAGGGGGACATGCAAGGAAAATAAAAAACAGTGTTTTAGCTTGCACATGATTGGATAATAAAATCAGCAGAGCTTCCCCTCATTTCAGATCTACCCCTCAGATTTACAGCGACTGCACTTCCAAGTGCACTTTCAGTGCAATTTGCACTTGTAGTTTGCCCTTTTAGTGCAACGTGGATTTGCCTTTCGTAAATAACCCCCCTAGTGTTGCGTACCTAGTAGGTGAGCCTGAATCGCAGAGGATGGCCTTTCTTATGCTTCCGACATGAGGCCCCTGATAGGATAAACAGGAAGCACAGGAGTGAGGAGTCGTACGAGTGCCTGGCAGGATCAACAGCAGGAGGTCAGTCCAGAGGTTCGGGAAATTCCTTGTAGAAGGCAGGAACTGGCACAGCAGGCTGGTACCCTGGGTAGGCAGGTACAGTAGGCAGGGACTGGATCAGCGGACTGGAACCAGGAACAGGCTGGATCATCAAATGGGCACAGCAGGCTGGTACCCTGGGTAGGCAGGTACAGTAGGCAGGGACTGGATCAGCGGACTGGAACCAGGAACAGGCTGGATCATCAAATGGGCACAGCAGGCTGGAACTGGAACAGTGGACTGGAACCAGGAACAAGCTGGATGAGCAAACAGGCTCAGTAGGCTGGGACTTAGAGTTGACACCTCATCCCTTTAAACCCGAACACATATGAATTACACAGGTTCTGAGGCTACTTTAATGCAGATAAGGCACCAAGTGAGTTTAATTACCACCTTAATCAGCCACAGAACCTGTGTAATTAATATGTGTTCAGGTTTAAAGGGATGAGGTGGCAACCCTACTGGGACTGGATCAGCGGACTGGAACCAGGAACAAACTGGATAAGGACTTGGAAGATTAGGCAAGCCGGGTCGGTTATCAGGCGCGCAGCAGAGGGACCAGAGGAGCAGGAAGAAGAGTAGTCAGACAGACAGACAGGGGGTCAGATGCAGGCGAATAGCAGGGATGTTCTTCAGGTGAGTCAGATCAACACAGGAACAGATTTCAGATAAGCAAGGAACACACGGAACGCTGTAGAGCAGACAGCAAAGTTCATCTGTGTCAGTCAGGTTTAAATAGCCTGCCTGACACTAATGGGCACGCGCGCACATGCACATTGGCACCCGCGGGTCTGGATCGACTGTTGCTGGCAGGACCTTCCTGATACATAGCAGGTCTCTTCTGTAATAAAAAGCTGCCTCCTTGTATTTTTTTTTTTTTTTTTACTGGTTATGTTAAGTTCTGCTTCAATGGTGACCATACATGTAACAACTGATAGAACAGTTCTTCTCAGAATCCTTTATGATCAGATCTATGACTTGTGAGAAAGACGCATACTGTGTCAGCGATATTTAAGCAAAACTGATCAAATGAATCAAAATTATTTTGATTGTTCTGGCCAGAAAAAACAATTGTACAAAGTTACAATCGATTATTGGATCATCAAACAATCTTTTTAGTGTAAATAGTAGAAGTGTCCCTGCGCTGTGGTGTGCTCAAATGAGTTTAAATACATTTTTGACTGCTGCAAGAAATTATTATTATTATTATTATTATTATACAGGATTTATATAGCGCCAACAGTTTGCGCAGCGCTTTACAACATGAGGGCGGACAGTACAATTACAATACAAATCAATACAGGAGGGATCAGAGGAAATGGGTGTGTACTCCTTTAAGAATTAGGGATTTTCCTGCACTGTCTGTGCTCAGTAAAATTATATTGAATCGTAAAAAATAGTCTACAATATCTATCATATAATCTACAATGTCTGCTATAACAAATGACAAAGCATAACAATAAAAGTTTATTTAGTCCTGTGAAGCCATTTAATGCAGACCTATAGTTAAAGTGAGTAAAAATAAATATATACACATATATATATAAAATGGGGCGCTAGCAAAAAATGTAATATCAAAAAATATTAATTAGTAAAAGCAGCACTTGCTGGAAGAAATAAATATGGATAATACTTGCTGATAGATAAATTACCAATAAATAAGAGATCTGATGATTGCGAATATATACAATAAATATATAAAAAATTAGAAAGGTAAAGATTATGTGGCGCTTGCTAGTAAGAAGGATGACAATCCTCAGGGGGGGGCTCCAAAGGATGGTTCCCTAAAAGCGTCTGAAAGTTAATAATTTGAAAAATGCACAATGTAAAGCAAAAAATAAAACAATGCTATACCTTACCAATAAGCTCAATAATAAAGTGCATCAAATAGTGGAATAAACATTCCTGTGCAAAGTAATTTTGTGCAAAATAAACAATAAAGTGCGTACAATGGTGAAATCCAATATCTTATAAAGAAACACTTTTCATAAATAAATACAAATTCATAAATCGTATAAAAAATATAAATAGGTGAAACCGTAACTAAAAACGGGTATTAACCACTTCAATACAGGGCTTTTAAACACCCTTCCTTACCAGAGCACTTTTTTGCGATTCGGCACTGCGTCGCTTTAACTAACAATTGCGCGGTCGTGCGACGTTACACCCAAACAAAATTGACGTCCTTTTTTTCCCACAAAATAGAGCTTTCTTTTGGTGGTATTTGATCGCCCCTGCGGTTTTATTTTTGCGCTATAAACAAAAGAAGAGCGACAATTTAGAAAAAAAAACACAATATTTTTTACTTTTTGCTATAATAAATATCCCATTTTTTAAAAAAAAAACATTTTTTTTCCTCAGTTTAGGCCGATACGTATTCTTCTACATATTTTTGGTAAAAAAAATCGCAATAAGCGTATATTGATCGGTTTGCGCAAAAGTTATAGCGTCTACAAAATAGGGGATAGATTTATTGAATTTTTTTTTTATTTTTTTTTTACTAGTAATGGCGGCGATCTGCGATTTTTTTTTTTTTCGTGACTGCGACATTGCGGCGGACACTTCGGACACTTTTGACACATTTTTGGAACCATTCACATTTACACAGCGATCGTTGCTATAAAATTGCAATGATTACTGTGTAAATGTGACTGGCAGGGAAGGGGTTAACACTAGAGGGCGCTGGAGGGGTTAATGTGTTCCCTGATAGGAGTGATTCTAACTGTAGGGGGAGGGGACTCAAGGGGAGAAGACCAATCATGTGTTCCTCCGTACTGGGATCACATGATCGGTCTCCTCCCCGCTGACAGGACGTGGAGCTGTGTGTTTACACACACAGCTCCACGGTCCCGCCCGGTCCCGTTGTTTTAACGGGCAATCGCGGGTGCCCGCGGACATCGCGGCCGCCGGGCACTCGCACCGGGTCCCGAGCGATGCCGCGGCGCGCGCGCCCCCCAGGCGGCCGGGAATCCGAGGACGTCATATGACGCCCACCCAGGATGGTAGATCCACCTTGTGGGCGTCATATGACAATACGTGGGTATTGAAGTGGTTAAATAACCAAAAAAATACTGTGCAAATAATGCCAAACGGAAAGTGCAGTAATTGCAAAACAAGTCCAAAATACCATGTGCAAATATGGCCAAAGAAAAAAGTGCAGCAATTGCAAAAAATGCTGATTAGTGCAGTGATCCAAAATAATTGTGCTCAAATGCAACAGTCCAATGCAGTCTCTGTGTAGTAATTTCTTATGTGAAGTGAATCCTCCAAATAGCAGTAAGCGCCTTAGGTTAAATAGCAGTGATCTCCTCCATGCAGTACAGTGTGCCAATCCTTGTTGTTTCCCCCCGCCTCTTACCTCTAGGTAAGGGTTAAACAGCCTTACACTGACACAGCCAGAGATCTCCTCCTCCTCTGAATCCTTCACATTCACGTCCTTATCAGCGCCTTATCTCCTCTCCAAACCATTTAAAAAGCATGGGGGCAGAAAGAGGGAAGGAAGGACTCCATAGTGTAGTAAATTAAAACAAGGTTTTATTCAAAGAACATTAAAAACTCACAGTTAACATTCAGTAACAGCAGCGGTTGTTGAGAACGTGTGTGATCCCGGCCGAGACCACACACAGTGTCGCCTTACTCTACTCTCCTCACGCGTATCGTCACGCCCACGTGACTTTTTCATATAGTTAAAGTGGTTGTAAACCCTTCCATATACTCAGTGAAATGACTGGCCTGATACACAGATGAAACAAATCCTACCTAAGTTGTACCTGTTTATCTGTGTCTTCTTTACATCTGTTTAAAGTATTGAATTATAAAGCTTGTCTTGAGAGCTCAGGCAAAAGGGGCTGAGAGCTGAAATTACACCCTTCAGAGGAGAGCTCTGAGAGTTGATTGGAAGAAAGGGACACCCCCCCCCCTTCAGACAGCACACAGGAACAGAGCGGCTGTCAATCTGCTGGAGATCCCTCCCCTGTCACCTTTATTTTCTTGGTGTCAGGAAAAGTTGTCCGAAGTGATTCTTGCTGATAGCAGAGGAACGAAGAAGCAGACAGAAATGACACTTAGTGCTCTTAATTGAGACACGTACACACTATAGAGGGATATGCTTTGTTTATATTTCATGTCCTGAGGTTTACAACGACTTTAAATAACAGCGGCACATCCTCCTGCCCACCCATTCCCATAAATTAGACAGTACTTAAAGAAGTTCTGCATTAACCAACTTGCACAAAATGCTGCTCTGTGCTCTCATTGGGTCTGGTCTTGTGACTGCAGAAGAAGGGGAGGATCTGAACTCTTCAGCAGAAATTATGTGATTAAATGTCAAAGCATTTGGTTATGTGACTGGCCGCTGTGGGAGCCCGAAGCAGTATTGTCTACAAGATGGGTATTCCAGAATGCCTTTTGCCATTTGATTTCATACTCCAAGCTAACTACACAACTGAAATGCAAATAAGGAGCTGATTTTCCTGCCAAAGGATTTTCGTTTTATGTCGGTTCACACAGCATAGCCAGATGGATGACACTGCTTACTGTTAAAGATTATCTGTGGGCAAAATTTCAAATCATATATTAATTTTCACATTGTAGTTCAATTATTTCTTAGTAGATTCATTGTTTTTAGGTATGCTGTTTGAATGGGAACAAATTTTGGTTCAAAGTTGGAAATGTATTTAAAGGGTTGGGTGAGAAGTTAAGGCACCTTTCACACTGGAGGCATATTCAGGCCAGGGCCAGATTAAGAACATCATGGGCCTGGTGCTGAAGATTTTGGTGAGGCCTTTTATAAACAATAAATAAATAAAAATTCAAACATTTTTTGTTATAACAAATTAGAGGGAGGGAGAGAGAGGGAGAGGGGAGAAGAGAGGGGGGGGGAGGGGAGAGAGGGGGGGGAGAGAGAGGGGGGAGAGAGAGGGGGGGAGAGAGAGAGGGGGGAGAGAGAGAATGAAAGAGGTGTGAGGGATAAGGGAGGGAGGGATGAGAGAAAGAGAATGCACATGAGCATGCATGGGAATGACATCAACGCAGCCCAGCCAAGGCAAGTGACCGAAGGCACAGAACCCGGAAGGAAGACCGGGTGAAGATGCAAGCACCCTGCCGGATTGATCACAGCCCAGCACTGGAGGGCTCAGTCTGACAATTTAAGTGTACCCTAATGTGCCAATATGCTGTGCATACTTGTACATTATGGCATAACCTACCTCAGGGCCTCTAAAAAGTAGTAATGTTAGGTTTATTACCGCTTTAATATCACAGGAGCCTCTCATGGGGCCCCCTACTGACCCTGTGGCCCTTGGGCAGTGCCTAAGTGCATAGTTGCCAACATTTCAAAAATATTTTCATGGACACTTTTTTTTACAAGTGCTATATTTACAGTAGCTGACATCTATACATCACAATAGTAATTACACAATTAAATAAGTACTAATAATGGGCAGAACAAACATGAGGACGGAGAAGATTTCCTTTAGTTGAACGAACAAGATTTCCTTTAGTTGAACTAACAAAAGTGTGCCCATTCTAGAGCTGGTAACATTGGGGATATTCAGTATAACTTTAAAGAACTGTTTTTGTGGGTAAGAGAAATAGGGGAGGAGTATGGATGGTATAAAAGTGGGAAGTATGTGCAGGTGAGGGAGAGGAATGTGGAGGGTCTAACAGTAGGCACTATGTACATGAGAGGAGTGCAGAGGGTATGGCAGAAGGCACTATGTACAGCAGAGGAGTGTGAAGGCTATGACAGTGGGCAGTATGCACAGCAGAGGAGTGTGGAGGGTATGCCAGTGGGCAGTATGTACAGGAGAGGAGTGTGGGGGGTATGACATTAGGTAGTTTGTACCGGAGAGGAGTGTGGAGGGTATGACAGTGGGCAGTAGGTACAGGAGAGGAGTGTGAAGGGTATGACAGTGGGCAGTATGTACAGGAGAGGCGTGTGAAGGGTATAACAGTGGGCGGTATGCACAGCAGAGGAGTGTAGAGGGTATGACAGTGGGCACTATGTATAAGAGAAGAGTGTGGAGGGTTTGACAGTGAGCAATATGGAGAGACGTGTGGAGGGTATAACAGTGGGCACTATGTGCAGGAGAGAAGTGTGGAGAGTAGGACAGTGAGTAGTATGTACAGGAGAGGAGTGTGGAGGGTAGGACAGTAGGCACTATGTACAGGAGAGGAGTATGGAGGGTATGACAGTGGGTAGTATGTACAGGAGAGCAGTGTGGAAGGTATGACAGTGGGCACTATGTATAGGAGAGGAGTGTGGAGGGTATGACAGTGAGCAGTATGTACAGGAGAGGAGTGTGGAGGGTATGACAGTGAGCAGTATGTACAGGAGAGGAGTGTGGAGGGTACAACAGTGGGCACTATGTATAGGAGAGGAGTGTGGAGGGTATGACAGTGAGCAGTATGTACAGGAGAGGAGGATGAAGTAATCTGAAAAGGAAAAATTTAAAGGTTTGTGGAAGGATTTTTAGGGACTGCGTAGTGGTTAAGCGGGCGATACATGGATTGAAATTACTCCAATTAAGCAGAGACCAGCTATAGTTGATCTATGTATGGGCTAGCTGGTTTTACACGAGTCAACCTATTAACCGACTTGAGTACAACCAGCCTGTCAGGTTTTCTCCAAAACAAACAGTGCTGCCAGCTATAGTTGGCAACACTAATCATTGTATTCACTGGCAGAACACAATAACACTGCGGGAGTAATTCCCCCCCCATTCCCAGGTCAGCAGGTGAGAGGGTGTGTGGGGACAGGCTGGGGAGAGATACTAGTCAGTGGCTGGGTAGGCACTGGTTAGTATCAGAGCCAGATACACACAGGTTACATACGCCATGATCATGATAGAGCGAGAGCAATAATTCTAGCACTAGACCTCCTCTAACTCTAAACATGTAACCTGTAAAAAAAAAAAATTTAAGCATCGCTTGGTACAAAAAAAAATTGTGCTAACTTTAGTGTTTTTTTTAGGAATGAAACCGTTTCTTTCCAAAAAAAACATTTGAAAAATTGCTGCGCAAATATTGTGTAACGTAAAAAGTTGCAAAGACCACCATTTTATTTCATAGGGTGTCTGCTAAAACAATATATAATGCTTGAAGGTTCTGAGTAATTGTCTAGCGAAAAAATTATGATTTTTTACATGTAGGAGAGAAGTGTCAGAATTGGCCTGGGTGGCGAGGGGTTAATTATCATAAGTAATATACAAATAATTATTATAAGCACTGTGATCTCATCCTCTCAGTCTGCTGCAGAGTGTTCCAGCTTGTATTTAAACTGGCAGCTCTGTATGTAGCTTCTGACAGGCTGCACAAGCAGCCCTGTATCTCTGGAACCATAGATGAAAGCAGCTCCATCTTTTAACCAGTGCTGGAGTAGGTCTTTAGCTACATACCCCCCAAATGTGGGGTCTCTATGACTCCTGATCACCGAGCTACAACCCTCGAAGTCGATCTTTTTATTTATTTATTTCGATTTATTTTATTTTTTTTTTCTGTTTTTTTTTTTTTTTTTTTTTTTTTTTTTTTGGGGGGCAAATGGGCCTATCTTGAGAAAGGGGCCTGGAGCTGCAGCTCCAATAGCCCCTATGTTAATCCGGCCCTGATTCAGGCACTTTAGCGCTAAAAATAGCGCATGTAAAGCGCCTGAAAAATGCCTCATCTGCAGTCCCAGTGTGAAAGCCTGAGTGCTTTCACACTGGGGCGCTGCGCTGGCAGGACGTTAAAAAAAAGTCCTGTAAGCAGCATCTTTGGGGCGCTTTAGAAGCGCCTCTAAAACGACGGTAAAGTGGCGCTAAAACTAGTGTCAGTTTACCACTAACGCGGCCATGCTGTCAGTTTGAAAGGGTTCTAAGTGTTGGGGCATGTTACAGCGGTTCCTTAGGCTCCCATACTAAGTATTCCCTCCCAATCAGCAGCTAATAACCCTTCCTAATAATAAAAACAGCTCAAGCAATGCGGTGCTGGAGGTGGAGAACAGGGTGATAACTCTCGATCTGTCCAATGCATTTGGTTATGAGAGGTGTCTTTTGGAGGGGTGGAATGGCAGTGACTACTGTAAACATTGTTCTTAAAGGGGAGCTCTGCTTGTTCGCACCCTTCACTGCCACATTTGGCACTTTTTCGGGGGGAACGGATACCTGTCAAAAACAGGTTCCGACTTCTGGGTAAGATCGCTGCACAACGATGCGGCGATCTACTAAATTTCCTGCTCCTCCTCCTCCACACCCTGCTGCCTTCTGGGAGACACACGGGTCCCAGAAGACAGCAGGACCTTTTGAAAACGCAGCGTGACTCGCACATGTGCACTAGGAAACAGGCTGTGAAGCCACAAGGCTTCACTTCCTGTTTAACTTAGTAAGGATGCCGACACCTGCACCCGAAGCTGATCGATAGATCAGCTAGGGGCGCCGACATCGCAGGATACCTTAACAGGTAAGTGTCCTTATATTAAAAGTCAGCTGCTACAGTATTTTCTTTTTTTAATACAGGCTGGAACTCTGATTTAAGTATCTGTGATTCATTTGAGGTTCTGTTATTTACAGAGAAGTATGGGTTTAGGTAAAAAAAAGTATACTCCCCTAGGTGGATGCAGCATCTGTTCCCCCACTGGCTCTAAGACCTGAGCAATCAAACCCAGCTGATCACTCAGTTCTCAGTCTTCAGAGATCCTGTGACTGTCAGTCACTGGCTTTCTGCTCTGCCCCTCCAGCGCTCACTGGAGTGCCAGGCTGTAGAGGAGGCAGGAGCGGCTGGCTCAGGCTTCCAGTGGCTTGCTGAGAGGCTGTGCCAGCTGCCAGTCCAGGCATCTGGGTGGATCCTGGCCATGGGGCCGGGATCTTTTCAGAGCCTTTAACGGCTCTGTGACATCAGCTGAAATGGGCCACAGGAGTGCAGAACGAATTGCACTGCTGTGATCCATAGAAGTACAGCCAAAAAAGCTTTGGCTATACTTCTCCTTTAATAAAGGACATCACTCAATATTGTACAATCCATGGGGCCTCATCAATACTGAAGGAATTACTTCCTTCTCTCTAGAGTAAAGAGAAGAATCCTCCAAACGTTGCAGATATTTTTGTTCATTCTGAAATAAAGATTTAAAGTGACCCTTCTTTTGCCTATGCAGTGCCACTTTAAGTGGAATTAAAATCTGAAATGCTTACCTCCTCTTCAATGGTCCAAAGTCTGGGAGGTCCCTCTCCAGCGCCGACATCTTCTCGCTGGCTTCTTCTTAGTGCAGATATTTGGCCATTTAGATTGGCTGGCATGGGATGATGTCGGACAGAGGACTATGAGCAGACTGGTGGGTATATTGCAGAATGGAAGAGCGGGAAGTGTCTTCTGTGATAAATAGATTCTCTGCTTTGTAAGCTGTTGAATTTTGGCTTTAGTTCCACTTTAACTCCCCGTTTCCCCAGTAGTATGTGCTCCTCTTTATTCGCTGCACTGCTTAGCAAATCTAGGTATGGGCATGGCTGGTAGGGTTGCCACATCACCCCTTTAATCCAGCACTTTTTGCGATTCGGCACTGTGCCGCTTTAACTGACAATTGCGCGGTCGTGCGACGTAGCTCCCAAAAAAAATTGGCGTCCTTTTTTTTCCCCACAAATAGAGCTTTCTTTTGGTGGTATTTGATTTATTTTTGAAAAAAACACATTATTTTTTACTTTTTGCTATAATAAATATCCCCCAAAAATATATTAAAAAAAACTACGTATTCTTCTACATATTTTTGGTAACAAAAATCGCAATAATCGATTATTGATTGTTTTTTGTGCAAAAGTTATAGCGTCTACAAAATAGGGGATAGTTTTATGGCATTTTATTTAATATTTTTTTTTTTATTTAAATGGCGATCAGCGATTTTTATCGTGACTGCGACATTATGGTGGACAGTTCGGACATTTTTGACACATTTTTGGGACCATTGTCCTTTATACAAATGCACTGATTCCTGTGTAAATGACACTGACAGTGGGGTTAACCACTAGGTGGCAGTGTAGGGGTTTAAGTGTGTCCTAGGGGCGTGTTTCTAACTGTGGGGGCGTGGCTGTGTGTTATACGTCAGTATAGTTATTTTGACCTATTTGTTTGCTTCACACTAAACAAAAAAAAACATCTTCAAAACAATCAATGTTAATTCCAGGTTGTGGAAAATGCCAGGGGGGTGAATGCTTTTGCAAGGCACTGTATAACAAAAGCTGCATGAGACTTTCTGGAGCCTTTATCTCAATTCAAATGAATATTAGACCAGGTGCATACCCAGCTAGGAAAGTATATTAGTTGGACCAGTGGCGGCTGGTGCTCAAAAATTTTTGGGGGGCACAAACTAACTGAAAAATACTGAAATAAAAACGTCAAATGCAGCCACTCTGCCCATCATGTGCAGCCAACTGTGCCCCATCAATTGCAGCCTCGGTGCCCATAATATGCAGTCACTATGCCCAGCAAATGCAGCCAACTGTGCCCCATCAATTGCAGCCACTGTGCGCCCCCCCGCACACTGTCTGCCCGGCACTTACCCGATCCTGGTGGCGGGTCAGGCGGCGAGCTGTGGGACGGGTTGCGCGGCAATGGCTCCTGTGTCCTCCATGCGCATCTTCTTCCTGTTCTGCTAGGTGGCCAATGGGATTGCCTCTGCCTTCAGCTTTTCAGGTGACCGGTATTACATCCGCACCTCCTGTTTGGCTGTGAGGCGGTTCTGTGTTAGCATTAGCAAAGCATACAGTGGTGTGAAAAAGTGTTTGCCCCCTTCCTCATTTCCTGTTCCTTTGCATGTTTGTCACACTTCAGTGTTTCGGAACATCAAACCAATTTAAACAATAGTCAAGGACAACACAAGTAAACACAAAATGCAATTTGTAAATGAAGGTGTTTATTATTAAAGGTGAAAAAAAATCCAAACCATCATGGCCCTGTGTGAAAAAGTGATTGCCCCCCTTGTTAAAACATACTATAACTGTGGTTGTCCACACCTGAGTTCAATTTCTCTAGCCACACCCAGGCCTGATTATTGCCACACCTGTTCACAATCAAGGCATCACTTAAATAGGAGCTGCTTGACACAGTAAGGTCCACCAGAAGATCCTTAAAAGCTACACATCATGCCGAGACCCAAAGAAATTCAGGAACAATTGAGAAAGAAAGTAATTGAGATCTATCAGTCTGGAAAGGGTTATAAAGCCATTTCCAAAGCTTTGGGAATCCAGCGAACCACAGTGAGAGCCATTATCCACAAATGGCGAAGACATGGAACAGTGGTGAACCTTCCCAGGAGTGGCCGGCTGCCCAAAATTACCCCAAGAGCGCAGCGACGACTCATCCAAGAGGTCACAAAAGACCCCACAACAACGTCCAAGGAACTGCAGGCCTCACTTGCCTCAGTTAAGGTCAGCGTTCATGCCTCCACCATCAGGAAAAGATTGGGCAAAAATGGCCTGCATGGCAGAGTTCCAAGGAGAAAACCACTGCTGAGCAAAAAGAACATCAAAGCTCGTCTCAATTTCTCCACAACACATCTTGATGATCCCAAGACTTTTGGGACAACATTCTGTGGACCGATGAGACAAAAGTGGAACTCTTTGGAAGGTGTGTGTCCAAGTATATCTGGCGTAGAAGGAACACTGCATTTCAGAAAAAGAACATTATACCAACAGTAAAATATGGTGGTGGTAGTGTGATGGTCTGGGGCTGTTTTGCTGCTTCAGGACCTGGAAGACTTGCCGTGATAAAAGGAACTATGAATTCTGCTGTCTACCAAGAGATCCTGAAGGAGAATGTCCGACCATCTGTTCGTGTACTCAAGCTGAAACGAACTTGGGTTCTGCAGCAGGACAATGATCCTAAACACACCAGCAAGTCCACCACCGAATGGCTGAAGAAAAACAAAATGAAGACTTTGGAGTGGCCTAGCCAAAGTCCTGACCTGAATCCTATTGAGATGTTGTGGTATGACCTTAAAAAGGCCGTTCATGCTCGAAAACCCTCTAATGTAACTGAATTAGGACAATTCTGCAAAGATGAGTGGGCCAAAATTCCTCCAGGACGCTGTAAAAGCCTCATTGCACGTTATCGCAAACGCTTGGTTGCAGTTGTTGCTGCTAAGGGTGGCCCAACCAGTTATTAGGTTTAGGGGGCAATCACTTTTTCACACAGGGCCATGATGGTTTGGATTTTTTTTCACCTTTAATAATAAACACCTTCATTTACAAATTGCATTTTGTGTTTACTTGTGTTGTCCTTGACTATTGTTTAAATTGGTTTGATGTTCCGAAACACTTAAGTGTGACAAACATGCAAAGGAACAGGAAATGAGGAAGGGGGCAAACACTTTTTCACACCACTGTATATTCAAACACACCTGGGTGAACTGCGAGCTGTTTGCGCTTGCAGTTCACCTTTTTTGAAGCCTATTAGAGCCTAAAGCTCTAATCGGGTGCTTCCAAAACACCCCCCTTCCACTGTAATTCATGCGAAAAGGGGCCGGACGCCTGAATAGGGGGTGGCTACAGCGCCCATGGATAGATTCATGCAATGCATGGATCTATCCATACTACACAAAGGGGGTGGCTGCAGAGAGGGGACGGCGCCCGTGCGCCCTTAATGGACACACCGCCACTGAGTTGGACTGTGGTAACATGTGCACCTATTATCATGCAAATATGTTGTGCTATACTACTGTCCCACGTTCAGCTGTTAGAGAATACATAAGTTTGGATCACATGTATTTAACATGAATCGCATATTGTTAGTCTAATGGTAGAAATTGCATTTAATCCACATGTACAGTACACTCCACTCATTGAATGCACCATGATTCCATATATGCTGTTGCTGTAATATTCAAGCACGGTGTTTGACAGTAGTTATGTAGTCGCAGATGGTAAAGCAAGCGCTATTCATCACACCTCCTAATTACGGCTATAATTGCACTCAAACCTGAGTTCATCTACAGAAAAAAAGCAGAGCAGTGAGAGACATTTAAACATTGATCCTTGTGCTGGTTGATGTTCCATTAATGTACATAAAACATGGCTGCTGCATAGTAGCAAGACTGACATTTCACAGCTCCAGGCCACAGACGATCATTCACTACATCAGGCAGTCTGTTCTTTACAGATGTACAGTATATCTGCATAATCATGAGGCTCAATCTGTTGCAACTGTCATATGTAACTTGAACATACATGCCTGCATTAGTGGGCTTACCATAACTCATTTGGTGAAGCACCTTGCCAGTTCCGACAATGGAAAAAGAATGGTGAAATGGATCATCAAGCCTGTGCAAACAGAATCCATAGATAGTCAGAAACTCTGTCTTGAACAATAAAGATTGTCACTTAATGCATTTTCATCCCTGGTATGGGACTTCTTCACCAGTCTTGGTGACGATCTTTATTGTTCAAGACTGAGTTTCTGACTATGGATAGATTCATGAGGGGTAAACATGTCTCACAGCTTTGTCACTCATTCCAGTCTTGAGTAGCACATTATAGATATTGTTCAATGCCCTCTGAACTCCCATACCAGGGATGATTATACCAGGGTAACGTGTGTGTGTTGCCCTGCAGTGTTCATGGTAGAGTTATCTACAGGTTTTGTTTGCCAGTCCCAAGGGTAGACACCACACTCTGAGGTAAATGCCTAGGTGCTCATCCAGAAAGAAATCCATACAAATCTAAAACTGGTATAGAGGCACTCGCGGGTCTCGCAGGAGAGATAAATCAAAGCAACAGCATTTTGTCAATTTAGCTCAATCCATCTTTCGTAAAGCGGAGTTCCACCCAAAAGTGGAACTTCTGCTTTAAGCACTCCTCGCCCCCTTACGTGCCACATTTGGCATGTCATTTTTTTTTTTTTTTGGGGGGGTACCTGTTTTTTACAGGTACTTCCTGTCCTAATTCCTTTTTCCGGCCACCTAGTTGGCGACTCCTCCCCCCCCCCCCCCCCCCGATCTCTGCAATTTTCTGGGACACATCACAGGTCCCAGAAGATTGCCTGGCCACTAGGAGAGTGCAGCGTGACTCGCGTATGCGCAGTGCGCGCCCAGCCGTGAAGCTGTCGCGGCCGGGTGCCCCACAGTTGCTATGACGGTGCTGCGGAGAGGCGAGGGAGAAAAGCGAGGCCTCGGACGGCCGCATCGCTGGACCATGGGACAGATGAGTGTGTGTTTATTAAAAGTCAGCAGCTATACTTTTTGTAGCTGCCGGCTTTTAATAAACTGAAAAACAAGTGGAACTCCGCTTTAGGACACAAACAGATTAAGTTAAACCGGTTTAATTGATCCATTCCACTATTATTTTTCCAATATCAGAACTGGCAGAGTTTAGTAATTACTGTATAAATGTCACTGGCAGGGAAGCGGTTAACACTAGGGGCAATGAAGGGGTTAAGTGTTCCCTAGGTGTGTTCTAACTGTAGGGAGGATGGGACTGACTAGGGGAGGCAAGAGATCGGTGTTCATACTTGGTATGAACACACGATCTGTCTCCTCTCCCCTGAAAGAACAGGGATTTGGGTGTTTACACACACCGATCCCAGTTCTTCTCGCTCTGTCAACGATCGCGTGTGACCGGCGGTTTTTATTACAAATCATTTGAGCAGACTGCAGTTCCTCTTTAAGCTAACCATAGATGGAGGGATTTTGTTTCGGAAACAAAATCGCTCTGTTTCCCCCATCAACACAGTCAGTGTTGATAGGGGAATCCCTCCCGAGGAGCCATTGTATTCTCTGCTCTGTTCTTTAGTGCTAGTGGCTATAATAGCTGCTACCAATAATTGCATGTAAAATCAGACAGGCTGGCCGCACCAAAGTCGATCGATCAATCAACTTGGGTACATTCAGGCTGGTCCCTGCTGAACTGGACAAGATTTGAGCTGTCTATGGCCAGCTTTACGCTCCTATTTGTGGATACAGCAAGAACCATGAGTTGTGACTTACCAGCACCCATAAATGCGGCCTTACCAGCACCCATAAATGCTGCGCCAGCACCTCTTGTGACTTACAATATTAGCGTTTGAGTGCAGCTATAGCATATTACAATATTATAGCGTTTGAGTGCAGCTATGCAGCATGATGAATTATGTGCTTAGCCATAGATATCATAAATAAAGTGTAATAAAAGTGATTTGTGCAAAAGCAGGTACTACTTGCACAAATCACTTTATTATACTTTATTTGTGCTGAACACCATTTGCTTTACTATCTCTATCTGCAACCTCAAACACTACTATCAAATGCTGTGTTTGCATATTACAATAACAGATCATATTACGGTCCATTGTGCAACCAATTGCCATTATACTCTACTAACAATGTGCAATGAAGCCAAATATATGAGGCAAACTTCTTTGTTATTTTTGACATCAGATTGTGCGATGGTGCTACAGCGCAAAATAGTTGCATGATGAAACTAGCTGTACAAATTTCCCCAGCCTTTCCTGGCTGAATATGGACCTGGTCTAATACTCGGGAATGAAATGGATTCCAACTTTTACTTTTGGATATACCTCTCTATTCTTTAAAAAGGATATATAATCATTCAATTAGGTGGGATTGAACAACAGTATGTTATTTGGGTACATGCCCTTTCAGATAATCAAAAATCTGAGAAACTACACATACCGACGTGATTTACAGCTAGTTAGATTTATAGATGTAGCCATGCCCTTGTAGGGGTTGCTGAATATTGTGGTTCCCCTGTCACCCTGCACAGCCCGGCATTCATCTCTCAGGCACTCAGACATAGAACAGTCCATAAGCTTTGTTTTTTGTTTTTTTTATTGAGGGGATTTAACTTGGATGGGAATGGGAAATTTTGGGATGCCCAGAAAGATTTAGTGTAACTTGCTTGGTACTTCTATATACACTCCAGTCTTCTCTCCAGCACAACTCTTGCTTAAAGTGGTTGTAAACCCTTACAGACCACTTTTACCTACAGGTAAGCCTAGATTAAGGCTTACCTGTAGGTGCAAGAAATATCGATATATTTGCAAAAGATAGGTACCGATGTCTACGGCGCATGTGCCGTAGACAGCGGCGAGCAGGCGCACTGAGCGTGCCATTGCTAACCGTGATCATGCCATTAGTGGTGGCTCCCGCGTGCATACGCGGGAGTGATGTCATTGCGGCTACGGCCAATCACAAGGCCGGAGCCACGATACCCAGAAGGAAGATAGACGCTTTGTGGAACAGGGGACATCGGTGACATCGCAGGCTCCTGTGTCAGGTAAGTGGCACATAATGCTTTATGCTTTACCTTTGCAGGGAAACAAAGAGGAAGTAAAACCCATCAGGGTTTACTTCCTCTTTAAGACTGCTGTCTGACTGTAAGGATACAGGTATCGCTGTAGTAGATGTAGTGTTGTCAGCTTTATAACAAAAAGTTAGGACACTGTTTTGGCAGATCAACAGGGCTGGTGCAAGGATTTTTGACACCCTAGGCGAAACCTCATTTTGCTGCCCCCCTTGGCTCTACCCCTGACTCCACCCCTTTTGCCTTGTCCATGTATACTCCACCTTTTTAATGAAGCGCCCATCAAAAGCAGCCTACCAGCGCCGATCAGCGTCCATCAAATGCAGCCTACCAGCACCCATCAATGCAGCCTCACCAGGGCCCATCAATGAATGTTTGCTTGCTTCCATACATTCGGGAGTCGGTACACAGACACAGTCCTCCGGCACAGCTGCGCCTCTGACACTATGTGCAAACGGACTAGTGGCTGGGCGCCCTAGGCAGCAGTGCGCCCTAGGCGGCTGCCTAGTTTGCCTAGTGGTAGCACCGGCCCTGCAGATCAATAGGTATTTTTCTGCACTTGAAGAATTTTACATACATTTTAACTGCAGCTCTTCTACCTTGCCAGACATTGCTGTGCTGTGTGGCAGAGGTGTGTAAGGCCCAGCCATAGACAGTTCGAATCTCGGCCAGCTCAGCAGACTCAAAACCATGCATGGGCAGGCTGTACATGTACACATTTTGGGTTGGATTTATCACTAGTGGCTGGTATAGCTGCTAACAATAATCACTGTCTTCTCCCAATGGGAGAACCCCCCTCGGCTGGGAGAATACAATGGATCAGTGGGAGGGATTTCCCCCGTCAACACACTGCATTGATAGGGGAATCCAGCAAATTTCTTTCCTGCAACAAATAGCAATACTGGCCCAAAGCAAGTAGCAACATAAATTAAAAAAGGAGTACATTTGAAAAATCCACACACTGTTAATATATAAAAAAAAATCTAGAATTTTTATTGTTTGCCATTCTTATGACCTAGCATAAACTTTATATATTTTTTTTCTTAGTAATCCATCATTTTTCAACCAAGGAGCGCCGTTTACGAGCTATTAAAGAGATGGCTCGGATTTTGAGAGTTGGTGGACGGATGATGGTATATGTATGGGCAATGGAACAGAAAAGAAGGACATTTAAGAAGCAAGACTTGCTAATACCATGGAATAGGGAGCCACAAAAGGATTCAGAAAAAAGGAAGGACCTGACTGAACCAGATTTCAAGAACCTGCCACTGATCAATCCTTTGAGTAGGGTTCATAGCAATATGCTTTCAAATAGTAGGACTAAACATTCTTCATTTGTTGATAGGATGCCGTTAACATTTAAAAATAGCCTCCGTTCGTCAAGATGTTTAACACGGTCCCTAGAATCAGGACTGAATATAAGCAGTATGTATGTAAGCACTGACCAGAAGCATGAAAGCATTCTACGTAGACTGTACGGCTATTGCACTGAATTAGGAAAATCCACAAACATGCATCCACCCAGATTGTCCAAACCTCATTTCGTAAAACAAATTGGTGACCTTCTACCAAAATACATACAGGACCTGGATAATAATACTAACCAATTCAAAGAGTTATTTACCTTTCCACTTGCTAACAAAAGTTATTGCACATCTTCCAATGTAGAACTTGGCGGAGAAATAATCAAAGACCTTGGTAATGTTCCATTACCAGATCTGAAATCTAATTGCAATGGACCAATTGATATGAAGCGGTGTTCAAACTCTGACACTAAATGTAAAAAAGATCAACAGATCCCCACAATTGATAATAAAGACTATCTTCGATATTATCACATATTTAAACAGAATGAACTTGGTGATCTCATAGAACAATATATTCCTGAGCTCTTTGTTGTAAGCACATTTTATGACCATTCCAACTGGTGCGTCGTTGTAGAAAAGAAACCTCTTAGGAAAACATGTTAAGTCCTCATAATTGCTACAATTTTTAACCTGTTATGCACAGAAAATTATTACTGCACAAAGTTATGGATCAGTTCTAATGCTTATCAAAAAGACTACTTCCTATTTTTAATTTACTAAATGTTTTTTTTAATACCTTTTTAACATCATTTTTTTATTTAATAGCTATGAAAAATGTAAATATTGTTCATCACATTTTAAATCTTTTATACCGGAAAATATTTTTGAATAAATGTTATTCTTCCTTCAGATGTTGGGATGGACAAGGTACAAAGTCATTAAAGTGACTCTGTCTGGGTTAAATTGTAACCACATCTTTTCCTCCAACTATCTCCCAGTGCAATATCCATGCCTCACTTACTGTATCTATTGAGAAGCGTCAACTTTAACTTCGGGATGGGGGTGATAAGAGTGCTTGCAGTGCCTTTTAAAAAGTATTCATACCCCTTGAAATTTTCCACATTTTGTCATGTTACAACCATTAATGTAAATGTATTTTATGTGATAGACCAACACAAAGTGGCATATAATTGTGAAGTGGAAGGAAAATTGATAAATGGTTTTCAACATTTTTTTTACAAATAAATATCTGAAAAGTGTGGCATACATTTGTATTCAGCCCCCTTTACTCTGATACCCCTAACTAAAATCTAGTGGAACCAATTTCCATCAGAAGTCACCTAATGCGGTTTGCGGGAAGCCATGTGGGGGACACAGCAAACATGTGGAAGTATGTGCTCTGGTCAGATGAGACCAAAATTGGACTTTTTGGCCTAAAAGCAAAACACTATGTGTGACAGAAATCTAACACTGTACATCACCCTGAACACACCATCCCCACTGTGAAACATGGTGGTGGCAGCATTATGCTGTGGGGATTCTTTTCTTTAGCAGGGACAGGGAAGCTGGTCAGAATTTATAGGAAGATGGATGTAGCCAAATACAGGGCAATCTTGGAAGAAAAGCTGTTAGAGTCTGCAAAAGACTTGAGACTGGGGCGGGGGTTCACCTTCCAGCAGGACAATGACCCTACAATAAAAATGGTTTAGGTCAAAGCATGTTCATGTGCTAGAATAACCCAGTCAAAGTCCAGACCTAAATCCAATTGAGAATCTGTGGCAAGACTTGAAAATTGCTGTTCAGACGCTCTTCATCCAATCTCTCAGAGCTTGAGCTATTTTGAAAAGAATGGACAACAATTTCACTCTCTAGATGTGCAAAGCTGGTAGAGACATACCTAAAAAGACTTGCAACTGTAATTGCAGTGAAAGGTGGTTCTACATTGTATTGACTCGGTGGAGCTGAATACAAATGCACGCCATAATTTTCACATATTTGTAAAAAAGTTTGAAAACCATTTTTTTTTTCTTATTTTTTCTTTTTTTTCTTCCACCTCAGCGATCATTAAAGAGACTTTCATTCAACTTAACGTTCATTTCCGTCTCTTCTTTTAAGTCACATCATTTGTGGTGTTTATCTTTTAATTTATAAGTTTATTGCATACAATTTTTCATCCCTATCTACCCCCCCTCACCCCCCCCCCCCACCTTGCAATCCTTTTGTAAGGGCACTTCGTTATCTTTTTTTTTTTTTTTTTTTCCGTATTATCTGCACTTCTCAACTAAATTATTTATCGTGTAATCTCCTCTACGTATCTCCATGTGTCTTTAAATTCCTTCCATGCTGTCCATTTATCCCTCTCTTCTCCCCCAATTTCTCTTTCCTCCCCATTCTCGTCTAAGTTCTCAAGGTTTTGTATCTTACTTATTTGAAATATTAGATCCCTAATGCTAGGGCTTTCTACTTCCCTCCACTTTTTTGGAATTAGACTTTTTGCGACGTTTAGAAAAATGGGTATCAACGAGTTTTTATATTGTTTGACGGGCAAGTCTGTCCCGTGAAACAAACATATCCATGGATCGTCTGCTATTTCCATCCCTATGACTTCCTTTATTAACTGGCGGACTTCCTTCCAGTATTTTTTAATTACGGGGCAATCCCACCAAATATGGGCCGTAGTTCCTAGTTGTTTACACCCCCGCCAGCACTCTGACGACTGATCTGCTACGAACCGGCTAGTTTTGTCTGGTGTCCTATACCATCTTGCAAGGCATTTGAAATGTGTCTCTATCAACCTTTGATCTACCACCGAGCGTAATAATTTTAAAATTGTCTTCACTTTTTGTGTGCTACAACGTGTCCCTAAGTCATTTTCCCATTTTTTTAATGTAAGGCGGGACCTCCAAGTCGTCACCCGCCGCTAGAATTTTATATATCCGCCCTATATTCTTTCTTGAATTTACCCTTAGACAGAGCTTCTCTAATGGTCTATACTGCTCTTTGTCCCTAAGTGGATGGGGTAATTTTTCAGCAAAGTGACCCAATTGGAGGTACCGCCAGACATCTAAATTCATTAAACCCGTGTCTTTTTTTAGTGCATGAAACATTTTAATTTTACCTTGGTGTATTATATCCTTTAATTGTGCATTCTCTTTTATTTTACCCAATTTCCCCCCACTTCCTTTTTACCCGGCGCAAAGAAATCATTTTGTCTCAAATAAATCAGTGGGGAATTATATGTCCATTTTTTTTTTTTGTGTGAATCCGATCCCAAATTTTTAGTGCTGTGTATGTGATTTCGTGTGTACCTAATCCCATGCCTCTATATTGTGGGGGATTCCAAATTATTCGTCCCAAATGTGTACCACTCATTTCTCTTTCTAAACTGACCCATCTTTTTTCATTCGCCTCCTTCGCCCACTCGATTAGGGCAATCGCATTATGGTATTTTTGGAAATCCGGTACCGCTAAACCCCCTTGTTTCTTACTCCTGCTTAAAACATTAAAAGCTATTCTCAGTTTTTGATTATTCCAGATGTATTTAGATATTAACCCTTTTAATGTTTTTAAGTATATTTGTGGAAGTGATATAGGTAGCATCTGCAGCTTGTAGAGTATCTTTGGGGCCAGAATCATCTTAGTCACATTAATCCTGCCTATCCAGGAGAGAGATGTTAATGAGAGCTTTTTTATTTCACTTTTAATTCCGTTTAGTAAGGGAATAAAGTTAGTATTGTATATTGCTTTGAGCGTGGGTACTAGTTTAATTCCCAAGTAATTGATCTCTTTTTGCCAAGGGAAATGGAATTCTTTTCTCAGTTTCTCTTCTTCCTGCTTACTGATATTAACATTTAATATTTCGGATTTGCTTGGTTTTATTTTCAGATTTGAGATCTCTCCGAATTCCTTTAGTATCTTAAGCAGGTTCGGGATCGTTGTTCTTGGGTTAGTTATGTAAAACAGAACGTCATCCGCAAATGCTGCGAGTTTGTGTTCTTCTGTCCCAACCTTAATCCCTTTAATATCCGAGTTTTTTCGGATAGCTGACAACAGGGGTTCGAGGGATAGCACGAACAACAAGGGAGATAGCGGACACCCCTGTCTAGTGCCATTTTTCATTGTAAATTTTGGAGAGGAAGTTCCGTTTTCACAAATGCCTGAGGTTCATTATACAGAACCTCTATCCATTTGATCATACGAGGGCCAATTCCCATTGCCTCCAGGGTACCAAGCATGAGTCCCCAGTCTACCCTGTCAAATGCTTTTTCAGCATCCATTGACAGGAGTAGACCTGGGGACCCACCGTCTTCCAACGCTCGGAGCAAGAGGAGGGAGCGCACCCCATTATCCCTCCCCTCTCTTCCTGGGATAAATCCAACCTGGTCCGGATGGACCAGGTCGGTTAGCCTCTCTTTCAACCTGGACGCAAGTACTTTAGTGTATAATTTAGTATCCGCATTCAGGAGAGCTATGGGTCTATAACTCGAGCAGAGTGTACTATCCTTGCCCTCCTTCAGAATCAAAGTTATTGAAGCTTGCAGTGCCTCCCCTCCCATTTTAAATTCCGACCCGAGACCGTTCATATACTGACACAGCCTTGGAACTAAAATTTTACTAAATTTTTTAAAATAAAGGGAAGAGAAGCCATCTGGGCCAGGACTTTTACCTAATGCTGTTTCCTTCAAGGCTTTGTATATTTCCGCTTCTGTAATGGGTCGGTCCATCAAAAGTCTTTCCTCCTCTGGCAAGCAGGGTAGTTTGTTTTTTTCCAAGAACCCTTTAATTTTCTCTAGGCTCTTTTTGTCTTGTACTCCTTTCTGACCTACTGAATAGAGGGCCTCATAATAGTTTTTAAACACTTCAGCTATCTCCCTTGTTGTATGCGCCACCCCCCCACTCCCGTTTTGAATTTTTTCAATATAGTTAAGAGCCCTCTGTTTTTTTAGCTTTCCTGCTAAATATTTATTTGTCTTGTTATCCCAGCGGTATCTCTCTCTTGCCCTAATATTAAATGACCTGTTAGTTTCCTGTTCTCTCAGATCTTTAAGTTCATCTCTCTTTTTAACCAGTAAATGAAAAAGTTCCTGTTGTTGCCCAGTTTGTTTCTTGTGTTCTTGCTCCAGTCTATAGATCTCATCGGTTATTCTCGACATTTTTCTTTTTTTTTCCCTTTTTTCCCCAGCGCCAATGGAGATGAGGATACCCCTGATATACACTTTATGCGCTTCCCATAGGGTGGCGCTGGAAATTTCTTCAGTATCATTGACTCTAAAGAAGAATTCAATTTCCTTCTGTATCAGTTCTACTATTTTTCCATCTTGTAACATATTTTCCTCTAGTTTCCAAGTATACGATTGTCTCTGTATTCCGGGTATCGCGACCCTCATTGACACCGGGGAATGATCCGACAGGGTAGAAATTTCTATCTGTGTGGCCCTTATTAGGTCTAACATTCTATGCTCAACCATAATGTAGTCTAGTCTAGAATACGTCCCGTGTACAGGGGAGAAGAAGGTGTAATCTCTTGTTTTCTCATGTTGTACTCTCCATACGTCTATCAATTGACATTGTTTCATCTTGAGTTTTATCTTTCGTAATAACCCCTTGCTTGTCCCCTGTGCACGGGACGTACAATCCTGCTCTGGCTCTAGGCAGAAATTAAAATCCCCGGCAAGTATTACCTCCCCCCATCTTAAATTTTGCAAGTCTGTTTACAATCTGAATCAGAAACTTTATAGGGTTTTTATTGGGGCAGTATACATTTGCCAGGGTCAGGTACCTATCACCCAATTTACCCTTTAGAAACAGGTACCGTCCCTCAGGGTCTGTTATCCTATCAGTTAGTATAAATCTAGTCTGTTTCTCGAACCCTATTGCTACCCCCTTCGCCCTACTTATGGGGGAGTCAGCATAGTACCATGTCTGATAGTTTTCAGCATTCAATTTAGTATTTGTTTCCTGGGATAAGTGGGTTTCCTGCAGGAATACCACATCTGCTCTGTACTCCTTTAATTCTTTAATTAATTTAAACCTCTTGATCGGAGAGTTTAACCCTTTTACATTATACGTTACCAGATTTACCTCCGTCATATATTCGTCTTAGTTAAAGTGCTACATTATTTTCCCAACTCCTGCCCTCTTTTTTTGATTGTACTTCTTTGGTTTTGCAAGGTGGGTGCACTAATAGCGCTGCTGGGAAACCCCAGGTATACTTTATATTAGCCAGTCTCAATTGCTCTAATAAAGGTTTTAATTGCCTTCTCCGGGCCAGGGTTCCTGCAGAAAAGTCTGAAAAGACCTGTAAAGCTGATCCTTCGTATTGCAGGGGGGGATTCCCTCTGAGTTTCCTCCAGATCTTTGCTTTGTCTTCAAAGAGATGGAATTTAATGATTACATCTCTTGCTACATCGTCCCTTAGACCTGGGGGTTTACGCACCCTATGTACCCGATCAATCTTCAGGTCGTCGTTTTCCCCTCTCTCCAATAATGGGTTGAAGATTTTTCTCATTTTAACCGTCAGGTCTTCTCCCTGTTGTTCTGGGATTGCTCTTATCCTCAGGTTTTGGCGACGTCTTTGATTTTCTTGTTCTTCTAATTTGTACACTATGTCCCTATGTTCTAATTGCATTTTCCTCACTTGTACTTTTAGTTCTAATATTTCCTGCGCCTGTTTTTCTGTTACTTCCTCTACCTCTTCTACTCGTCTTAACAGGTGACCCATATCCGTCCTTACATTGGAAATTTCTGTTTTTATTGAGGTTTCCAGCTTTGCGAACATTTCTAACATCTCGTCCTTTGTAGGAATTTGAGCAATATTCCTTTGAACTTCAATCCTGCTAATATTGGGGTCAAACTCACTGTCCATTTCCTCTCTGGAGTAGGCTCCCAGATCTTCTGTGGGTATTATTACTGATATGGGCTCCTTTTTTTTTTTCTTTTTTTTTTTTTTTTTTTTTTTCTTTTGCCCCCTGTGGTTTTTTCTCTACTCCGGGGCTTTTTGAACTGACTTCTTTTAGATATTTCTGGATTGTGCTTGAATTTAAACTTTCTTTTGGGTTTTTGGGTTCGTTGGTTTTTTGTGACCTTCCCTTCATTTTCCCCTCTATAAGCTTCTTTCTCCCCAGGGTAATTCCCCTTACTTCTCCCTCCACCTTCCTCTTACGTCACCTCTACGCGTCTTTTTTCCTCCCTTTCCTTCTTCTTCTCCCCTTCTTTAGGGAAGGGAAACCCAAACCCTATGTTAGGGGGGTTGGGGGATAAACCTTTTGTATGCTTGAGGGAGTGCTCTAATTCCCACTTTCACCGCTCGCACCTCTTCGTGGGATGTGGAGAGCTGATCTAATCAGTGTGGTATCCTTTCAAACAGGTTTTACAATATTGATCTCGCATTGATTTAGTTGAAACTTGCCTCCTCTCCAGGTCTCCACCCCATCCTCCCCTAGAACCTTGGTCCATACACTGGTACTCAGAGGGCGAAAAAAGACCAAACAAACAGAAAGTCAATTAACACCCTGAGACGAAAAAGAGGCCCGAATGTTCACTGTAGATTTAGGGTTAGGGTATATACCAATGTGCGGTGAGCATGCCGGAGCTTTTACAGCCCCCTCTCCCTCCTCTGTCCCAAGTAGAAAAAGGAAGTCGCTGGGCCGCCCAGCGGACTGACAGTGAACTTAGGCCCGCAAACAGTTACAATAAATAAAAAAAATAAAAAATAAAACAGAAATTCCGCAATTGGTTTTTCTTATTCCCTCCCGGCTTCGTACTGTTCTAATGCTGTGATAGAATAGTAATGTTATAATAATAACTGCTTGTTTCTCTTTGAAATAACCACTTTGCAGGGATGGGATAAAATGCTTTGTAGTTGCCTCAATTGCAAGTTGTTTTGCTGGGCCCTCCTATACATTCGTTTGTATACAGCACATACCTCCTGAGTCCTATAGGAGATTTTTCAATCTTGTTCCTTTCATGTATCACAGTCAATTATCATAGTCAGTATGAGTTACCTGAAGGGTGGGAGAGGAGGGATATACCTTCACCGTCCACCAGGTGGCCAGCTAATTTTCGGACCTGCCGTCTATTAGCCGATCCTCAGCAGGATCTCCCGGCCGCTGCTTTTCACCATTTACTACCGCTCAGGGGGGAGACAAAAAAAGAAAAAAAAAGGGCACATCAGATTCACGCTAGGTGAGAGAAATAAAGGGGCCAAGCAGTGTGGAGGCGACGAGGCGGTGGAGCAGTCACAAGCCGGGCAGAGAAGAGATACGGAGCGGAGCGATGGGGAGATTAGAATCCGGGCAGTAACACTCTAGATGGAGCGGAACAGCGGGGGGGGTACGAAGCGGGGCAGCGGGGAGGAGAGGAGCGGTACGGGGGGGGGGTACAAGGCGGGAGACACCAGCTGGCTCGGGCAGATCAGTGATTCTAAGCGCACGGGTCTATGCCTGTGTGTAACCGTCACTCACCGCCTTCCCCATCCGGTCCGTCTGCCGCTCGTCAGAGTGCAGAGTGTGGGTCTGCCAAGTCAGCCGCCTGCAGGGTTTAATGGGTAAGCTGGAGTCCCTCGGAGCTTAGCGTTCTCTCACTACGCTTCGCTCCTGCTGGATTACCGGGACCTCTTCCATTTCCTCTCGCAGAAGCCGCAGTCAGGCCCCTCCCCTACGTCTCTCTACGTCCGGCTCATCCCCCCACAAGCTGCAACTTTCTTCACTGGAGAACCATTTATAATTTCTTTTCCACTTCACAATTATGTGCCACTTTGTGTTGGTCTATCACATAAAATCCCAATAAATTACATTTGCGTTTTTGGTTGTAACATGACAAAATGTGGAACATTTCAAGGGGTGTGAATACTTTTTCAAGGTACTGTAAAGCAGTGGTCATCAACCCTGTCCTCAGGGCCCACTAATAGGCCAGGTTTGCAAGATAACTGAAATACATCACAGGTGATATAATTTGCTGCTCAGTGATTGCAGTATTCTAGTCTGCATCTCCCCAAGGTAATAAATAAAACCTGGCCTGCTACCAGGCAAACTTCCCTCCCCTCTTCAGCTCAATAAGGACCCTACTCCTACAATGGCAGAAACACCTTCCTAGGCAGGAAAACCTTGGTGAAGCTGACGATCCTCCCAAAACTCTTCTATCTTTTTCAAACATTACCTATTCCCGTACCATATAGCCAATTGAGGCGACTGCAGGCAGATCTACTTAAATTGACATGGGGTCATAAACTGCATAGAATACCCCAATCAGTAATGATGGCCTCACGCATGGACGGAGGTCTTGCATTCCCCAATCTTGTTAACTACTACCAAGCAGTCGCCTCATGGTATACCCAAAGATCCTACAATAAATGGTCGGAAATTGAAAAAATATGGATGGCCCGACCCACCCCAACAGTCTGCTCTGGAGCGCGAATGCGGAGGTCCCTCCTGAACGCCTACTGGGATCTATGTCTCAGCTGCGCACCTGTGGCGCAGGATCTCTAGGACACAAAAGCTGTCATCTGAGAGATCACTCCTGACCTTGTTCGTCTCTAATCCCCAAACTCCATGATAGTCTAACACACCAAATGTCTTACCCATGGGCATCACAAAATCTCTTCCATTTGGGGTCCCTGGTAGACCACAGATCGCATAAGCTATTGTCCTATGCAGATCTTCAGGCCAAATTTGACCTCCCTCATCGAGGGTTTTACAGCTATTTACAAATACGCCACTTCGCCTAGACCATCTCACCCGACCTACAATTCTCCCCCCCATCTCCCTTTGAAAATGTAATCCTAGCGGCCACAGCCCAGAAGGGCTTAATATCAGACATATATAAAATAATAAATGCCTTTCCTATGGAATCTAAAGGCAAACACGCCTATATGCTCAAATGGGAAAAGGCTCTTGTGGAAGAGATCTCTATGGAACAATGGCGGGTGCTATGGTCACAGGCAGCCAAAAGCTCCCTCTGCACCTTGTACAAGGAAAATGCGTACAAAATACTTTTATTTTGGTACATGACCCCTGATGTTCTCCACGCCATCTATCCCTCAACCTCTAGTTGTTGCTGGCGATGCCATTTAGACAAAGGCACACTTTTTCATATTTACTGGAGGTGTCCACTGATTGTCCCCTATTGAAGGGAGGTCCAACAACTATTAACCCATCTTCTGGACACACAACTCCCCTTACCCCCAAATCGTTCCTACTAGGCATACCCCATCCGCAGCTATCCGCACCCCAAAAGAAACTAACTAGACATATATTAACAGCAGCGTGCTGCCTCATAGCCTTTAATTGGAAAAAAAAACATCCCCCTGATCCAGGTGCCCTACATGCCAGAATTAAAGACGTAGAGCTGATGGAGAAGATGACCGCCAGGATGAAAGACAGGCTGGAAGCACACGATATAGTATGGAATCCCTGGAACCTCTGGGAGATCCGAACCTGATCAGACATGCTGGACCACCATGGTGAACATCTTCTCTTACCCTTTTCTCTCCCTTTCTCTTTCCCCTTTCCTATTTCTCTTCAAGAGTATTCTTGCGACTCTTGTTATTCTTTTAATGCAGTTACAGTTACCTACTTGTTCTAGGAACACAGGTCCCTCATTACTTACTAGCATAGAAAGGCATAGCTGATAGTGACCTGTGAAGAACTCAGCGACTGTGGATAAAAGGCTTAGATTTGTTCCTATCTCTTCCTCCCCTTTTCTTTATTTGTTTTTGAGCCTTTCTTAAAAGAGCGAATGCATACAGCACATTTCTTATCCTGTTTACTTGATTTATTTGTACTGCACATATCTTGAATAAAACGTTATTTGCAAAAAAAAAAAACCTGGCCTGTTAGTGGGCCCTGAGGACAGCGTTGATGACCACTGCTGTAAAGTATACCTAAACCCAAGACCAAAAATGCAATTTATTGCAGCTTACCACTTAGATGTAGCACCCTGATGTTTTGGGCAGGGTTGCTAGTAAATATATTTGCCAAGTGATAGTTGCTTTTGCTAACTGATAGGTCAATTGATTTCACCCTAATTCTGGAATTGCTGCACTTCTCTCTTCTGTCACTAGATGGCTGGGTATCTGGTGGCATTAGATAAGACAAGGGCATTGCAAGGACAGATTAGGAATGAATGGGGTGTCTCAGCCAATGGGCCGGGATTTTCTTGGGTCCCTTGGCCTGCTGGGAGAGCCTATTTATTTGGGTGAGGTCAGGTGATCGGGGTTCTGTGCCACCTGGACAGCTGTTTGTGTGTAGTGCTGCCCCGGGCTCCTAGGCCAGAGCTTGAGGCCTATCCCGGGCACATCTGGCTATTAGGCTGTCTGAGGGCCTATCCAGAAACAAGAGAGCAGCATAGGGTTGGGATTGCAGCTTGCAGTCCAGCCAGAAGTGATGGTTCTACCGGCCGGAGAACCTGTCGTGGTCAGAGGTAGGGGGGAAGCTGTCGCCACTAAGGGGCCATCCACCTTGTACCGGGGACCACTGTGAGTAGCTGAAGCAAGTACCAGAGCAGTATTCTTCAGCAGACGTCAAGCCAGGGACCCAGCCAGTGGAGATGACGCTTGTAGAGCAATATCGTGTGCCAGGGACCGAGCAGGCTAGTGGGGTGATGCTTGAGGAGTATCTGTGAGTGCCAAGCTAGGGACCAGTGCTGGGACAAGGTCAACTAGAGCCCAGGACGAACATGCCAAATTGCGCCCCCCTACCCAAGATGTACAAGCATCACGTGTCAGCAAAAATCCCCCCCCCCCAAAATCAAGGACTTACCTGCATGTTTACCCCTAAGCATAAATTCCCCCTCCTCCCAGTACAAATCCACCCCCTTCTGAAATTCTTCCTCCCAGCATAAATCTTCCCTCCGCCCCCCCTTAGTTAAAATCCTTTTATTCTGTGTATGCTCCCAGCACAACCCCCCCCCCAAAAAAGAATTTTAACATAAATCTCCCTTCCTAGTACAGATCCTCTACCCCTTAAATTTCCCCACTGAGCACAAATCCCCCCCCCCACTTTAAATCCCTCCTCCCAGCGCAAACTCCCCTCACCCTATCCTCCATCCTAGCATAAATGTCTCCTCCTAGCACAAATGAGGCCCAAAACATCCCTACTACCACAAATCCCCCCACCAGGAATGTCCACTCCTAGCACAAATCACCCCCTCCCTCCCCTACCATATTAACTTTTATAGCACAACTCCCCCCCCCCCCACCAAATCCCCTTCCTAGCACAAATCCTCTTCCCCATCCCTCCTCTCAACACAAATCACCACTCCTAGCACACCTACCAAAAAAAATTCCCTTCCCAGTACAATTCCTACCTCCTGTCACCACCAAATTCCCCTTTTCAACACAAATTCCCTCCCCCCAATCTCCTTGTGGTGCCCCTGTACCTCATATGATACCACAGTTCCCAGGGCAGCCGCCCCTCCTGCCCACCCCTTGTCCCGGCCCTGCTAGGGACCCAGCAAGGACGCGGGGGGCGACGCTTGAGGAAGATACTAAGTTAGAAGATTGGAAGAGCTCAAGGGATTTGGTGGCAGTGGATCAGCAAGTCTAGTGAAAGACTGGAAGCTCGGTTGAGTGAAGATCTACAATAGGAGAGTGTAGAAGTGAATAAGTTCATTACAACCTTTGTTAGAAACTGTTTCAAGATTGTTGCCATAGGAGACAGCGGTCCTACTCATGCAGATTTGGTGTCTTGCTGGATGCCTTTCCCTGCGTGGCTGTCTACCTATAGAAGTCTCGGAGTCTGCTAAATTAACATTGCAACTACTAAAGGGTGTCCTGGCCCTAACTCTCTCTCCACCAGTTCTGATTAAGAGACAATAAAGCTCTTTGCATTCAAGAAGTGTCTGGCGCCCATTAATCTACCTTGCATTGCACCCACCATGCCCCGTAACCCACTCTACACAGAAGAATGTCAGCTGTCCCTAACTCTGGAGGTCACCATTAGGCCTGGAGAGGCTCTGGACTTTGCTACAGATGTGATGTCTGCATTTGTTGTTTTTTTTTTCAGGCTAAGAACATTTTCAGAAAGTACAGATAATGCCTGCTTATCTTACCAAAAATGTGGCTGCAGCAATGAGCTTGGTCTAATTTTTGTTTTTCAGCCATTGATCAGCTGTTCAACAAAAATGATCTGGTTGGTTCTTCAGCTCCCCGATCACTTTTATGGTAGTGAGAAGGGCCGACTCCCTCCATAAAATATGAGGTTTCGCTGGTAAATAAATACCAGATATGTCAAGCTTGAAAATTTAGGTGCACCCATGGAGTGGTGACAAACTTTGGTACACAAACATTTTTCTATAGGCGATGCTTTACAAGTCATAATTTTAGAGTTAAATGTGACTAATAGCCCTAGAATTATTGCTCTTACACCGTCATACACTGTGTACAGATCGTGCTCAATTAGCTGCTTACCCAGCCAGGGAATGACAACTCTGAACCAAGACATGACTTAATACATGTGGCGTCTTTTGTTCATTTACCAAAGGGAGGATCAGCGAATAGATATTTGCTGAATTCCTTCCACCCTACCCAGCAACATCCACAATGGTCGTTCTAGGCCTTCATGTGGGACAGCAGAGCCCAGGAAACATGACGGGCAGGGCTCAAGTCCTGCGGGAATGCATGGAAACGGAGTTCCTGTACATCTTCCACAACAGGAACTCAGTGTCCTTCAAGACTTTGAAGTATGCAAGCTGTGTGGCAGGTGCTACACCAGCAGCTGCCGACACATGACAGCTTCCGCTTCGACCTACCTGTCAATCACAGCTAGCTGACGGGTAGATCAGGTCCCTGCTGCTAAGAGATTGTATTTAGTCAGACCTCTTGTGATGTGCTCCTCCCCGCCGGCCCCTCCTGATTTTCTGTCTCCTCATCCCCCCCCCCCCCAGTCTCCTGCATACTTGTTCTGTGTGTCCCGCTGAATCTCCCCCTCCTCTATCTTCAGAGAACCCCGAGGAGGAGCACAGCTATTCTGCTCACAGGACATGCAGGGAGAGAGGTGAGCTGAGGGAGGAACATCAGTTTGGGGTGGTAAGCTGAGCACAGTACCTGGCAAAGTTTAATGCCAGGAGGGAAGTTTATGTGGAAATATGTGAAGGGTTGGAATAGCAGCGAGCGTCGGAGCTCTGCAGAGTTTGCAGCCCCCCAAGCTAACATACATCTCCTAAGTAGGAACACATCACTATCTCCCCAAGCATTCTGTCCAGATAATTTGCAGTTAATTTATGACCTTTCCGTTTAACCCTGTGTTATCCAAACGAAAAAAAACATAAACACTCTATATACAAAATAAAATTCCCCAATAAAGATCAGAACATGATGTTCACATTTGCATGGAAGCACAATTAAATGAATGCTGATTATTCAGAGAATTACTGTATTTATGTTTATGTACTAACAGTTAAGCTTCATACACACAATATGAAAATTGGATGAAAAATACCACTTTAAGTGGTTAGTACCTTTGTAAATTCCTGAAACCAAAAATTAAAAAAAAATTCCAAGAAAAAGAAAATTCCTAACGAAAACCAAAAGAATCAGATGAGTGATCCTTATATAAAATAGTGCTTATAAATCACAGTAACTTATGATAAGTGTGTTTGGACAGCGCATATAGTTGCTATCTAATATCAAGTGTATAGTGCATCCAGTGTCCCATACGTCTGCCCTCCAGATGGGACAATGATATGTGACTAAGCAATGTGCAAAAAAGAAAAAGAAAAAAGTACATGAAGTCAAAGGGGGGGTCAAACCCACACCCAGACTGAAACCAGTCATAATTATTAATTAACAATATTCCCAATGGGTTAGAGATAAAAGTGAAAAAAAGAGAAACAAAAAATAGAGCAAATAAAAGTGAAAAAAAGAGAAATAACCCCAAAATACATTCTGTTGCTTCTCCTGAGTACGGGGATACCACATGTGTGGGACTTTTTGGGAGCCTAGCCGCGTACGGAACCTCAAAAACCAAGCACCGCCAGATGGCCATTTTGGAAAGTAGACACCCCAAGCTCTGAGAGGTATGGTGAGTATTTTGCAGATCTGCTTTTTGTCACAAAGTTTTGAAAATGTAAAATACTCACCATGCCTCTCAACAAATAGCTTGGGGTGTCTTACTTTCCAAAATGGGTCATTTGGGGGGTTTTGTGCAGTGAATTATTTTCCCAAAAAGTCCCACACATGTGGTATCCCCATATGTACCAGTGAAAAAAAAAAAAAAAAATCTTTTTTACATACCCAGGGTAAATTAAAATAAAAGCAAAATAAAATTGAGTTTATTAGATTTTTTTTATAACAAAAATAGACAAAAAATAAAAATTGTCCAACATGAATAATATTAGCATTGTTATGTACCAGTGCACATACCCAGGTATATAAGCAAATATATATGTTATATAGACATAAATTGTCAATAACAAGAAAAAGTGATGATATATTTGTATAACCAGGTGTGTAAAAATAAAAATAACAATTATATTAGAAAAAATGTGTCCACCAGGAAAAATTATTATATAGATTAGTGAAGAGCAGTCCAAAGTTAATGATTTATATATCGCTGTATCCAGACATGAGTAAACGCATTGGAAAGTGACTCTCATGCTTGATATTTCTCCAAAAGTGACTTTGGTGCTCCCCCTCAAGGTTCCCCACTCACCAGCTCCCTGCACCCCTGCAGGGGCAACAAGCATGCAAGATAGCTCCCTCAGGCCAGTCTCCTCCACTTCTCTTTATTCCTGGTCCTTGAGATGGAATTCCAGGCGCATAGACTATCCTGTTGTTTTTGCAACTGGGAATGCGTGGATCTGGTCCTCACAGAAAGAGAAAAAAGCAGAGGCTCCCATGGTGTAGTAGGTTCAGAAAAAAGCAGATGCTTCCATTTATTTATAAATCCTAATGTAGATGTGCTGTGGCGTACAATAGGTAGTGGGTAAGTGGTGTGAAAAAATCATTCAGAGAAATAACAAGCGCGGAACGAGCAGCATGCGGTCCAGCTGCGTTCCACTCGCTTAGCTTCCTGGGGGAAGAAGTTTCAACAAAAAAAACCCCACTACACAGGTTTTTAGTAGTTTATTAGACAGCTCCTGGGGTCTTCTTACAACTTCGGGGGTCTTCTCGCCGGGCTCCTCCGCTATCTTCTGCTCTTTTACCGCTCTTACTAGCGGAAGAGCCCGGCTTTCTCCTTCATCACGCCGTCCGGGGGTCTTCTTCCGACTTCCGAAAAAAACAGCGTAGGGGTCCCCCCAAAGTCCATACCAGACCCTTATCCGAGCATGCAGCCCGGCCGGTCAGGAAAGGTGGTGGGGACGAGCGAGCCCCCCCCTTCCTGAACCGTACCAGGCCGCGTGCCCTCAACATGGGGGGGTGCTTTGGGGAAGGGGCACGGTAGTCTCGGCCATGGCACACATCTCTGAAGGAACGGCACGGGCAGGGCCGCCATCAGGGGGGTAAAGCCCATACACTTGTAAGGGGCCCCGTTGTATGGATGGGCCCGGCCGACTGGCAGGGATGTGAGAAGGTAGGTCGGGTGTAGAGGACATCGGGCTCTTTGTTGCCACCTCTGGCTATTTCCTGCATGTGCACCCCTCTGCCTGTGGAAGCAAGAGCTCAGACTAGGATCACCTTACAAGTAAGGGCTGTTGTGCAGGGGGGGGGGGGGGGGGGGGGGGGGGTACTGTGTGTGTGTGTGTGTGTACATGTCTTGTTTGTGTACATGTTTCTGTGTGTACTGTACATGTCTGTGTGTACTGTACATGTCTGTGTGTGTACTGTACATGTCTGTGTGTACATGTCTCTGTGTACATGTCTCTGTGTGTGTGTGTACATGCATGTCATATATACACATGTAATTGGGGCTGAGAGCGTACAGGTTTGGGGGGGGCTCAGATCGTACAGGTGTGAGGGGGGCTCAGAGCGTACAGGTGTGAGGGGGGCCCAGAGACTATATAGTGGCCCTAGAGCAGCCACTATATAGTCGTGGAAACGCCAGCATCCATAGCTGAGCAGGGCTGGTATATCAGAAGTATGAATTAAAAAGGAGAGCCACTAGACACAATCAAAATATAAAATATGACCCAAGATATCTAGTGGGGGTCAATTAACCACCTGATTACTTTGCACTTAAACCTCCCTCGTGACCAGACCAATTTTCAGCTTTTGGCGCTGACGCACTTGGAATGACAATTGCGCGGTCATACAACACTGTACCCAAATGAAATTTTTACAATTTTTTCCCCACAAATAGAGCTTTCTTTTGGTGGTATTTAATCACAGCTGGGGTTTTTATTTTTTGCTAAACAAATAAAAAAAGATGGAAAATTTTAAAAAAATATATAAAATCATGTTTAATAGTTTGTTATAAAATTTTGCAAACAGGTAATTTTTCTGCTTCATTGATATGCGCTGATGAGGCGGCACTGGTGGGCACTGATAGGCTGCACTGGTGGGCACTGATAGGCTGCACTGGTGGGGACAGATAAGTCGGTACTGATGGGCACAGATAAGTCGGTACTGATGGGCACAGCAAAGATGGCACTGATGGGCACGGATGGGTGGCACAGATGGGCACTAATGGATGGCACTGATAGATGGCACTGATAGGTGGCACTGATGGGCACTGATAGGTGGCACTGGTAGGGGACACTGATGAGCACTGGTAGGGGACACTAATGAGCACTGGTAGGTGACACTGATGTGCAGCACTGGCACTGTGGGCACTGACATATGGCACTGTGGGGACTGACATATGGCACTGTGGGCACTGACATATGGCACTGGGGGCACTGATAGATGGCACTGGGGGCACTGACAGATGGCAGTGGGGGCACTGACAGATGGCACTGGGGGCGCTTTTATTAGAAAAGAAGGGCACCATGGACCCTGGGCATATTGCAGTGAGAGGGACTGATGTCCCTCTCACTGCCGCCGTTGATCGGCTTTTTTTTTTCTCCTCGTGCTGCCAGCGCGAGCAGGAAAAAAAGCCGATTACCGGCTCGGTTACCATCACATGATCAGCTGTCATTGGCTGACAGCTGATCACGTGGTAAGGGGTCGGGATCGACCCCTTACTCGGATCTGTGATCCAGCGAGTCTCACAGACTCGCGGATCACGGAGCGCACCGTGCGCGCCCTTCAGGGGGCGCGCAGGCAGCTCGTTGCCGGGACGACGTCAATAGACGTCGTCCCGGCACATCAGATCCGCGCTGTAGCCGTCATTTGGCTATAGCGCGGATCTCAGCTAGTTAAGAATCTATAGGAATGGCTTGTATGAATTGGTCTCAATGATTCCAGGATAAATGGTAGCCAGTTTTTCTATCCATAAGGTCTCGGCCCGCAAAATCCTGTTATCCCAATCCCCACCACGACGGTTAGGGGGAACCACCTCAAGAACAGAGAAAGACACTACACTGTTGTCAAATCTGTGGTAAAGTCCGATATGCCTGGTGACAGATGTAATGATCTTACCAGAACAATGAACATGGTCACGAATTCTTTGACCAAACTCACAAATAGTTTTGCCCACGTAAAAAGCGGGGCAACGACACTTCATTAAATAGATGACACCACGAGTGGAACAATCCGCATGACTGCGGAGTTGGTGCCATTGTCCGTTGGGCAGCTGAACGCCTCTGCCCTCGGTAACCCATGAGCATCGGCTACAGCTGCCACAACGATATGTTCCCCAGGCTAATCTAGAGAGATTGTGAGTAGTTAAATAATGACTGGAGGTAAGAGTATCACGAAGAGAGGTGGCACGTCTAAATTCTAATTCGGGGGTAGATCGAACGTATTTAGACAGAGTTTGGACTTTGGTCAGCAGGTGTCAGTGACGAGCCATCGAGGCTCGCAAACAAGACTCATGAGCAGAGAATCTTGTGATGAACTTAACCGCCTGAACGGGCGTTTCAGATGGTGTCTTATACAAAAGGTCAGATCTAGACCTGCCGTTGGCCTTATTAAATGCCTTTCTTAACAGCGATCTGGAATAGCCCCTTGCCATTAGTCTATTTCGTTTTTCAGACAGAATTCCGCTCAAGCTTGGCTTGCATACACACGGTCACACAAAGGTTCACTGAACTTTCGAACGTCAAGAATGCGGTGACGTACAACACTACGACGAGCTGAGAAAATTAAGTTCAATGCTTCCGAGCATGCGTCAAATTGTTTCCGAGCATGCGTAGGAATTTTGCGCGTTGGAATTGCTACAGACGATCGTAATTTCCGATCGGAGCTTTTTCCGACCGAAAAATTTGAGAACATGCTCTCAATCTTTTGCTGGCTGGAATTCGGCCTGCAAAAGTCCGATGGAGCATACACACGGTCGGAATTTCCGAACAAAAGCTATCATCGGTCTTTTGCTGGCCGAATTTCCGATCGTGTGTACGTGGCATTAGGTGGTGGTGCTGGTGCCAATACACTGCAACCCCTCACAAATACTCTAGTTGAGTGCAGGAATGAGCCCTGCTGCAAAATATTACAGCAAAAATTTTAATTACACGCCCCTGTTAAAGGGGCAGAAAAATTGGGCTTTAGGCACTGGTGCCCAGAACCAAAAATATTCTTAGAAGCTATCAACATGAACATTGAGGAGGAATAGGATAGTCACTCAGCATAACAGGATAGTCACTCACCATCAGCATAGGCAGTCTTCAAGGGATCTCACATTCATAAAAAAAATTAATCTACCAAGCATCGGGTGCTTGGTAGCTGGTGATCCAAGACTTATTCTTTTTTATGAAGGTGAGCCGATCCACCGAGTCTGTGGACAGGCGCACTCTGTGATCGGTTACAAAGCCTCTAGCAGCACTGAATGTGCATTCAGATAGAAAGCTGAATGCAGGACAGGCCAGTAGCTCAATTGCATACTGTGCAAGCTCTGGCCAGTGATCCATCCTCAAGACCCAGTAACCCAGTGGATTTTTGGTTGGAAAGGTCTCCAAATCTGATCTTGCCTCAAAGTATTCCTGCACCATGTAAATCAGATGCTGGTGATGGTTGCTGATCAGACCTTGGGGCTGCGGCCTAAAAAATTGTCTGAACGCATCGGTCAGACGGCCACCTTCTCCACCGCTGCTCCTGTGACTGCCCAAAGCCTCAGCAACACGTTATCTAGGAGGTGCCTCCTCCTCCTCTCTTCTATCAGGCATTCACGTAGAGAAAGTGACCTCATCATCCCCTCCCTCCTCGCCACTGGAGCAAACCTGGCAGTATGCTGCAGCTGGGGGAACATGACTGCCAGTTTCTTGTCCTTCTTTGGCACCCCCTCTCTCTGGGCTCACATTACTGCCTTCATCCTCAACCTGGGTACAAAACGCTGCGCATCCTCCTCCAGCATGTACCCGACACTGTGGTCGAACAGTTCGGGGGACTCCTCAGGACATGATGGTGGGGCTAGGGAAGGGGTAACTGATGCCATTGAGCCAATGGAATAGGCCGCTTTGGCAGCTGCATTGGCAGCCAAACTTCTCTTAGCCTGAGTGACAGAGGATGAGGACTGCATTGTGATCCACTCTACCAACTCTTCTGCATGTTGTGGCTCAACATGGCCAGCTGTAGAAACAAGGACAAGCGTGCCCCAAGGCCACGTGCTAAGGATGCACCGTGTCCATGACCAGCACTTTTGGCTGTAGACACAGAGCATGCATGCCCTCTTTTAGTGGCATGTGAGCGTCTGCCTTTCCTTCCAAAAATCCTTATGCTCCGCACTGCGCATGCGCTGCGAATGCACAGTACACAGCGGACACTTGGTGATAGCCGGACTGTTCGTGTCAGAACACCGGAAGACACGCTGTGTCCTGGACTCTTCCGCGCAAATGCGTAATGCTGGTGTGGAAGGCGCCCGCACATGTGCGGAAAGAACCCCATCACTGTCAGTGCGGAGGTCTCACCGCGCATGCGCGCAAGAGACCACATCTCGTCTGGCGGCGATCACAGAATGCCGCCGGCGCGGGAACTGCTCCCTCCAGTGGAGAATGTTAATACTGTGGGAGCTAACAAAGGGAGACAAATCAAATATACACCGTGTCGGGAAGCCTGTGAATCTCGGGTGGCACTCCCAGGACAGGGGTGGACATAGCAGCAAGCTCCAGGAGACCTATGAAAGGAAAAAAGGACAAAAAGACAATGATTAATTCATTACGAATTGTACTATTGAGACCTATTTTACTTATTTGAATTTTGTTAAGAGAATAACTCTGGTCAATGCTTGATAGTAACCTTACCAAACAGTGACTTGGTATACTTGACCTTGCTATCCCACCATAACTGTCTATGGTGCTGTTTACTCACAATTCTTAAGATCATTTTTAGCGAGCTAAGGAAAAAGGAGAAATCTGAACCCTGTGAGGTGCATGTACAAGAGTGAATTATTAATTTAGGATATTTAATTGTGTTTGTAAATTTCCTAATATACACTTGACGGGCCTGGCAAGGGTAGGAGGGTATGGGAGGAGATCCTCCAACCCAAAACATAGTATTCCAAGTTCGAGAACGGGTGTGATGGCCCGGAACATTGCTTTATATTTGTCGTGTTCATATCAATTATTGATGGTTAAGGGAAAATTCTTTTAAACCACACGGGGAAAGGAAACCCTAAAATTGAAATAGTTTAAATACTATCATGATTATTGATGTAATATTATTTAAGAGAGCTGTTGCAACAACATCCACCTCCCTTTTCCTGTTCCTCCAATCCAAATCCAAACATCCTAGCTAGTTTTGCCAGAAATGTAGCCCTTTAACCTCTTCCCACCTGCCCACTGTCATATGACAGCGGGACAAGACATCTCTTGTTCTGGGCCGTGGTCATATGACATGATTTCCTTCTCTGGCCACTAGGGGGCCGCAATGTTCGCCGGGCACCCGCGATTGCCCAGTAACTGAGCAGGACCGTGGATCTGTGTGTGTACACACGTCCACGTCCTATCAGAGGAGAGGAGACCGATGGCGTGTCCCTTGTACATAGGGACACTGATCGGTCACCTCCCCAAGTCAGTCCCCTCTCCCCACAGTTAGAATCACTCCCTTAGGGAACATATTAAACCCTCGATCACCCCTAGTGTTAACCCCTTCCCTGCCAGTACATACAGTAATCAATGCTTTTTCATAGCACGGATCGCTGTATAAATGTGAATGGTCCAAAAAATGTGTCAAAAGTGTCCGATATGTCCGCCGCAATATTGCAGTCACGATAAAAATTGCAGATTGCCGCCATTACTAGTAAAAAAAAAAAAATTTATAAAAGTGCTATAAATCTATCCCCCGCTTATTGCAATTTTTTTTACCAAAAATATGCAGAAGAATACATATCGGCCTAAGCTGAGTAAAAAAAATTGTTTTATATATATATAAAAAAAAAAACAAATTGGATATTTATTATAGCAAAAAGTAAAAAAATATTGTTTTTTTTCAAACTTGTCACTCTTCTTTTGTTTATAGCGCAAGAAATAAAAACCGCAGAGGTGATCAAATACCACCAAAAGAAAGCTCTATTTGTGGGGGAAAAAATTAATTTATTTGGGTACAGCGTTGCATGACCGCGCAATTGTCGATCAAAGTGCGACAGCGCTAAAAGCTGAAAAATGGCTTGGGCAGGAAGGGGGTGTTTGTGCCTGGTAGACAAGTGGTTAAAAAGGGTGCAAAAGAGACAGACTCGTTTTAGGCCTGGATATATGGGGGCCTTGAGTCTATATATCCATTTTTGTTCAACTTGTAATAATTTTTTGTTCCAATCGCCACCTCGATTCGGAATGTGTACCCAATCTAATGTGGCAAAGGAAATTTTTGGCATTTTGTAATGGTGTTGTGTAACCACGTGTCTCCCAAGGGGGAGATAGATGTTCCCTATCTCCATGCTGTAGACATGTTTTGACATTCTACACCAGAACCTCTGCCTGGTTTTGCCTACATAATACGCAGCACACTCGCAGGTCATCAAATAGACAACTCCACAAGTCTTTCAGTTTACAAAGTGTTTAGGTTTGAAAACCTGTCCGTCTGGTAAGGTGAATACTTTCTCTTTTCTAATTAATGAACAGTGAGCACAATGTCCATGGGAATGTGCCAAGTACTGAACAGTGTTTTTTGTTTGATCTATGGTATTCACTTTTAACCAGTTTGTCTTTTAGAGATGAGGCCCGTTTAAAAGTAATGGAGGGGACTGGGGATACGACATGCTTCACCATGTCATCATCTGTGAGGATGTACCAATCCCTCTTGATGATATTATGTATTTGCTTATGTTGTCCTTCTTACTCTTTGTTGGATATGATTTAAAGAGTAAGATTTTTGTATGTGTACCCTTCCCTGCTAGGACCTTCCTGCATAGACCAGGTCTATACAAGAAAATGTCCTATGGGACGCAGAATGACATGTAAGCCCGGGTCTGGGGGTGTCTCCACCTCCACATGTCCGTCAGCCCTTAGGTGTCCACCCAGCCAGCCAGCCCTGAGCAAGATGGGCCCACAGCCGCGAGCCTGTCCATACCCGAGTCAAGAACTAGATTGAAGTCACCTAGAACGTTATCAGATGCAAACTCTTCCATTTTAGTTGTGATCTGATTCAACAGTCTATATTTGCCGGTGGTGACAAATATAGACCGATAATAGCCCAGGTTAGGGAATGTATCCTGGCATTAATTATGACATATCTACCATCTGAGTCCAGGACCAGGTCCAGAAGCCTGAAGGGGAGGGTCTTGAGCACCAGTTCACTGACCCCTCTGGCAAAATTAGAGAGGGTAGAATGGTAATAGTATCCCACCAAAGGTTTTTTGAGGGCGAGAATCCCTTTCTGGAGTATACATATGTGCTGGTTATACTTAATAAATTGGAAAACCAAGGATCGTTTGGTGGGTTATTTCAGACCCCTGGTGTTCCTTGATAGAATATTAAGAGAAGACATGGAATCTATGAAAAACCTGGGGATTAGGATTATGATATGTTATGGGCCCTGGACTGCGCGGCCAAAACCAGGAAGAGCTTAAAAAAATTCTGTGTAATGCTGAAACATCATATACCTTAGTGTTTAAGTATAACCGTACATAACTAAAAGCAATCATAAAATATATAAGCAGGTGAGCCCCTGTAGGGTCATAACTTCCCCCCCGTCCCCCTTAAACCGAGGATGGTCTCCATCCCGAAACCCGAATTGGCACGCCGTCCGCAAAGGGGGGACCCATGCAAGCAGAGAGCTTAGCCCCTCCGGAAAGTATCTGGGGGGTTCAGACAAGCGGACCAGTTCTCGGCTCTGTGGCTTCCACTGGGATATTCGAGGGGGGCACACGTCAATCAGGGGAAAGGAGTGATCTCTGAAATCCCCCTCGCTGAACATTAAAGAATAAGCGATCAAAGGCGCGAAATGCAGCTTGGTGGTATCCACCGCATCACCGCTTAGTAAGGGAGAGATTTCCCCGTTCAACTCTCCTGCATTCTTATGTTGCTGCAATATACATAACTCAGCACAACAGGTGCAACATTGCCCCCCGGACACCCTTCCCTAGAGTCCCCTCAGGTTTGCCACTGTGTTGCCCTTGGTTCCATTGAAATGTTCAGGAGTGATAAACACAAAGCAGATTAAAAGGGGAGGCCCAAGGGTTTAGGAGCAGATTAGTGACCCTGCCAGAGCGCACAGGGATGAGTCTCAGTAGGCTTAGATTCAGTAAGGCCCCAGAGCCTGGATGCAACAGGAATCAAAAGGGCATCAAAGTGGCACATAACACATTAAAGTAGAACTAACGGATCCACGGGTCAGTGAACATGTGGGAAGGACTCCAGCCAAACAGAGGCTTCTCGTGGCGTGTTAAAGAACCAGGTTAATTCCCCATCTTGAACTCTCAGGCGCGCTGGAAACAATATGCTGTAGTGGATACTTCGAGCTCTCAGCGCCACCTTTACCTGGTCGAAAGATTTCTGTAGCTTCTGTGTCTCCACAGAGTAGTCAGGGAATATCAGTAGTTTGTTACACTGGTAGCGAAGGTCCTCTGCTTTTTGCTTTTTCTCTCCACCGCGTAGTGGGGGGACAGGTGTATGTCGGGTAGGAGGGAATGCAGCATGTCTTCCACAAAGGTAGTCGGATGGTTCCCCTCCGCTCCTTTGGCCAGACCCACGATGCGGAGCCTCTTATTCCTGTTCTCCGTGTCTTTAGCCCTGTATTCCAGGGGCTTGACTTTGGTCTGAAGGGTGCGGAGTGCTGCAGAATGTTTTTACCAACCTCATCCTCTGTGGTACTGACCCTCTGCTCTGTCACTCTAGACCGCAGTTTGCCCATATCCTGTCGCAGGAGGCCTACATCCAGCTGCACAGCCTAGATTTTAGCTGTTAGCGTGGACTGACATGTGGCTATGGCTGCCATTACCTCCACCAGCCAGGGTGGCTGGGGTTCAGCTGACTCCATAGGGGCCATTTGGGAGGCCTTGTGGGAGCCGCGTTTGGTGCGAGTCTCTACATGTGCAGAGAGAGGGACGGCAGCGGTTCCTCCGCAATCTTTGGGAAACAAAGCTTCTTTCCCAAACTTTTTTTAACAACCCAAAAGTCCCAATATAAATATATATATATATATATATATATATACTGTACCTCCCGACTGTGTTAAATTCAGTTTGGATGCAATGTTTGATCCCTCTATCAGCCTCAACTATGCTTTGATAATCCCCATTGACTCCCATTCTAATTTCCCCCATTAAGGATGGGTCTACCTTTTTGCCCAGATAACACAATATGCATATATTTAGATTAGTGAGGTGATAAATATGGACAGAATCCTTGTGTTTCAAGTAAGCCTTTGGAGGCATAATAGCATAATAGCCTGAAATTCAATATGGATAATTGTTTTTTAATGCCAGAAAATAAGTAGTAATTAATTTATTGCTTATTTATTGCTGTAATTACAGGTCTGTCTGTCGCACTCTATAATCCACACTGGTAGTCCACTTATTCTTTTAAAGAGATTTCCATGTCCAATAGCTTGGTTTGCTGGTAAGAGATATTATCACTTCATGTAGATCCAGTTTTCTGGAGATTTTCTTTTTTTTTTTAAAAACCTGCATAATCTACACTATCTGCACAATCTAAAATTGCAGCCAAGTAAAATGACCAGCAAATATATAATGGATGCATGTAGTATCAATTTAAAAGTTTGAATTAAAAAACCATGTAAAAAATTTAAATTAAGTATACAAGTGTGAAAACTGAATGTACGATTTCACAACATAAGCAGATCTAGAGTACATATGCCTATCGGCCAGGGTCAAGAATTTGGGTTAGAAAAAAAAAGATCTAAATTACAGGAAAACATAATTTTTTTAATATGAGTTTTACATTTTTGACCTCTGGGACATTATGGGCTTTGAGGTTTCAGCGATGAGTATATTGGTTAACAATTGGTTCAACCCTAATTTAACCAATTGAAAAAAAAAAAATTGACAAATTCGAATTGCGTAGAAGTCAAAGGTAAACAACCTTTTATGGTTACTTTTGGCCCTTTGGAAGGCTGCTCACCCAAAGTCCTCTTTTGTTTGTTTTGGGGGCGTAGTCTATAGCTACTTAACCACTTCAATACTGGGCACTTTTACCCCCTTCCTGCCCAGGCCAATTTTCAGCTTTCAACGCTGTCACACTTTGAATGATAATTGCGCGGTCATGCAACGCTGTACCCAAACTAATAATTTTGTTCACACAAATGGAGCTTTCTTTTGGTGGAATTTAATCATCACTGTTTTTTTTTTGCGATATAGGCAAAAATAGTTAGAAAATTCAGAAAAAAGTTTTGTTACTGTTATACAATTTTGCAAATAAATAATTGTTCTTCATTTAGCCCAAAATGTATTCTGCTATATTTCTTTGGTAAAAATAACGTAAATCTGTGTATATTATTTAGTCTGTGAAAGTTAGTCCACAAACTATGGTAAATATCTGAAAATTGATCAATTCCAATTTCCCCCCTGCCCCAAAGAAACCCCCCCCATGTTGAGGGCATGTGGCCTGGTATGGTTCAGGAGGGGGGATGCTCACTCATTCCCTCCCGTTCCTGACCTGCATGCTCGAATAATGGATTTAAGGGGGAGCCCACGCCATTTTTTTCACAGACAATTCTTTTTTTTTACATTCAGCTGTCAGTGGGGAACCCTGCTGACAGACGACTCATTGATTGTTCAGGATGCAGCCAGGGGCCATATATTTGCAGGAATTGCTCCCCAAAAAGCTGGGCAGAGAGCGCGCAGTTACTGGCACCTAACCAAAAGCTCCCGATTACTGAGTTTGTGCATTACGTGACTGCCATGACAGCCAATCACGGCGGTCACGTGTTTTCTTAAGCCCTGCCATGACTCCCAGCTTCATAAACCTCTTAAAGGGCCGGGAGGTGCTGGCGTAAAAAGGTTTAAGGGACAAAAAAATGCATGCAAAAATGCATTAAAAATGCAAAACGTGCCTAGAAAAATGCATCAACTGCATGTGAACATAGATTTAAAAGTAGTTTCTGTCTGTTGTGGACTCACTGTATAAATGCATCTACCACAAGAGTTAACTACCCCATGTCACATTTATTTATATATATATATATATATATATATATAATGTGTGTATATATACATATATATATAAGTCCAATGGCTGCAGCATGCCAAGAAAATATATTGGAAAAAATAATGAAAGTGTTTCAAAATTTTAAACTGTTTCTCAGGCATGAAACACAAATGACAGCATATCATGATCAATGGAACCACATTGTGTCATTGCAATTAGTTTACACAGGTGAAATAATCACAAATAAGTAGATCACAGCAAGTCAGTTACTCTCATGGGGAGCCTTCCCAGCCGCCAGAACACAATGATTATAGCCACTGGCGGTAATCAAATGTAAAAAATCTGACAGGCTGGTTGTACCCAAGTCGCTCAGTGGATTGACTTGGGTACAATCAGCCTGCCCATACATGGATTGGATCTCGGCTGGTCCCGGCGGAACCAGCCGAATTTTGATCCATGTATGGCTTAACAGGGAATTTCCCCAATCAACTTCCAGGACATTCCACCATTGATGCACATTGCAATGTTATATATATTTGTACATTCCAGGTTCACTTATGGATTTTCCACTTGTTAAATGTTGTATTCACAATTGATATTTATTGGAATGATATATGAGTATGATCACAAATTGATAGCCTTATCCTTTTATCCTTGCAGTACTACAAGTGTCAACAAGATGACTACCGGCAATGATGTTTGTATACAAATATCTCATCCGGTAGTGCAGTGTCTCTGTTCCCTGCAGATGGGCAGAGATGCCCTCTCACAAAATCCTGCGATCAGGGCCCAAGCGAACGTCCTGGAACAGGTAGGCTTTTATGGCGATCGGTTCACCTCAATATTCACCTGGGATCCCCCTCTCTCAGGCTGAAAGTCCCAACTCACGGTGGAGGCTGGAATCGTGCAGGGAGATCATCTGAGAGACAGCACCTCTACCTCAGGTCTTGTCTTTTTACTGCTTCATCGCTGACTCAACTTTACCTAAGGACACAACATTTTTAAAGTCCCGCAAATTTTTTTTTTTTTAAAGTCAGCAGCTACAAATACTGCAGCTGCTGACTTTTAAAATAAGGACACTTACCTTTCCCAGGGTCCAGCGATGTCGGCACCCGAGGCCGAACCGCCCCTCGATCCTTGGATGCTGCCGCCGCCATCTTCGGTAAGGGAATCAGGAAATGAAGACTTGCGGCTTCACTTCCCGGTTCCCTACTGTGCATGCGCGAGTCGCGCTGCTCAATCCGAATGGTCCCTGCTGTCTCTGGGACCGTGTGTGTCCCAGCAGACAGCGCGGGGGGACAGGAAAAGGCATAGACTCCCGTAGGAGTCTATGCCCGGAAGTGGGTGAAAATACCTGTCTTAGACAGGTATCTGCACCGCCCTCCCCCCTTAAAGGTGCCAAATGTGACACCGGAGGGGGGAGGGTTACGAAAAGTGGAGTTTCAATTTTTGTGTGAACCTCCGCTTTAACTTTCATGTCAGCAAAGCATGCTGGGATTTGTATTTCTACCTGTGTACCAGTCTATGGGGCCACTGTATGTGGGAACTGCATGTCCCAAAATCCATTGCTGCTCTCTCTGCAGTTCAGTACAATCTCTTCCATTGGCTGTTGTAACTGTGCCTTTAATTGGTTTTCCTCTTCCGGCCAATAGGGGCACAAGACAGGCTACTGAATGCAGAGCTCTGTGTGTTAGCTCATATTACATTAACTCGTCAGTGAAAACAGGAAGAAGGGGGGGGTGGAAATTACAACTTACAACTGCTAGCAGGCAGTTCTCCCTAACTCAAGCTGGAAAGCCTGTGTATATTTTTTCCGGCCAGCTTGGCGGGATTGCGAGTTAAAAAGTGAGACACCCGCTACATGTACATACGTAAAAACTTGCAAAAGCAAAACATAGAAGCTAAAAACATGTAATCACATATGCTTAAGATTTGGGCCATAGCGGGCAAGTATACTGTAAGATGTTTGTTACACCGTATCAGGTAAGTGAGCCCCTGTGCGTCAACGCGTTTTGCTGGTTCGCTTTATCAGAACACACGAAGGGATGATGTAAATAGAGACAGGTCTCACTTGCCTGAATGTGAATACACATGCATAAAAATTGGCTCTCCCCAGACGAGCACTGGAGCAACAGGATAAGCCAAATCCCATGTGGTTTAATATGAGCATAAAGTTGGTATTCCAAAATTCGATATATAAGAGGAATCTTCCAACACCTATCCAGATGGTATACAACTTAGAACCCCACCAAGATATACACATGTATTTCTCAAAACATCAATGAACAAGCAGTAGTATAGTATAGTAGGCAGCACGACATTGGGTCAAAAAATTACTGTCACAGGGGAGGGTATATGTCCCTATAGAACGAGCACAGCCAGTCTATGCTGTCAACAGGTAACCCCGGGAGATACTGCTCTTTTTTTCTAAAATAAACGGGAGATACTGCTCTTTAAAAAAAAAAAAAAAAAAGGGAGATACTGCTCTTTTAAAAAAAAAAAACAGGAGATACTGCTCTTTTTTTCAAAAAAAAATGGGAGATGCTGCTCATTTAGGGCAGACCAAATGGCATTCTATATACTCCCACCGCCAGAAGAGACACCTTGTGTGTGCCTTGTGATAAAACGTTGCAGGCATACGTTCTATTGCAACACAGTGTGTTACAATGGGGCTGATTTACCAAGCATTTGCACCATGAGTTGCGGTGCACGCCTCAGCGCAACGGCCGTTTTCGTATTCACAAAGCATTTGCGCCTGTAACACCGAGCAATTCCCCATTTACTATCATGTTGCCAGCACACGGGCAGGCGCGATCTGTGCGCCGCTATAGACCTGGCGCAAGCATTCTTCAACTCAGAAAATAAAAGAAGCTGGAAGTGGCAATATTATGGGGGTGATGTGAGGAAGTATAGATATGACTGTCCAACTAACAAATATGCCCAAAATATAACCGAAAATTAACTTTCTCTGAGCAGGCTTGCTGCACCTGCAAATACACTGCGCTAGGTCAATTTATGTACTGCACATGTGCACGCGGCATTTGCGCCCGTTCATGTGCTCTGGTTTACTGCGCCGGCAAAATCTTAGTAAATGTCAAGCCACGTAGGTTCATTTGCATAAGTTAAACGGGCGCACATCTCAACTTGACTTTTTTTTTTTGCGCTGGTTCACTTCTATGGGTTTTTTAAAGGCGTGGGGGTTCCCCGAAATTCCATACCAGGCCCTTCAGGTCTGGTATGGATATTAAGGGGAACCCTACGGCAAAAAAAAATGGCACGGGGGTCCCCCTCAAAATCCATACCAGGCCCTTCAGGTCTGGCATGGATTTTAAGGGGAACCCCGCGCCAAAAAAAAAAAAAAAAAAGCGCTGGGGTCCCCCTCAAAATCCATACCAGACCCTTACCCGAGCACGCAACCTGGCAGGCCTTAGGAAAAAAGGGGGGGGACGAGAGAGCGCCCCCCTCCTGAACCGTATCAGGCCACATGCCCTCAACATTAGGGGGGATGCTTTGGGGTCCCCCCCAAAGCACCTTGTCCCCATGTTGATGAGGACAAGGGCCTCATCCCCACAACCCTTGCCCGGTGGTTGTGGGGGTCTGCAGGCGGGGGGGCTTATCGGAATCTGGAAGCCCCCTTTAACAAGGGGACCCTCAGATCCCGGCCTCCGCCCCTGTGTGAAATGGTAAGGGTGTACAAAAGTACCTCTACCATTTCACCAAAAAAGTGACAAAAGAGTTAAAAATGACAGGAGACGTTCTTTGACAATTCCTTTATTAAAGTCTTCTTTCTTCTGGTCTTCTTCCTTTCTTCATCTTCTTCTTCCTCCGGTGTTCTTGTTCTCGTTATCAGGCCGCAAGGTTCCATGCATCAGAGGGGAGCGGGGTCACCGGGTGGCCCCGGCCTCCGTTATATAAGACCTGCCAGAAGAAGAGAAGCATCACACAGTGGGAGCCTCCCATTGCGTGGAGCGGCCCAATAATGAAGAAGAGACGCCGTGGAGGAAGATGCCGGACAAGAACACCGGAGCAAGAAAAAGCGGATCGAAGGAAGAAGAAGATGGAGGAAGAAGATGAAGAAACCGAAGGATGAAGAAAGGAAGAAGACCAGAAGAGAGAAGACTTTAATAAAGGAATTGTCTCCTGTCATTTTTAACTCTTTTGTCACTTTTTTGGTGAAATGGTAGGAAAAATACCTCCTTACCATTTCACACAGGGGGGGAGGCCGGGATCTGGGGGTCCCCTTGTTAAAGGGGGCTTCCAGATTCCGATAAGCCCCCCGCCCGCAGACTCGCACAACCACTGGCACAGGGTTGTGGGGGTGAGGCCCTTGTCCTCATCAACATGGGGACAAGGTGTTTTGGGGGGGACCCCAAAGCATTCTCCAAATGTAGAGGGCATGTGGCCTGGTACGGTTAAGGAGGGGGGGCGCTCTTTCGTCCCCCCCTCTTTTCCTGCGGCCTGCCAGGTTGCGTGCTCGGATAATGGTCTGGTATGGATTTTGAGGGGGACCCCCACTCCAATTTTTTTTTTTTTTTGCACGGGGTTCCCCTTAAAATCCATGCCAGACCTGAAGGGCCTGGTATGCTCTTGGAGGGGAACCCATGCCGTTTTTGTTTTTTTTTTATTAAAGTCGCCTTGCCTTGGGGGCGACTTAAAGTCGTGTTGTAAGTCGCCCCAAGTCGTGTTGTAAAGTCCGCCCCAAGTCGTTTTGTAAGTTGCCCCAAGTCGCACTGGAAGTCGTGTTGCCCCTGTGTGAATGGACTTTTAGCGTGCGCTATTATCAATGGCATATTATTATCGCGGTGCACCGGTATATTATGTGTTGCGCTTATGTGTGCGCCGGTTCATACGCTCACTTAATAATTTATCTGGCGCACCAAATATGGTATGAACCGGCGCAGCATTCATTTTAGTAAATCAGCCCCAATGTGTGGAATTGCACATTTGTTTTGTGTTTTAGGCCTCATTCACACGGCCACAAATAGCCATACAGCATCAAGAAGGAGCATATTTCAGGAGACCAAATGTGTTTGTGTACAGCCGTGGTCAGCAGCCTGTGTGAATCCATGACAGGCTGACAAATATAATGACTGAATGCATATAACCGAACATCTGAGTGGTTACATACATATAGGGATTTATGTGCAGCTCAGTTTGCATCTAGGATGAGTCTTTCATTGATTTGTACACGCTGCTGCCTGCAGCTGTATGTAAACATCTGTGACTCCCCTAAGTGCAGAAATTTGATCTGTGCGTGAATGAGGTCTTGGGGCCCATTCACACAGTCTCTGTGGCCTGTAGAGTGTGATGAGAGGTTTGTTTATGTGAATGGAGCTACATTGGAGACAGCCTATGTTACTGTATGGCAGTGGCTGCTCCCCTAATCTATGCGCCCGGCCCCTATTCTACATGCAGGGTGCTGGACGCACAAATTTCAATGTTTTTTTTTTGTATGTAAACTTAAAAAAGGGTAGGCCCACCCAGTTGTGTAACATTAGTGAATGAATATTCGCTAATGTCTTCCTACAGCTGCACTATGAGTCTTTCATTGATTTGTACACGCTGCTGCCTGCAGCTGTATGTAAACATCTGTGAATGAGGTCTTGGGGCCCATTCACACAGTCTCTGTGGCCTGTAGAGTGTGATGAGAGGTTTGTTTATGTGAATGGAGCTACATTGGAGACAGCCTATGTTACTCTATGGCAGTGGCTGCTCCCCTAATCTATGCGCCCGGCCCCTATTCTACATGGGTGCTGGACGCATGAATTTCAATGTTTTTTTTTTTGACGCACATGATTAGAGCCTGAGGCTCTAGGTGGCTTAAAAAAGGGTAGGCCCACCCAGTTGTGTAACATTAGTGAATGAATATTCGCTAATGTCTTCCTGTTTCTCCTCCAGGAAAATCAGGAAGTGGGTCTTGAGACCCGATTGGCCAGGAGTCCTAATACCCAATAGGGCCACGAGTCCTAAGTCCTGATTGGCCAGGAGGAGAAGCGACTTCTGGGACTCGGGAGGAGATGCGGGGGGGGGGGAGCCGCTAAGGCCGCGACCTGGATAGGGTAAGTGCAGGGCTGGCAGGCTACGAGCGAGTGAAGTTGCGATCTATTGATTGAGCGACAGGGGGAAGCAGTGAGCGAGCGACGGGGAAGCGGTGATCGAGCACTGCTTCCCCCCGTTGCTCGATCAATAGATTTGACAGATGCGCAGGTAACTGACCCTGAACTCAGTGTGCATTCGGGGTAACTCACTCAGTCCTGTCAAATTAGGACCTGCCACTGTGTTTATACAGACACTGCATCCCCATGGAGTGACAACAGTTGCCTGCATGCAGATCCAACTGCATAAATAATCCATTTATCACACTATATGACCTACAGCACCTGTATGAAGGAGCCCTCAATTATGCCCCTTTTTATTTTTATTTGTTACTACTTTGTTTTAATAATTTTTTCACAATTTTATTTATTATAATACCCCTGTTGGGGGGCTTTGGTTACATATCAGGGGTATAAACAGACCCCTAATGTCTCACTTTTGAGACAAAGAAAAGGACATATATCCCCAGTCCCCTTCTTTGCACTAAAAGGATGAATAGGAAGTGCTCTCTTCAAAGGCTTCCTATTTCATCCCAAACGGTTTACTATTCTTCATAGAATGTTAACAATTCATCATTTATGAATGTACACGGTGAATGATCGGCCATTGGCTCAGAGCGCTGATCAGGAGATGGGCGGCGGAGCTTTTTCGGTTATGCCGCCATACACACAGGCCGAATGTTGGTGGTTTCTATTGGATGGGCCGATGCTGCCCGACATTCTGCCCATGTGTACTAGGCTTTAGACACCACCTATGTCAATTCTACCACATGCTCAGAATGTTTTTATTGACCTAAACGTCAGGCCAGCCTGTCTGACCAAAATTCTAACTACACAGGATAGAGTTTACTTTAGTAGCATAAACAGCCTGTAATAGTCCTCAATATTCTCCAAAGAAATGTTTGTAGGATCTACCCAGAAATTACATCCAGTGTTCCGAGAGACGCGCTGGACCAAAAAATATGGCACCAAAAGCACTGGCTAGCTGAGAACATTCAGTTCTAAGCAATCAAAACATCAGCTTAAGGCCCCTTTCACACTACTGCGACTTCAAAGTTGGGCGATTTTGCCGCAATTTTAGGGAATGCCTGTGTAACTGCCATCAAAGTCGGACCAAAGTAGTGCAAGGACTACTTTAAAGTCGCAATGACTTGAAGTATTACTAATATAAATGGTTGTCATTGGAATGAAAGGGGCCTAAGAGACAAGACAGGGGATAATGTTAGGAGCTTCAGGAGTTGTCACAAAGGCATTAATAGCTCAAAAAGGAATACTCCAGTCTAAAATCCAGATCAACAGTTTTTCGGTCAAACAGAAACCAACAAATGTTTTGGTGTCACTGCTGGATGGTAAGAAACCCAAATTAAACTGGGGGAGGGAGGGGTTAATTATTATTATACAGGATTTATATAGCGGCAACAGTTTGCGCAGCGCTTAACAAAATAAAGGCAGACATTACAATTACATTACAATTTGGTACAAGAGGAATCAGAGGGCCCTGCTCATTAGAGCTTACAATCTAAAAAGAAAGGGTCAATTGATACAAGAGGTAATAGCTGCGGGGGATGAGTTGATGGAGGAAGTAAAATAGTGTTAGTTAGAAGCAGGATAGGCTTCTTTAAAGAGAAGGGTTTTCAGGGATCGTCTAAAGATGGATAGATTAGGGGACAGTCGGACAGATTGGGGTAGAGAGTTCCAAAGGATGGGAGAAGCTCTGGAGAAATCCTGGAGGCGAGCATGGGAGGAGGTGACAAGGGAGCTAGAGAGCAGGAGGTCTTGGGAGGACCGAAGAGAGCGGCTTGGTTGGTATTTTGGTACTAGGTTAGTGATGTAGCTGGGGGCAGAGTTATGGATGGCTTTGTAAATTATTGTTAGTACTTTGAATTTTATTCGTTGGGTGAGTGGAAGCCAGTGGAGGGATTGGCAGAGAGGGGTGGAGGACACTGAATGGTTGGTAAGGTGGTGGTGTCATTCGTTAAAAAGGGGCGTATTCTGGAAATGTTGCGGAGGCTAAGGCGGCATGATTTGGACAGGGATTGTATGTGGGTCTGAAAGGACAGTTCAGAGTCTAGGATTACCCCTAGCACTCTGGCATGTGGGGACAGACTGATAGATGTGCCATTGATCTTGACTGAGAAGTCAGGGGAAGGAGCACGTGGGGGAGGAAATATTAAGAGCTCAGTTTTAGACAGATTAAGTTTGAGGAAGTGGTTTGACATCCAGACTGATATGTCTGTTAGTAAATCAGTGATGCGTGAGGAGATTGATGGGGTGAGTTGAGGGGCAGAGAGATAGATTTGGGTGTCATCAGCATATAAATGGTAGTGGAAGACATGTGAGGCTATCAGCTGACCCAGGGAAGATGTGTAGATTAAGAATAGTAGAGGTCCAAGGACAGAACCTTGGGGGACCCCAACAGTAAGAGGAGTTGGAGAGGAGGAAGTGGAGTTGTAAGTGACACTGAAGGTGCGATGAGATAGGTAAGATTCAAACCAACGGAGAGCACAGCCATGGAGACCAAGCAAATTTCGTTTTTTGAGGAGGAGGGGGTGGTCAACTGTATCAAAGGCAGCAGAAAGGTCTAAGAGTAAGAGTACAGAATAATGACCGTTGGTTTTGGCTGTTAGTAAGTCATTTGTGAGTTTTAGGAGGGCAGTTTCTGTGGAGTGCTGTGGGCGAAATCCAGATTGAAGGGGTTTAAGAAGGTTATTCTCAATGAGGTGGTCGCTCAGTCAGCTGTAGACTAAACGTTCAAGGAGTTTGGAGGCAAAAGGGAGTAGAGAGATGGGTCTTAGATTGTTAAGATTGGTTGGGTCTAGTGAGGCCTTTTTTGGTATGGGAGTGACTAGTGCATGTTTTAGAGGGTTGGGAAAGATGCCAGTAGAGAGGGAGAGGTTGAAGATATGAGTTAAAGACTGTAGGATAGAGTCAGATGGTGACCGTAGTATTTGAGAAGGAACAGGGTCCAGGGGGCAGGAGGTTAGGTGGGCATTAGAAAAAAAAATTTGTGACTTCCTCTATAGTAGCTGGATTAAAAGAGGAAAGTATTGATTGTGCAGGAGGACAAAGAGTGTAAAGTGAGGGAGATATGTGTAGAGTAGAGAAATCGAGACGAATTGTCTCAATCTTATTTTTGAAGTGATTAGCAATCTCCTGGGCAGTGAGTAAGTTAGTGGGTGGAGGTAATGGAGGACGAAGTAGAGAAGTAAATGTAGAAAAGAGTTGACGGGGACTGCGTGAGAGGGTGTTAATGAGAGTGGTAAAGTAGGTCTGTTGGCTATTCTTTCCTATATAGGGAAGAACCAATAATCTCTCAACAATGGCTGCTCTGGGAGATGACTGTGGAAATATATACATTGACAATGGCCTCTTTTAAAGGTGTAAAAAATGTTTTCCTCTTTTATTTGGGTTTATTTTTGTGTTTTTAAACACATCAAGCATGATGAGTTAAAATAGTAATTCCCCTATAAATAAATGTTAAATCTGCAAAGTGAATAAGGTGATGACCTGCTTACTTTGAATACCATATCATGAATAGATCCTTTGTCGTTTCCGTATTTAAAGTGTCATAAAGACATCTTATTCACTAAGATCTACTTTGCAAGTGAACATCTAGTTTGCTAGGTGGTCCACTTCTATTCCCTTAGTAAATCAATACCAGTGTATTTTTGGTTCTGTTTGGAGCCACCATAATAAGTAAACTGGTAGGTGCTGCAGGGTACTAATCCTGTTGTCAGAAATAGACACTCAACAACAGTCATCAGTTGTCATGTAAGGCAACGGACCAATTCTATGTTTGCTCAGAGCCAATATTTACTAATGACTGATGTGAGGGTTTTATGGAAAATGAAATGCATGCTTAACCGCTTCCCGACCGGCCACTGCATATATACGTCAGCAGAATGGCTCGGGCAGGCAGAATCACGTACCTGTACGTGATCGTGCATGTGCCTGCCCGTGGGTCGCGCTCGCGACCCGGTCGGGAGCTCCGTGACCCCGGCCGCGGGACCAGCGGACCCGATCGCCGCTGGTATCCCGCGATCGGGTTACGGAGCGGAAGAACGGGGAGAGGTCTATGTAAACAAACCTCTCCCCGCGCTTCCTACACTGACTGTCAGTGATCGGCGGTTCCCTGTCATCGGGAACGCCGATCAATGACATCACACGTACAGCCACGCCCCCCTACTGTAAAAAAAACACAACACGTCACACTGACTCCTCCCCGCCCCCTAGTGGTTAACCCCCTAACTACAACTGTCATTTACATAGGAATCAGTGCTATTTAAATAGCACTGATTGCTGTATAAATGACAAATGTCCCAAAAATGTGTCAAAAATGTCCGATGTGTCCGCCAAAATGTCGCAGTCACAATAAAAATCGCTGATCGCCTCCATTACTAATAAAAAAAAAAATATTAATAAAAATGCTATAAAACTATCCCCTATTTTGTAAACGCTATAACTTTTGCGCAAACTAATCAATAATCGCTAATTGCGATTTTTTTTACCAAAAATATGTAGAAGAATACGTATCGGCCTAAACTGAGAAAAAAAAATGTTTTTTTATATATTTTTTGGGGATATTTATTATAGCAAAAAGTAAAAAATATTGCATTTTTTTCAAAATTGTCGCTCTATTTTTGTTTATAGCGCAAAAAATAAAAACCGCAGGGGCGATCAAATACCACCAAAAGAAAGCTCTATTTGTGGGAAAAAAAGGACGCCAATTTTGTTTTGGAGCCACGTCGCATGACCGCGCAATTGTTAGTTAAAGCGGCGCAGTGCCGAATTGCAAAAAGGGGCCTGGTCCTTTAGCTGCAAATTGGTCCGGGGCTGAAGTGGTTAAACTGCCACTCCAATAATAATGGGTTGTAAGGAAAGAGATTAAGCCACAGCTCACTTTTTTTTTATTTATTTTTTTATGTTTTTGGTCTAACAAGATATCTAACAAATATAATCTGCATTACCCCTCTCAATTTCTGAAATTTAAAGAGGAAGTAAAGCCTCTTAAAAAAAAAAAAAAAAAAGACACCCTGCAAGGCAAAGGCATAATAAGCCAGTATGCATACTAGCTCACGATGAATTACTTACCGTAGATCAGGGGTGCCCAACCTTTTGAAGAGCGAGGGCCACTTAAGCGACTTGGTAACCGGTCGCGGGCCACAATGAGCAAAACGGGTGGTGGGCATGTCCGTATCCACTCTGCATTTGGAGAGCGGACAAGGACGCAGCCCACAATACTTTTTAGTGGAGCGTATTGGAGATAGAACACAAGTCAGTTTATGTCTGGCACTGCTTAGAGGTGAATGGAGGGTCCAATTGGTCGGACTGTCCGTGTGAAAGAGGTCCAAGGCTGCTTTCACACTGATGCGCTGCGGTTTACCTGCACCACGTGTGCAACGCAGTGTACCTTTGGCTTTCCTGCAGTTTGCAATAGACTTCTATTATATTCTGCAGGTTTGGTGCACTTTCAGAAAGCTCCCCAAACTCGCAGGTAATAATAAAAATCTATGGCTCAGTGCAGGTAACCCGCAGGTAAGTTGCTCTGCACCTAAAGATCAGTTTGAAAGCAGCCCAGTAACCACTGCAGAAAAGATATGCCCATATGTACACTGTGATTTTAGTAATAAACTGACCTTTAATAACAGTATTCTTTCTATTCTCTAACAGAGCAGGAGGTCGCGGGCCACATCAGAGGGCTCCGCGGGCCACTGGTTGGGCACCCCTGCCGTAGATCAAAGCCCCCGAAGCGACCCTTGTTCACCTCCTCCGTCGCTGACATGTTGACTTGGCGTGTCTTCCGGGTATCTCTGCTCCGACACTTTGACTGGCTGAAGCAGCGATGACGTCACGCCCGCGCATGCGCGATGGTGCCACCACTAACGGCATGTTCACCGTTAAAAAACGGCTTGCTCACTGCGCCTGCGCCCGATGTCTACTGCTGTTTCTGCAATTATCTCCTGAACCTTTTAGGTTTGGGAGATATTTCTTGCACCTAGAGGTAAGCCTTAATCTAGGCTTACCTGTAGGTTAAAGTGGTTGTAATGGGTTTTACAACCACTTTAAGAAAATCTAAATCCAAGAACAAAAATGTAATATATTGCAGTCTAGCCATTCTTAGTTGTGGTGGTTACATAAAGTCAGCCTCCACCCACGTTCTATACATAACATACAGTGCCTTGCGAAAGTATTCGGCCCCCTTGAACTTTTCAACCTTTTGCCACACTTCAGGCTTCAAACATAAAGATATAAAATTAAAATTTTTTGTGAAGAATCACCAACAGGTGGGACACAATTGTGAAGTGTAAAGAAATCTATTGGATATTTTAAACTTTTTTAGCAAATAAAAAACTGAAAAGTGGTGCGTGCAAAATTATTCGGCCCCTTTACTTTCAGTGCAGCAAACTCACTCCAGAAGTTCAGCGAGGATCTCTGAATGATCCAATGTTGTCCTAAATGACTGATGGTGATAAATAGAAACCACCTGTGTGTAATCAAGTCTCTGTATAAATGCACCTGCTCTGTGATAGTCTCAGGGTTCTGTTGAAAGCGCAGAGAGCATCATGAAGACCAAGGAACACACCAGGCAGGTCCGTAATACTGTTGTGGAGAAGTTTAAAGCCGGATTTGGATACAAAAAGATTTCCCAAGCTTTAAATATCCCAAGGATCACTGTGCAAGTGATCATTTTGAAATGGAAGGAGTATCAGACCACTGCAAATCTACCAAGACCTGGCTGTCCCTCTAAACTTTCAGCTCAGACAAGGAGAAGACTGATCAGAGATGCAGCCAAGAGGCCCATGATCACTCTGGATGAACTGCAGAGAACTACAGCTGAGGTGGGAGAGTCTGTCCATAGGACAACAATCAGTCGTACACTGCACAAATCTGGCCTTTATGGAAGAGTGGCAAGAAGAAAGCCATTTCTCAAAGATATCCATAAAAAGTCTCGTCTAAAGTTTGCCACAAGCCACCTGGGAGACACACCAAACAGGTGGAAGAAGGTGCTCTGATCCGATGAAACCAAAATCGAACTTTTTAGCCACAATGCAAAACGATATGTTTGGCGTAAAAAAGCAACACAGCTCATCACCCTCAACACACCATCCCCACTGTCAAACATGTTGGCAGCATCATGATATTCATAAAGGTTTGGGCCTGCTTTTCTTCAGCAGGGACTGGGAAGATGGTTAAAATTGAGGGGAAGATGGATGCAGCCAAATACAGGACCATTCTGGATGAAAACCTGTTGGAGTCTGCAAAAGACCTGAAAGTGGGACGGAGATTTATCTTCCAACAAGACAATGATCCCAAACATACAGCAAAATCTACAAAGGAATGGTTCACAAATAAACGTTTCCAGGTATTAGAATGGCCAAGTCAAAGTCCAGACCTGAATCCAATCGAGAATCTGTGGAAAGAGCTGAAAACTGCTGTTCACAAACGCTCTCCATCCAACCTCACTGAGCTCGAGCGGTTTTGCAAGGCATAATGGGCAAGAATTTCAGTCTCTCGATGTGCAAAACTGATAGAGACATACCCCAAGCGACTTGCAGCTGTAATCGCAGGAAAAGGTGGCTCTACAAAGTATTAACGCAAGGGGGCCAAATAATTTTGCACGCCCCACTTTTCATTTTTTTATTAGTTAAAAAAGTTTCAACAATCCAATAGATTTCATTCCACTTCACAATTGTGTCCCTCTTGTTGGTGATTCTTCACAAAAAATAAAAATTTTATATCTTTATGTTTGAAGCCTGAAATGTGGCAATAGGTTGAAAGTTCAAGGGGGCCGAATACTTTCGCAAGGCACTGTAGCAGTTGTAAAGCTGTTTTAGTGACAAATTTATGTTCTTGCATGCTGAGATGTGCATCTTCCCTATATGATAGCAAATCTTCAATTTTTTTTTAATTTCAGGTCAACTTTGAAAAAATAAAAAGTTGACAAGACAAAGCTAGAAGCGTAGGGGATTTTATGAGATTTTTGGTGTATACATTTCTATATACACTCCACCTTTTGTATGGGGTTGTGTTTTTGTCTATTAGCACAGCAGTATTTTTCCACAGACAAATGAAACAGACATTTTAATTTAATTCCCTGCAATTTGCCTAGAAAAATCCACTGGAAGTATCTGCTTGTCAATGGATGTGCTATATGGAAAGTACAAATTGTACAAATGTGTGTTATTTGAAGACAGTCACAGCTGCTTTTTCAGAGCCACGGCAAGAAGATGAAGTCTCCTGGAAACAAAATGTAAAATATCTCAGCAGAACAAATACTGGCCGTTGGTCTGTCATCAAGGTGATGGTATTATGTAGGCATAATATTAGTAAGTGTCTGATGGAGCAGGAAAAAAAAACAATTAGGTAGTGGCGGAGATGCTTTCACAGAACATCCTTTAACCACTTAAGCCCCGGACCATTTGGCTGGCCAAAGACCAGAGCACATTTTGCGATTCGGCACTGCGTCGCTTTAACTGACAATTGCGCGGTCGTGCAACGTGGTTCCTAAACAAAATTGACGTCTTTTGTTTCCCACAAATAGAGCTTTCTTTTGGTGGTATTTGATCACCTCTGTGGTTTATATTTTTTGCGCTATAAACAAAATTAGAGCGACAATTTTGAAAAAAACACAATATTTTTTACTTTTTTGCTATAATAAATATCCCCCAAAAATATATGAAATTTTTTTTTTCCTCAGTTTAGGCCGATACTTATTTTTATACATATTCTTATACATATTTTTGGTAAAAAAAAAAAAATCGCAATAAGCGTTTATTGATTGGTTTGCGCAAAAGTAATAACATCTACAAAATAGGGGTTAGTTTTATGGCATTTTTATTAATATTTTTTTTTTACTAGTAATGGCAGCAATCTGCGATTTTTATTGTGACTATGACATTAAGGGGGACAATTCCTAACAATTTTGACACATTTTTAGGACCATTGTCATTTTTAGTGATCAGTGCTATAATATTGCACTGATTGCTGTAAAAATGACACTAACAGTGAAGGGGTTAACCACTAGCTGGCTAGGAAGGGGTTAAATGTGTCCCAGGGAGTGATTCTAACTGCTAGGGGGCGTGGCTACGTGTTACACATCACTGATCATAGCTCCCGATTACAGGGAGCAGAGATCAGTGACAGTGTCACTAGGCAGAACGGGGGGAGATGCTTGTTTACATTAGCATCTCCCTGTTCTTCAGCTCCGTGAGACGATCGCAGGTATCCTCGCAGACATCGAGTCCACGGGACCCGCGATCCTACTCACGGAGCTCGTGGTAAGGGGCGTGCACACAACCACACGACGGCAAATTCAAAGGGACTTACCTGTATGCCCATTTTCCCAGCCATTCTGCTGACATAAATGTACATGCGGCGGTCGGCAAGTGGTTAAAGTGAACTAAACTCTCTCATTCAACATTAACTATTTTTAATCCCAAACATACATTTTTAATGTTGCTAGCATTAGTAAACAGCTAGGAAGGTAGATTATATTTACTTATATATATATATATATATTTTTTTTTTTTACATTTCTTCAGTTGCTTTCTGTCCTAGGTTAAAATGATGTCATACATCCTTGGAGTTTTCATGGGCATTTTTTTACTTTTATCTGGAGGAGTGGCGGAGGGGCTTTCTTGGCTAAGCACACCCTTCTGCTTGAGCTAAGAGCAGATTGATTCCACAAAGTAAATGCTACATGAATCATCTGCCCTTACTGAAGATCAGGGGTAGGCAACCATTCAGAGGTTGAGATCCACCTGGACAACATGGAGGAAATCAAAGATCCCCATGGACGTCCTTTAAAAAAAAACGATCAAGCCCCCCAATAAAAACACAGCATAGTGTCCTGTGCCCCCCCACAGTAGTGTCCTCTGCCCCCCACCAGTGTCCTGCCCCCATCACATAACCCTCCCCACTGTAGTGTCCCCAGTTCTCCCTCATAGCAGTATCTTTTGCCCCTTCACATCATCCCCCCTCCCCCACTGTAGTGTACTGTGCCCCCCTTCACATCACCCCCGTAGTGTCCTCTGCCCCCCTTTACAACCCCCATGCAGTGTTCTCTGCCCCCCCCACACTGTAGTGTCATCTGCCTGCCCCTCCCCCTATAACAGTGTCCTCTACCCCTTCACATTACCCCCCCCCCCACACACTGTAGTGTCCTCTGCCCCACCCATAAGTATCCTGTGCCCTCCCAAAGCAGTGTTCTGTGCCCCCTTCACATCAACCTTTTCAACCCCCCATGTGGTGTCATGTGCCCCCCCCCCCCCCCCCCCATAGCAGTGTCCTGTGCTCTCCTGTCCCCTTAACATCACACCTCCGTGTAATGTCCTCTGCCACATCCCCTATAGCAGTGTCCTGTGTCCCCCCCCCAAACCAGTGTCATCTGTCCCCTTCACAACCCCCCCACTGTAGTTTCCTCTGCCCCCCCCCCATCATCTCACACTCACACACACAGAGTTTCCTACCTTACACTGGTGTACACTGTGCAACAGAGTGAAAAGCGAGAGGTGTCACAGGATTGGATGGAGGGCGGGAGCAGGAGCTGCCAGTTAACATTTTTACATGATCAAGCTGGTGATTGGTTGCTAGGACTGCTGAGCTTCCTAGCAACCAATCACCAGCTGGTTAATGTGAACAATTATCTCCGGCAGCTCCTGTACTGTGATATGTGATGTCTTGCTCTCTGCTCTGCAATGTGGGGGGGACTGAAGGACCGGGAAGGCAGGGGAAGGACTGGAAATACAGGGCTGTGTTCCCGATCTACCTGTCGGCTTCCCGTGGGCGACTGATAGATCAGAATCGACGGCTTGCTGACCCCCGCTTAAGATGGGTGCAGTTAGAAATTAGGGGTGCAACGGATCGTCGCTGATCCGTGATCCGAACGGGTCACCCCGTTCGGATCGGCACACCCCGCGCTCCGCGGCCTCGGCCTTAGGAAAGGCCGCGGCTTCGGCCTAGCTCCGGAGCGGCGGCGGCCATCTTGGTACACCCGGCGGCCTTAGGAAAGGCCGCGGCTTCGGCCTAGCTCCAGAGCGGCGGCCATCTTGGTACACCCGGCCACTGTTTACAATGTGATCGCTCCGTCAAATGACGGAGCGATCACTTGTAAACATACCCTGCATTACCCAGCCAATACCCTGCATTACCCAGCCAATACCCTGCATTACCCAGCCAATACCCTGCATTACCCAGCATATACTCTGCATTACCCAGCATATACTCTGCATTATACTCTGCATTACCCAGCATATACTCTGCATTACCCAGCATATACTCTGCATTATACTCTGCATTACCCAGCATATACTCTGCATTATACTCTGCATTACCCAGCATATACTCTGCATTATACTCTGCATTACCCAGCATATACTCTGCATTATACTCTGCATTACCCAGCCAATACTCTGCGATACCCAGCCAATACTCTGCGATACCCAGCCAATACTCTGCGATACCCAGCCAATACTCTGCGATACCCAGCCAATACTCTGCGATAATACTCTGCGATACCCAGCCAATACTCTGTGATACCCAGCCAATACTCTGCGATACCCTGCCAATATTACAGTGGGGGAGAGGATGTGGATATTACAGTGGGGACTATATGGTGGCGGAATTTTCACAGGTTTTTGCAAATTCAATTATTATTTGCTGATCCGAAAAATGATCCGATCCGTGACTCCTGATCCGAGGATCGATCCGATCCGTGAGTTTTTTGATCCGTCGCACCCCTATTAGAAATGCTAGGGGGTGGTTTTAAAATAAATCATGTCATTTGCACAAGAGCCCTGTGCGTCTTTTGGTCCTTTTCAGGTCCAAATTCAGCCCAAAATTCGGGCAGAAATCAGACCTGAATCAGTGTGCACAGGACCCCTGATGGGAGCCGCATCCAGTGTGAACTGAGATTTACACTCTCCCTAATCCTACTATGGATTGCTCCATTCTATGTGAATATTACGTTTTAAAGCTGAACTCGACAAAATCTACATTTGCAGTAGGGACTGCATGGATTAAATACTCACTTAGTCTAGGGGAGCAAGGATAACTTGTTTTACAGAAACAATATTCTCCTGTGCATAGGTGTCATAGTCCAAATCAGAAGTGCATATAACTTTAAAGCCTTGCTGCTCTCTTGGACTGGGGTTTTCCTCAGCATAGTATGGAAAATAGACAAAAACAGAGGGAGCACTGGCCTAGTGCATTATCCAACAACAAATGTATTGAATATAAAATATAACTACTCACTAGTGAAGGTAGTAAAGTCACTCATAAAGCCGCTACAGATGGCTGCAATCTCTCAGCTTTGCCAAAGCCTCTAGTTCAGTGGTTCTAAACTCTTGTCCTCAGGACCCACTAACAGGCCACATTTTAAGTATTACCTTGGGGGAGATGCAGACTAGAATACTGTTATCACTGCAATCACTGAGCAGCAAATTTATATCACCTGTGATGTATTTCAGTTATCAAAACTTGCAAACCTGACCTGTTAGTGGGTCCTGAGAACAGGAGTTGAGAACCACTGCTCTAGCTCAATGAGGACCTCACCAGGGTCCCTGCTGTCCGACGTGTTTCGAAAGATGTCCTTCTTCATCAGAGCCAAACAACAACTGATCATACAGCCTTTTATATACCTTCAGTCTTATTGTTGTCCCACCCACAACATGAGGGCCAAACCCTCCTCCCAAATTGGAGAGGACATAATTCGAAACGTGTCAGCCTGCAAGGACCCTGGTGAGGTCTACCTTGAGCTAGAGGCTTTGGCAAAGCTGAGAGATTGCAGCCATCTGTAGTGGCTTTATGAGTGATTTTACTACCTGCACTCGTTAGTAATATTTTATTTTCAATAAGGCCCCTTTCACACTGGGGTGGGGAGCCGCGGTGATGGTAAAGCAGCGCTATATTTAGCGCTGCTTTACCGTCGTTTTAACCGCGGTATTCGGCTGCTCGCAGTGCGGTTTTACCCCCCACGAGCAGCCGATAAAGGGTTAAACACCCCCGCAGAGCGCCGCCGTAGCGGCGGTATTGCCGCGGTTTCCCATTCAAATCAATGGGAAGGAGCGGTATAGGAGCGGTGAACACACCGCTCCTATACCGCTCCAAAGATGCTGCTAGCAGGACTTTTTTTGCCGTCCTGCTAGCGCACCGCTCCAGTGTGAAAGCCCGCCGGCTTTCAGACTGGAGTTAAAGGGGCCGGATTTTTTGTTGTTGGATAATGCACTAAGCCAGTACGCCAGGGCTTGACAAATTTGCTTGGAATCTAGGAGCCAGCTAAAAAAGTTAGGAGCCAGTTTTTTTTTTTTTTTTTTTTTTTTAACGACATGGAGACAAGTGAGGGGAAGATGGCCCCCGCCCGTCTCCAAGTCATTGCAGGGCAGAAGCGACTTCAAATCGTCACTTCCGCCCATAGGTCTTCAAAGGGACATTTTATTATTTTTTTATTTTTCAAATTACAATTTTTTTTTTATTATTGCATTTTAGTGTAAATATGAGACCCGAGGTCTTTTTGACCCCAGGTGTCATATTTAAGAGGTCCTGTCATGCTTTTTTTTCTATTACAAGGGGTGTTTACATTCCTTGTAATAGGAATACATTTTTTTTTTTCAAAAGGACAGTGAAAAAATTGAAAATAAAAGTTAAAATAAAAAATAAAAAAAAAACAAATTTTAAACGCACCTCCTTCCCGCCGAGCTTGTTTGCAGAAGCAAACGCATACGTGAGTAGCGCCCGCATATGAAAGCGGTGTTCAAACCACACATGTGAGGTATTGCCGCGATCGGTAGAGCGAGTGCAATAATTCTAGCCATAGATCTCCTCTGTACCTCAAAACATGCAACCTGTAGAAATTTTTTAAACGTCGCCTATGGAGATTTTATAGGGTAAAAGTTTGTCGCCATTCCACGAGCGGGCACAATTTTGAAGCGTGACATGTTTGGTATCAATTTACTTGCCGTAACATTATCTTTCACAATATAAAAAAAAAATTGGACTAACTTTACTGTTGTGTTATTTTTTAGTTATAAAAAAATATTTTTTCCCAAAAAAGTGCGCTTGTAAGCCCGCTGCACAAATACGGTGTGACAGAAGGTACCATAGGACTGCACAAGGCCGTGGCCACAATTACCGGCCGGTCGCACGTGGGGGGGGTGCACTATGGAGACAGGATACCCCCAGCTGTCCTGCCCCAGGCGCCAGGTCACTAATTCTAGTCGCCAATGCGACCTGGCGCCCGGGGTTTGTCGAGCACTGATTTACACAAATGTGAGGGGTGTATTTACTTTTGTGAGATACTGTATATGAAGTTGACATATCCTAATAAGATCACTCTTTGACACAATGGGGGAGATTTACTAATACTGGAGCACTTAGGCACCGAACCTTCTCTGCTGGATAAATCACACTGAAAATGTGTCCTCATTGGTGACCCCACCAAACCCCACAGCTGCCAGAATGAGGAAAATGGCATGAAGAGCGCCAACCTACAAAATGAGTCCAAGGAAACCTTAACCACTTCAGCCCCGGAAGGCTTTACCCCCTTAACCGCTTAAGGACCGCCTCCTGCACATATACGTCGGCAGAATGGCGTGGCTGGGCACATCAACGTACAGGTACGTTGTCCTTTAAGAGCCAAGCCGTGGGTCGCGCCCGGTCCTGAGCTCCGTGACCGTGGCCGCTGGTGTCCAGCGATCGGGTCACTGAGCTAAAGAACGGGGAGAGGTATTTGTAAACAAACCTCTCCCCATGCTTCCTAGTGACACTGTCACTGATCGTCTGTTCCCTGTCATAGGGAAAGACGATCAGTGACGTCACACGCCAAGCCACACCCCCAGACAGTTAGAAAACACACACACAGGGCTCACTTAACCCCTCCCCGCCCCCTAGTGGTTAACTCCTTCACTGCCAGTGTCATTTACACAGGAATAAGTGCATTTAAATACCACTGATTGCTGTATAAATGACAATGGTCCCAAAAATGTGTCAAAAATGTCCGATGTGTCCACCATAATGTCGCAGTCACAATAAAAATCACTGATCGCCGCCATTACTAGTAAAAAAAAAAATATTAATAAAAATGCAATAAAACTATCCCCTATTTTGAAGACGCTATAACTTTTGCGCAAACCAATCAATAATCGCTAATTGCGATTTTTTTTACCAAAAATATGTAGAATACGTATCGGCCTAAACTGAGGAAAAAAAATTTGTTTTATATATATATTTTTGGGGGAATATTTATTATAGCAAAAAGAAAAAAATTTTGAATTTTTTTCAAAATTGTCGACTATTTTTGTTTATAGCGCAAAAAAATAAAAACTGCAGAGTTGATCAAATACCACCAAAAGAAAGCTCTATTTGTGGGAAAAAAAGGACGTCAATTTTGTTTGGGAGCCACGTCGCACGACCGCGCAATTGTCAGTTAAAGCGACTCAGTGCCGAATCGCAAAAAGGGGCCGGGTCCTTTGGCTGCAAATTGGTCCGGGGCTTAAGTGGTTAATGACCAAAGCATTTTTTGCGATTCGGCACTGCGTCGCTTTAACTGACAATTGCGCGGTCGTGCGACGTGGCTCCCAAACAAAATTGACGTCCTTTTTTTCCCACAAATAGAGCTTTCTTTTGGTGGTATTTGATCAGCTCTGTGGTTTTTATTTTTTGCACTAAAAACAATAAAAGAAGAGCGACAATTTTGAAATAAAAAACAATATTTTTTATTTTTTTTTAAAACAAATTTCTTCATCAGTTTAGGCCGATGTATATTCTTCTACATATTTTTGGTAGAAAAACAAAAAAAAATAAAAAAAATCGCAATAAGCGTATATTGATTGGTTTTCGCAAAAAATATAGCGTCTATAAAATAGGGAATAGATTTATGGAATTTTTATTTATTTATTTTTTACTAGTAATGGCAGGACTGCGACATTGTGGCGGACAGATCGGACACTTTTTTGAAGACCAGTGACATTTATACAGCGATCAGAACTAAAAATAGCCACTGATTACTGTATAAATGTCGCTGGCATGGAAGGGGTTAACACTAGGGGGCGATCAAGGGGATAACTGTGTTCCCTATGAGTGTTTCTAACTGTAGGGGGGATGGGCTTACTGGGACATGACAGAGATCACTGTTCCCGACCACTGGGAACAGTAGATCCCTGTCATGTCACCCGTCAGAACAAGGAAATGCCATTCTGCCTGCGTACAAGTCAATCGCGGGCCGCCGGAGGACATCGAGTCCTCCCCACCCACGGGCACGCCCCCGCAGCGTGCAGCACACGCCCACCCGCAACTAAGCCTGCGCGAGCCGCCGTACAGCTACGACGATTCGTGCAGGAGAGCCATTGTGCCGCCGTCAAACAGCAGCGGCTGGTCTTAAAGCGGTTAGTCGTTCATCAAATGACCAACAAAAAAAAAAGCAGAAAAACAACAACATGCTTTGGGGGTCTGAACTCCCCCCCCCCTCCCCCCATACAATGGGAGAGATTTACTAAACCTGGAGCACTCAGAATCTGGTGCAGTTGTGCATGGGAGCCAATCAGCTTCCAGGTTTTATTGTCCAAGCTTAACTGAACAAGCTGAAGTTAGAAGCTGATTGGCTCCCATGCACAGCTGCACCAGATTCTGAGTGCTCCAGTTTTAGTAAATCTCTCCCATTGCATAAAGGGGGGGGGGGGGGGGGGTTCAGATAGTTCCCTCTTCCTGCGGAATGTCAGGGCTTGCTCCTCCCTTCGACTCTTTAGGGGCGGATCTGACACTTTGTATATCATCTGCTGGAAGATTGGGGGGGGGGGGTCATTTAACGACAGCGTGACCCCAAAAATCCGATACAGATCACTTCCTGCCTCTGGAGACACCGGCTCAGCTATCGTGGGACTTACAGGGAAATGTAACCACGGCGATGATAGGATTATCAGATTTAGTTTTATTTATCCGAATTAGAGGTGTAAAAATCATCTGAAAAGCGAACCCGGACACTTTATATTGTGATGAGGTTTTGTAATAAAGATTATATGGGAGGAATATGATAATGACTCCGGATTGGTGGATGTGCACAGCCAGGATGATGATAAACTGTAATTGTGGAGATTTTACACGACATCGATCGATGACAAACCCCTCCCCCACAATAGAGAGCCATGAATGAATGGATGAGAGGTATAAATGGGTCTCTTATATCTGCCTGTTGTTCTGTTTTAACACTGAACTCCAGGCAGACATCTAAATACACAGATTATTTACCTGTGACAACCCCCTCAGAAATGACATACATGACACACGGGTCAGTCACAGATTACATACATGAAACACAATGGTCAGAGATTACATACATAACACATGGGACGGTCAGAGATCACATACATAACACACGGGAAGGTCAGAAATTACATACATAACACACGGGAAGGTGAGAGGTTACATGCACGACACACGGGACGGTCATAGATTACATACATAACACACGACGGTCAGAGATTACATAAATGACACACGGGATGGTCACAGATTAGATACATGACACGCGGGACGGTCATAGATTACATACATGACACACGGGATGGTCACAAATTAGATACATGACACACGGGACGGTCAGAGATTACATACATGACACATGGGATGGTCACAGATTAGATACATGACACACGGGATGGTCATAGATTACATACATGACACACGAGATGGTCACAGATTAGATACATGACACACGGGACGGTCAGAGATTACATACATGACACATGGGACGGTCACAGATTACATACATGACACACGGGACGGTCAGAGATTACATACATGACACACAGGACAGTCACAGATTACATTCATGACACACGGGACAGTCACAGATTACATTCATGACACACGGGACAGTCACAGATTACATATATGACACGTGGGACGGTCAAGCTTACATACATAACACACGGGATACATGAGAAGGAGATGGCATCCCATTGGTCAGCATAGAGAAGCCTGGAAAGTAATGCACCTCCAGGAACTCTTCCCTCTTCCAGGCTACACCCCCATCCCGCAAACTCTAGTAGAAGCCTGCAGGAGATAGGCTGGGAACCTGCAGGGGGCGGAGACTCCAGTGCAGATGTGTTCTCTGGCATTTGTGGGGTTAATGGTTTCTCCTTTGAAGTCACGTGGCCTCGTTCTGCCAGCTACGTGCAACACGTGACACCCGCAGCGAGAGAGACGTAACGGCCCAGGTGGGAGTGGGCGTGATCAGCGCATGGGAGGGACGTGACCAGATGACGTAGGAGCGTTGCCAGGAGACCAGTAAATAGCCAGGAGCTGGAGCCGTTACATTGTGACGTCAAGGCTTGATCTGCTAAATAGCCGAGCAGAGGACTAGAGCGCTCAGTGTAAGACGAGCAGAGAAGAGTAAACATCTCTACCTCAGAGCTCCGGAGGGAGGAGCCATTGTCTCCATTTGTGAATGTGTGCAACTAAACCCCTGTCTTTGACACATACTGCTTGACAGGACAGTTTGGTTGGTCACAGGCTGGTCGGTAAGTTGAGCGTGGTAATGTCTTATTATTATGTGTTTGCCTTTGCAATGTTCTTTGCTGCAGTGACCAGTTACAGGTGGGGGCAGTAACCACTTTTTTGTACCACCGAGGGTGGCAATGCCTCTTAGGTTTTGCTACACCCACTCATCTGCCACCAAGAGTGGCAATGCCTTTTACTGTAAAGTGTTTTCTACATTTGCAATATAGTCCCATCTATGTTTTTTTTATTGGATATTGTAATAAAATTTGACTACTTTTACTTAACAATACTTGTCGGTGTGGTGTTTGTTTTATTTGAATAGATGGGGATGGGGATTCCATTTGTTTTTTCTGATCCGCCCACTGGCTGATTGAAAAAAAAAAAAAAAAACACTTTTCTATGTCCAACATTAGGGACTATAGCAGCCCATAGATTATGCAATTTTCTTTCCGTCCACAACATGTGGACGGAAAGAAAATTGCTCGATTTCCCCCATCAACACAGATGGGGTAATCCCTCCCATAGTGCTATTGTGTTTTGCCAGTGAGGAGCTTTCCCTGCCGGTAGAACAAAATGATCACTGCTGGTGGCTATAGCTGCCGGCAGTGATCACATAAAAAAAAATCCCACTGGTTGTACTGAAGTCAATTTGATTTCAGTACAGCTTGCCCATGGATGGATTGAATCTCAGGCCTTGTCGCTGCTGAACCAGCCGAGGTTCAATCCTTCTGTGGCCGGCTATGGATTGTAAGATCCGAGAGGGCTGATATGAATGTGCAATATAAATGTCTAAATTGTCGGCATTATAGAAATACCTGTGATAAATAAAGTACATTTATGTTTCAATAAAATCCCGAAAAATGGGTCTCTTTATAGGATATTTAGTGAAAGCAATAAAGAGTAATAATCCTATGTAGGAACAAACCTGCAACTAAACATATATAGAGTTAGGGCCGCACTTTACAGAGGAGCCTTGGTGGGGCACTGCGGCTTCCACATAGATTTGCAAATGAGTTCAACAAAAGCCTCTGTTTTTACTAGGGTTGTCCCGATACCAGTATCGGTATCCAGTGGCGAAATTATAGGGGTCGCCGAGATCGCCATGGCGACCGGGCCCCTTGCTGCAGGGGGCCCTTGAGGTCCCCCTGTACTATTTGATAGGAGGGGAGGCTGAGAGGAGCTCCCCGATCATCAGCTGAACTGTAATCGGCACTGCGTCCTCACATACCTAAAGTGAAAGCAGTGTGTGCCGTGCTGTGCTCTTTGTCTCCCCCTATAGTGCAGTACCCGGCCGGAAGAAGGTACTGTAAATGTCTGACGTTTTTTTTTTTTTATAAGACTATCTAGTGTGTGTGTGTGTGTGTGTGTGTGTGTACTGATCACCCTGTAAAGATTTCAAAGTCTGACAGCCGCCCGTTGTTCCGCTTCTCCCCCTCCCCGCGGATTTCAGCTGCTTTGGTGAAAGTGAAATCAGCGGTGATCGGTGCTTGTAACTCTCCCACACGATCACCGCTAACCGTATCCTCCTCCTGTCCCCCTCTGTTCTGCTGCTGTCCCCACCCGTGTCCCCCTCCATGCTGCTGCTGTCCCCCTCCCTCCCCCTCCGTGTCCCCCTCCATGCTGCTGTCACCCTCCGTGTCCCCCTCCATGCTGCTGTCTCCCTCCGTTCTCCTCCTCCACCCCCTTGATCTGTCAGGATGGAGAGCGTAGGTAGGAGCCACCACCAAGCTTCTAACTCACTCCCTGGTTATCTCTCGCCTCGACTACTGCAACTCCCTCCTCATTGGACTACCTTTACATAGACTATCCCCCCTTCAGTCCATAATGAATGCCGCTGCAAGACTCATCCACCTTACCAACCATTCAGTGTCCTCCACCCCTCTCTGCCACTCCCTCCACTGGCTTCCACTCACCCAACGAATAAAATTCAAAGTACTAACAATAGTTTACAAAGCCATCCATAACTCTGCCCCCAGCTACATCACTAACCTAGTACCAAAATACCAACCAAGCCGCTCTCTTCGGTCCTCCCAAGACCTCCTGCTCTCTAGCTCCCTCCCTTGTCACCTCCTCCCATGCTCGCCTCCAGGATTTCTCCAGAGCTTCTCCCATCCTTTGGAACTCTCTACCCCAATCTGTCCGACTGTCCCCTAATCTATCCATCTTTAGACGATCCCTGAAAACCTTTCTCTTTAAAGAAGTCTATTCTGCTTCTAACTAACACTGTTTTACTTCCTCCATCAACTCATCCCCCACAGCTATTACCTCTTGTATCAATTGACCCTTTCTTTTTAGATTGTAAGCTCTAACGAGCAGGGCCCTCTTCCTCTTGTACCAAATTGTTATGTAATTGTAATGTCTGCCTTTATTTTGTTAAGCGCTGCGCAACCTGTTGGCGCTATATAAATCCTGTATAATAATAATAATAAAAATCCGGCTCCTTACTTTTCTGAATCAACTGACTCTGTCCATTCACATAACTGAAACATCGTAAAATGTGTTTACAATGTTTCAGTTCATGAATGGACAGGAGCCGCTGTCTTCTCTCCATTCATTTTCAGTGCAGGCTGCTGAGAAAGGGACTGGAGGATCTGTGTCCCTAGTCCCTTTCTCTGTCTCAAAGGGGGAGATGTCAGGGGTCAGTTAAGACCCCTGATATCTCACCAAAGCCCCCCAACAGGGCTGATAAAAAAAAAAAATTGCAATAAATAATAAAAATAATTGTAAAAAAAAATTAAATAAAAAACACAGACACTGTCCATCCCCTTTAACATAATAAAGCATTGTAAAAAAAAACAAAAATGAATTGTAAAAAATAAACAAATTGTAAAAAAATAAAAAAACAACTGACACATGTGCCACTGTCACATTAAAAAAGATTAAAAAAAACAAGTTTTGGTAATCGGTATCGGCGAGTACTTAACCACCTCAATACTGGGCACTTACACCCCCTTCCTTCCCAGACCAATTTTCAGCTTTCAGTACTCTCACACTTTGAATGACAATTACTCAGTCATGCTACACTGTACCCAAATTAAATTTTTATTATTTTGTTCACACAAATAGAGCTTTCTTTTGGTGGTATTTATTCACCAATTCATTTTTTATGATATAAGTGAAAAAAGAGTGAATATTTTGAAAAAAAAGAATCTACTTTCTGTTTTAAAAGAAACCAAAAAAATCTAATTTTGTCGAAAATTTAGGCCAAAATGATTTCTGCTACGTGTCTTTGGTAAAAAAAATCCTACAAACTAAGCTACGCATTATTGAAAATGTGTCAATCCTAATGCACTGATGGCCCATCTCATTTCTTGAGGCCCTAAAATGTCAGGACAGTACAACTACCCCCCAAATGACCCCCTTTTGGAAAGAGGTTTCTGAGGTATTTAGTAAGAGGCATAGTGAATTTTTTGAAGTTGCAATTTTTTCCCCACAATGCTTTGGAAAATTAAGAAATATATATATATATATATAATATATATATATATATATATATATATATATATATATATACCGTATTTATCGGCGTCTAACACGCACCCCAAGTTTAGGAGGGCATTTTAAGGAAAAAAAGTTTTAGGAGGGAAGTTTAGGGAAAAAAAACACATTTAAGCGTCATTTGCAGCTTGCCCAGCGTCATTTGCAGCTTTGCCCAGTGTGATTTGCAGCTTGCCCAGTGTGATTTTCAGCTTGCCCAGTGTCATTTGCAGCTTGCCAGTGTCATTTGCAGCTTGCCCACATTTAAATTTGCCGCCTAGAAAGACCGCACTGCCGGAAAAGACAGAGCGCCGCTGGAAAAGCCCGAGCCGTCTGTTCGGCTCCGCTCGCAGTCCCGCCTCCCTGCTGTTTCGGAAGCGAGCGTAGCCGAACAGACAGATCGGTCTTTTTCGGCGGCGCTCGTTTTTTATTGACGGCAGTCGCTGTTTTTCGGTGCCGTTTGATTTTTTTTGGGCAGTTTTTTTTTGGGGGGGGATCGGCGTATAACACGCACCCACGACTTTCCACCAATTTTAAGGGGGAAAAAGTGCGTGTTATACGCCGATAAGTACGGTATATTTTTTTTTCTCACACACGGTGCAGGCGTAATTGCAATTACACCCCAAAATACAATCTGCTATTCGTCCTGAGTATGGCTATACCAGGGCTTGACCAATTTGCTTAGAATCTAGGAGCCAGCAGAAAAAGTTAGGAGCCAGTTATTTAAATCCTCTGCCCAGCGCCTAGATCTGCATGTCTGGGGCATCGGGCAATAAGAATTGCTCATGCCTGATGCCAAGCAAAAAAAAGAACAATATTAAAAAAAATAAAAAAAATATCAAACTTTTGTTTTGTTTGTTATAAGATTTTGCAATTACGTTTTTTCTCCTTCACTGATGTGCTCTGATAGGCTGCACTAATGGGCACTGATGAGGTGGCACTGATGGGGCGGCATTGAGGTTGGAACTGATGGGCACTGACAGGTGGCACTGGGCACCAATAGGCAGCACTGAGGTGCCACTGAAAAGTGGCACTGGATTGCACTGGCAAGTGGCACTGGATTGCACTGGTTGGCACTGGCAGGGGGTACTAACTGGCATTGGCAGGGGGCACTAACTGGCATTGTCAGGTGACACTAACTGGCATTGGCAGGTGGCAGTGGTTGGCACTGGCAGGTGGCAATGGTTGGCACTGGTATTGTGGTGGCAGAGCATTGGCAGAGTATTGCACAGGCAGAGCATTGCAGTGTTGCACAGTATTGTGGTGGCAGAGCATTGCAGTGTTGCACAGTATTGTGGTGGCAGAGCATTGCACAGTGGTGGCAGAGCATTGCAGTGTTGGCAGAGCATTGCACAGTGGTGGCAGAGTATTACACAGTGGTGGCAGAGTGTTGCACAGTGTTGCACAGTATTGTGGTGGCAGAGCGTTGCACAGTGGGGGAAGAGCATTGCAGGCACTGACCAGCGCTGTGGGCACTACACATCCAGCCCACAGCGCTGGTCCCATCTCTCCCCCTTTGTTTGTGTACATGTGATCGATCCGTCATTTGACGGAACGATCACGTGGTAAACGGCCGCCACCAGCGGCTGTTTACCGTGATGCGCCGGGTCCTCGGGACCCGGCGGTCACCGATGTTCCCAAGTGCGCGCCCCAGGGGGCGCATGGGAGCAAGTTTCTGGGAGGACATCTGTAGAACGTCCACTCAGGATAAGCCGACCGCGCTGTAGCCGTCTTTCGGCTATGGCCCGGTCGGCATGTGGTTAAGAAAAAAAAAAAAAGTTTACTTTTAAAAATAAAATAAAAATCAAAGCTATTATATAAAAAATAAATAAATAAAAAAAAAAAGCTATATGAATTCAAACCAGCCACCACCACACTCACCGTTAGGCAAAAGGCGCCAGATGACGCCTGCAATCACTTCCTTCTCTTCTCCACTTTAGGAAGGAGATGGGCGGGCAGTGAGAAACAGGCAGGGCTTTGAAGCTCCATTAACATTGCCACCAGATGGCGCCATATTACATATTAGTGCTTCAGAAGGCCGCAAAGCCGCGGCCTAAATTACTGGATGGCGCGGCCCGATTCGATCGCACGGCGGGGGGTCCACAGGAAGACAGGATACCTCAGCTGTGTCGCCCCAGGCGCCAGGACCCTAATTCTAGTCGCCATTGCGACCTGGATTTGTCGAGGCCTGCAGTACGCCCTCTGTTTTTATCTACAACTTTTTTTTGTGCTGTGCAAAGTCCTTCCAAGTGCACCTTGCTTTAAAGGCTAGTTATAAATGTCTTTCTTCCTTCTGCATTCATGTACGAAGTGTCTATTCTATGCGATTCTTCTGAGCACCCCGGTAGGGTATTCTTCAAATATGATCTAAAATTTGTCTTTGTAAATGTTTATTTGTTACTAATTTGAGTTGTCAGAAAATCTCATTTGTGTGTTTTTTTTATTCATGAATGGTATATAATTAATTTTTTTTTTGATAGCTTTATGAGACACCTGAAGAAGCCATATTATGGTGAAACACATAGAGCCGAAGTCACTGGAGTAATGCTCAAGCCACATGCTCGTCTGTGAGGGTTTTAATATTTGTATGTTGATGGTATTTTAATAATTTGTAAACTCAATAAAATAGTTTTTATGATATACCCTAACGTTACTTGTATGGGTACCGATTATGGCACCCTGAAAATCCCTATTTTCCTGCATTTTGTAAATTGATAGTTTTCTATGGGATGTGGTGCTCTTGGTCCCTTGACACCTGGTAGCCTTAATACATATAAATTGGAGTGGTTGTCATTTTTTTTAGCTTGCTGTATTTGGAATGGCAACACACTGAACGCCTTCAGTTGCCACTGTGCTTTGCTGGGCTTCTGGAGTGTCCCTGAGCCTTTAAAACTATATTAAACCCATTTTTATATTACAGCTTACCAATTCTTACATGTAGTGGCTCCATTCATTTTCTTTTTTAGGTTCTTTCCTTTATTTTCCTCTGGTGATCTAGCCAGTTAAATTAGTTGGTAACCCACTATGCACAATTCACACCATCCTCTCCATTTACGAATGTAAAGTGTTCCAGTGTTTGTGTTTTATAAAAAAAAAAAAAAAAAAAGCCTATTTACAGAGCGCTGCGCTCACGTGACCCCTCGCCTCTCGGCTTGACAGTTGCAGTGGGCGGGGCCAAGGATCCCCCACTGACGTCAGTCAGGATGGGAGGAGGAGAGAAGTGGCAGGTCACGTGAGCTTCGCTCTGTAAACAGGTATATAGCTGGATTTTTTTAAATAAAAACTCAGACACTGGAACACTTTACAATAATAAACAGAGAGGATGGTGTAAAAGAAATCAACAATAATTTCAGCAGCAGGAGGGGCGGGGCGGGCATGGAGCAGACAGGCAGGGAGGGTGGGGTAAGAGAGGACAGGGGAGACAGCAGATGACGGAGGCATGTAAACTGACAACGGTGTCCGGGCTAAGCAGCCATGATAAACCGTTTTCAGTTTACAGGGGGCTGGATCGGCCTGTTTTTTTAGGCAATTCAGGGGGGAAAATTACACAACAGCACAAGCACTGTGCTGTACAACATGCTTTAAAAGGTACAGAAACCTTTTTTTTTTTTTTTTTAGGGTAACAAACATTCAGAAAAAACAGTCTGTTTTTCAACAGAACAAACTCTCCTGAAAATGTAGCAAGTTAACAATGTTGAGACAAACCATTTACCACTGGATGGCCCAAAATTTTATTTAAAAAAACGTTTGCGGAGTCTGCTTCTGTAACTGCAGTGTGAGCTGGAGTTTAGCTTCAATTTGTTAGTGTACTGTATATAAATCTGCTAGTACATCTAACACTCTTTACCCATTTACTGTGGTTGGGCCCTAATGCAAAGGTAAATATATGTCTCATTCCCTGGGTCCAGCTTTAAGTTTGTCACATTGTAATTTAATTTCATATAGGAGTTGATACAGTTTCAATATATGCAAATTAAACAGTGGTTAATTATCTTTAACATGTAATTAAAAAAAAATTCCAAATGTGGGTTATAGTGGTCCTTTAGTGACTGGGTCTGTGCACCACAGAATTTGACAATTAAAGGAATTATTTGACTGGTTGCCATGAACAAAAATCAACCTTTCCATTCACCCAAACCTGGAAACCAATTGGTTTCTGTGCAGAGCTGCACCAGAATTTTTGTAAATCATCCCCTAAGTCAGTGATTGCGAACCGCTGGCACGCCAAGCCCTCTCTGTGGGCACGCAGCACACCACCAGGATAGGGGACTAGTCAGGCTCCATTCCTATCATCAGTTTGATCGGGCAGTGGGGTGGCAGATGTGAGTAAAACCCTCCCCTACATGCACTGAGGGCAACCTAGTGGAAAGGACACAAGAGTGTCTAATGTAAGCAGCGCCTCAATGGCGATGGCTTTGGATACTGAAAAGAATGACCTCGCTTCCTGTACTTTGAGAGCCAATAGGAGAGCAGCTTCCTGTGCAGGGGCTCACCCACATAGCAGTGTCCTCTACTGGCCTTCACCCCCCCCCCCCCCCAATCCCTGTATTCTGAGCACAACGCATCCATCTCTACACCCTGTATTCTAAGCACAATGCATCCACCTCGGATCCCTGTATTCTAAGCACAATGCATCCACCTCGGATCACTGTATTCTGAGCCCAATGCATCCACCTCGGATCCCTGTATTCTGAGCCCAACGCATCCACCTCGGATCCCTGTATTCTGAGCACAATGCATCCACCTCGGATCCCTGTATTCTGAGCCCAATGCATCCACCTCGGATCCCTGTATTCTGAGCCCAACGCATCCACCTCGGATCCCTGTATTCTGAGCCCAACGCATCCACCTCGGATCCCTGTATTCTGAGCACAACGCATCCACCTCGGATCCCTGTATTCTGAGCACAACGCATCCACCTCGGATCCCTGTATTCTGAGCCCAATGCATCCACCTCGGATCCCTGTATTCTGAGCCCAATGCATCCACCTCGGATCCCTGTATTCTGAGCACAACGCATCCACCTCGGATCCCTGTATTCTGAGCCCAATGCATCCACCTCGGATCCCTGTATTCTGAGCACAATGCATCCACCTCGGATCCCTGTATTCTGAGCCCAACGCATCCACCTCGGATCCCTGTATTCTGAGCCCAACGCATCCACCTCGGATCCCTGTATTCTGAGCACAACGCATCCACCTCGGATCCCTGTATTCTGAGCACAACGCATCCACCTCGGATCCCTGTATTCTGAGCCCAATGCATCCACCTCGGATCCCTGTATTCTGAGCACAACGCATCCACCTCGGATCCCTGTATTCTGAGCACAACGCATCCACCTCGGATCCCTGTATTCTGAGCCCAACGCATCCACCTCGGATCCCTGTATTCTGAGCCCAACGCATCCACCTCGGATCCCTGTATTCTGAGCCCAATGCATCCACCTCGGATCCCTGTATTCTGAGCCCAATGCATCCACCTCGGATCCCTGTATTCTGAGCACAATGCATCCACCTCGGATCCCTGTATTCTGAGCACAATGCATCCACCTCGGATCCCTGTATTCTGAGCCCAATGCATCCACCTCGGATCCCTGTATTCTGAGCACAATGCATCCACCTCGGATCCCTGTATTCTGAGCACAATGCATCCACCTCGGATCCCTGTATTCTGAGCACAATGCATCCACAATTTAATCACCTTCTGTTTTTTTTTTTTTATGGCGCAAAAAAAATTAAAAAAGGAGCAACAATTTTGAAAGAAAAAACTATATTTTTAACTTTTTGCTATAATAAATATCCCCCCAAAAAAAATGTAAAAAAAAAGAATTTCTTCCTCGGTTTAGGCCAATATGTATTCCACTACATATTTTTGGTAAAAAATAAATCGCAATAAGCTTATAGATTGGTTTGCGCAAAAGTTAGAGCGTCTACAAGTTATGGGATAGATTTATGGCATTTTTATAAAAAAAAAAAAAAAATGTTATACTAGTAATGGCGGTGAGCTGCGATTTTTAGCGGGACTGTGACATTGCGGGAGACAGATCGGATACTTAACACATTTTTGGGACCAAAGACATTTATACAGCGATCAGAGCTAAAAAAAAAGCCACTGAATAGGAAGTAGTTCTGGACAGCTGCACTCTGAATAAAAGGCATTTTTTTTCGAAAACAAAAATCAAAAAGTACATGCCCCAGCAGAACGGACAGAGGAGCTGATGTGTTTCACACTACAAACAGTGCTTAATCATAGCTATAATGGCATGTACTTTTGATTTTGAATAAAAGGCAATTTTTTCAGAGTGTGGCTGTCCAGATGTACTTCCTATTTATTGCTCTATGCATTGCCAGCACCTGTGGCTTCTAAAGTGGTGAAGAGATTTACTATCGTTTGACCTTCCTGGAGCGGTGATATCTCCCCTTCCCTAAAAATAGCCACTGATTACTGTATACATATCACTGGTAGGGAAGGGGTTAACACTACGGGCGATCAAGGGGTTAAGTGTGTTCCCTGGGAGGTGTTGATAACTGTATGCGGTCAGGGCTGACTTTAGGGGAGAGATCGTCTGTTCCTAATCACTAGGAACAGACGATCTCTCTACTCCCCTGACAGAATGGGGATCTGTTTATTTACACTGACAGATCCCTGTTCTGCCTGTTTCTGGAGCGATCGTGGGTGGTCAGTGGACATAGAGTCCGCCAGACCCGCTGGTTGGCTCCCCCGCTCGCGAATGGGAGCTTGAGTGTCGACAAATTGCCGGATACACACCTGCATACGACGACGGCGATTCTCGTAGGGGAGCCAACCTGCATCAGTACAACTGCGGTGGGTGGTCCATAACTAGTTAAAGTGGATGTAAACCAGATTCATGAAATTTGAGCTGGGCACATATATCTGTAGCGTTTTATCTCTCTTCAAAACACTATGTCCCGTAGCTGTCTCCTGCTCCGTTCTTCTGTTATCATGATGCCTGATAACTTCTGACAAGTTCTCTATCACATATGATAAAAGCAGCCAGAGTTTTGTGTTGAGGAGGATGCTACGAATAGATTAACACAGAGCTGAATGACCAGAGCTGGAAGTCTCCACCTGTGAGGCGAGGAGGGGGGGGGGGGAGTGTGCCCTTCCTCCAATCAGCTGTCTTGGCTGTATGCCCAGGCTTCACTGCAGTGCTAACCAGGAAGAAGAAATCTCCTAACATGATCTGAAGTTTCAAAACAGTATATAAAGATGAAGGCAGCAGATATACATGTAAAACTTACCTATGGACAGGCAAGTGGATGTTTGTTAAAAGTCAGCATCTACAGTTTTTGTAGCTGCTGACTTATTTTTTTTTTCCATAGGTGACTGTAACTCCTCTTTAAGCCAGCCATACGTGGATCCAAGTTTGGCTGGTTCAGCAGGGACCGCCTGAATTGGGATCCATGTATCGGCACTGTGTGATCTACTGGTCGACTTCTGGAAAACCACATGGTCAGATTTTCCCCACTCGATCAGCACCGCATGCTGTAGCCTGCAATGCTGATCAGTGTATTCTGACAGCGGGGAAGCCTCTTTGCTGCCGGAATACAATAGCTTAGCGGGAAGTATTCTCCCATCCGCATAAAGTGTGTGGATGAGGAAATCAACGTTTTTTTATCTTCAGTCTGCTGATTGAACAAAAAATAAATAAAAATAAGAACTGAATCATCTATGTGCGGCCTTACTGAGAGAAAAAAAAAGCCACTCATTCTGAATATACTAGTTGCTTGGCAGTGTCTATCTTATAATATTTCTGATAAAAACACGTAACAACGCCTCCTGATCTGTAGCCGTTACGTTTCATTTACTGAGAAAGTATTAAAATAGATGGATTAGCATGACAGCCTTGGCAGCTAGCAATTTTAGAAGAAGACAGTAGTGGCAGCCTCCATGTTCTCTCAGCACATTTCCTTCTGATCATTGAGGAAGGGCAGATGTAAGCAACCGAAGACTCATTCGTTCTCATTAACTGGCATTACCATGAAGCACAAACCATAACAAATCCTCAATGGTGAAACATACCTCTGGAAAAAGATATTTACTATACATAAGGCAGCAAATGCCAAGCAGGAAAAATAAGGTACAAGTGCTAATATATTTAATGAAGAACAAGTCTATCAAATGTGTAGATGAAGAGTGAAAAAGTCAATTCTGCTAGAACATCATTGCTTCCAGTCCATCCTCCATGAATTTCTTGTAAATGGCCATAAACTTTGCCACAAAAGCTTCAAGGTGATAAATTGCTTTGCTGCCCAGCTGCAGCCGATGTTCATAATAAGCCGCCATCTGTGCCACATCAGCTTTCAACTGCCCATCACAGTTATTGAGAAGCTCTGATAACAGTGACTGCATAGTAAACAGAGAATACGTTAGCAATGAAGATTTAAAAGCAGCATAAAAGACACTTGTAAAAAGACAAAAATATGGCCTTTTGTAGTTTAGGCACCATTAAAAATAGGCCTAAAATCAAATATTGACTTAAGGTTCAACGCTGCAACTGTAAAAAATTAAACCACCACCTGTTAGAGATCTGCAATACAAAGAGTACATTCAGGCCATGTCCACTAGTGTAACTTCTCATGTGAATTTGGATGGACGCATAAGGGTTGATTTACTAAAAGTGGAGAGTACAAAATCTGGTGCAGCTGTGCATAGTAGCCAATCAACTGCTAACTGCCGCTTGTTCAATTAAGCTTTGACCAAAAAAAAAAAAAAAAAAAATTGCCAGTTGATTGTTTTTATGCAGAGCTGCATTCTCCAGTTTTAGTAAATCCGCCCGCATAACAAGTCACAGCCCATTGATTTCAATGGCACCCATTCCAATATGAAACTTAAAGTTGCAGCGACTTTGAAAATTTTCCTGCACCACTTTGATGTGACTTTCCTGTGACTCAAGTGCCAGAGATTGAAAAGTCACATCACAATCGCACTTGGAATTACATGATCTTGAACGGAGCCTCACAGGGCCAAGTAGCAAAAGCCAAGGCCGGTTGTAAATGCTGAATGCATACACTGTGTGCGACCACCAGCAGCAGTTCGAGCAGTGGTTCTCAGCTCCTGTCCTCAGGACTCACTAAACAGGTTTGAAGTATTACCTTAGAGAGATGCAGACTGGAATACTGCAATCACTGAGCAGCAAATTATATCACCTGTGATGTATTTCAGTTTTCTTGCAAACCTGGCCTGCTAGTGGGTCCTGAGGACAGGAGTTGAAAACCACTGGGTTAGAGAGTGATACTAGAACCGCTGACAGACTCTAGAAGCAAACAATTTTAGCCCAGGGTCTGCATTTCTACTGAGTTATGGCCACAGTTAATCAGCCTGTTTATATGCAGCCATAGCACAATGTCAATGCATCAAGATGTGACATTTCCACAGATATGTATTCTTGTGAATGTAGCCCTACTTAGGTTTTCAGGCTCCTTTGCTCCCCTTGGTCTTCAATACACATTTTCACCATGGTTCCGTGTAAAGCACAGACACTATGGGGTTGATTTACTAAAACCTGGTGCAAAAAGCTCTGCATAGAAACCAATCAGCTTCCAGAGGTTTTTTTTTTTTTGTCAAAGCTTAATTGAACAAGCTGAAGTTAGAAGCCGATTGGCTACCATGCACAGCTGCACCAGGTTTTGCACTCTCCAGTTTTAGTAAATCAATCCCCAAATGTCTGATCAAGCAGAGAAATCAGTACCTCTTTCACACAGAGCCAGGGCAAGGAACATTAATGGTGAGACCCCAACATAAACCTATTTGAACTAAAATGATCATCCAACCTGCAGCTACTTTTAAATTTCAGATTATTTTACACCACAAGAGTAAAATGGTTGCAATGTTAGGCCTCTTTCACACGGAGCGGATCAGTGCTGATCTGCCCCGTGGATATCCGCTTGCTCAGCAGGGATCGCCGGAGCGATCTCCGCTGAGCAGGAAGATGACAGGTCCGTCTCTGCACACTGCGCAGTAGAGCTGCCACGGCTGTAGTCGACTAAGAAAATACGTTGACGTGCGTGAAAAGCGTTGATGCGTAAATACACCCCCACCACGGCTTTCACCATCACCGCTGACTGTCCCCTAGCCCCCTCCTTTCCTCATCCGTCCTTCTCCATGCTGCTCCGTGTCCCCCTCACTCCTCCGTGCATCTGTCACCCTCACTCTCTTCTCCCCCTCGGTATCTCAGGATGGAGAGCGGAGGTAGGAGCCGGTAAACCCGGCTCCTTCAGTGACTGACTCTGTCCATTCACATTAATGAATGAAGAGAAGCCGCTTCTCTCCATTACCAGTACAGCGGAGGTTACAGAGAAAGGGAGTGGGGAATCTATGTCCCTAGTCCCTTTCCCTGTCTCAAATGGGAGATGTCAGAGGTCTGTTAAGACCCCTGATATCTCACTATAGCCCCCCAACAGGGCTGATAAAAAAAAAAAAATTGCAATTAAAAAAAAAAAAAAAAAAAAAAAAACACACTGACACTGCCCCCCCCCCCCCCCCTTAAAAAAAAAAAGCATTGTAAAAAAATAAAAATTATAAACTTCTGAACAGAAAAAAAAAATAAAAAATATAGGTAAGATAAAAGAGTAAGACTACTATGTATATTCTTTTATCTTACCTTTTTTTTATGCACTTATTTTTTTAGTTATCCAAAGGATTAATTGGCTAATCAAAAAAAAAAAAGAAAACTAGATTAAATAAAGTAAAAATAATCGTTAGTCAATGACTAATCGTAAAAATAAAAGCGATAGATTAGTCAACAGACAAAATAATCATTAGTTGCAGCTCTACTGCGCAGGGACGGACCTGTCTGAGCGCCGCTTTCCCTTATGGGAGATCGGGTGACAATGGACCGTAGAGTCCGTCGTCACCCGATCCGATGCCTGATGGAAAAATAGGTTTTTCCTTCATCACACTTTTTCGGATCGGATGTCAGCAGACATGTCACCGCTGACATCCGATGCTCCATAGACCTCTATGGAGCATCCGTTCAGGTCCGCCTGAAAAACTGACAGGCGTATCTGAACCGATCGGCTGTGTGAAAGAGACCTTAGATTAACCTACACAATGCAAAAAAATCTTCTTGGGACACCAGCAGAACGTCACCATGCAAGCATAATAGAACGTGTCAGTCTACTCCCTGATTTTTTTACTTATCCTGGATAGTATGGCATTGCATATATCAACAAAATCCATATTCTCCTCTTTAGGCACCGGATAATTCTTGAATACAAAAGCCATTAAAAGATCTCCAGATTCAGCCCAAAGCTAAAACACAAGTTCAGGATGATGCTGCGTGTGCAAATATATGATACTAAAAATGTTTTGTACCTGCTTGGATCTGTCAGAGTCTTAATTATGCAATTAACCTCCCTTGGTAAATTGGGCATCCAAGATAAATATCGCCAGGCTCAAACTCATGAAAAAATGTGGGATTATTTGAACTGTGGCAATACAAACAAACATCGATAAGGAAAGCCATCCAGCAATGCTGGATTTTTAATTTTGGCTATGTGACAGACCTAGCCGGGACAGAGGCTGTTGGGGGGGACTGAATGCGAGCCTCTTGCCTTGCGATTATGGGCCCTGGCATTTGGGGGGGAAGGGTGCTGTTTGTGAGCTGGATGCCTGGGGACCCCTGAGCTGGTTTTACTTGGATTCAGGTCCATGCTGGCCCCCCCCAAGACACATAGACTCTGAATATGTATATGCCATATCAGCAATAGACTGAATCATACTGTTGGGACACAAGCTGTCAGATGCTAATGTCATGAACTCCAGCCACCTGTCTTTTGTGTAAATGAGTTTAGTCTGGCTTGAATATTCCACAATGTTGTTGTGCTAATTAACCCTGTGTTGATGTTTATGGTAATGTGTCAACTAGTCTGGGTCAATGATTAGATAATTGGCTCATGCTAATTAGGTTAGGTTTTAGTTATCCGGCTGTATATATTTGTGTGACATCTCAAATAAAAGATATTCCTGATGTACTCCAAGACTGGTCTTGCCTAGTTCTTGGGGGTTCCTATAACTAGATCCATTGAACTCATGTTCCAGGACTTAGGAAGCGGTATACTGACGGAAGCCCTCAAGCAGAGTGTAGGGACGTTCGGTCAAAGGCTATGCATGTGGGATTGGAGCCATAAGTACCCAAAAGAGCATTTTCTAGAAATGCAGCAGGGTAATGTTGAATCCAGGCTGCTTTCATTAATTAGCGTATGTGTCAGTTGGTATCCAATTTATCTCCAATCAATGAAGTAGCAACATTATGAGAGAAAACATCCCTTGAGGCTTGCTAATAGGCTGAGTAAGTTTTATGTTATTTCCCTCTCCAATTTCTAATGCAGAAATGTATAAATGTATATCATCATGTACCAACAAAACCGATATGTGATATAGAAGTCTATGAACATACCTTCATTATTACTTCAGGAGGGATACAATGTGTCAGAAGCTCATAAAGTCTACCACGAACTTCAAGTAACCTATGAAAAAATAAAAAATAAAAAACGAAGTGTTCGTGACTTCACAGAAAGGAGGAGATTACAATTTTAAACATAAAAAAGATGTACAGCAGTAACCCAAGAGTAAAAAAAGTTGCAATTTGACATGCCAGCACTCAGAATTATGGCAGAAAAAAAATAAAAAAAAAGGTCAAAAAGATAACCGTATGCTGACCTTTGTGGCGTCTGTTGATTGACAATGGCATTGGCTGTCTCCTTCACATAAATCTCCCAATCTGTTTCTGGTAAGTCTTGGTCTGAACTGAAGGGATACCTGTTCAAGAAATAACACAGTTTATATAACCGACAGGGGTCTAAAAACATCAAGAACAGTTCCAAAAAATAAAAAACAACATAAAATGTGTGTGTGATTATATAACACACACACACACACTACTTGCTTGATACTGTGACCTTTAAAGGGAACCTGTCACCAACCAAATCGGTGTTCTTTTGCCTGCCTTTCAAACAATTACATTGCTGTTTTAAGTTGCCACCTAACAAAAGCTCAGTGCAAGGCATGTGAATGTTTTCAATACAATCTATCCAGATTACAGAAAAATTGAGTTGGATGCAAAACTATTAAATTTCATATGCAGCAAAATTTTCCACAGGTTGACTCCAAAGCTTTTCGCCAAGTAGGAGTGACAAAAATTAGTTCTTGCTTGGATAAGTGTACATTTTGCGAATGGTAATATTGGCAGTGTTGCAGCAAACTAGATTTCACCACCGAATCCTAGTCAGCAAGGCTCATTGTCTATGTGGCAAAAAATAAAATAACCATGTTCTGCACTCTACGCACCTTAAAGCCATTATAAATGCAATTTTTTTTTTTTGTAAAAAAAAGGTTACACTTGCCTGTTCTGATCAATGATATTGCACAGAGCAGTCCCTTACCTACTCTTTGGCAGTCCTCTCCACAGAGTGACAACTTACCTACTCTTCTTTGGTGGTCCCCGCCAGCAACCTCTGCTCTGTTTTTTCTCTGGGTGCCCCCTCAAAAATGTGCTAAGGGCCCCCCCCCTGCTGGCACACACTCAGGAGTTTGGAGCCTATGGCAACCTCTGCTCTCAGTCTCCTGTGAGACCAAGAAGAGAGGAAAGTGGAATCTGCAACTCAGCTACGCAAGTGTTTAGGGATGTGGGGGTAGGAATGATAATGGGGAGTTTTTCTTTTTTACATTAAAGCGGAGTTCCACCCCCCCTCCAAAAATTAAAAGTCAGCAGATACAAATACTGTAGCTGCTGACTTTTACCATTAGGGTACTTACCTGTCCAGGCATTCAGCTGCATCCTCACCCGGCTGATTCTTAAATCGGCTCTCGGGTGCTGGAGCTGCCATCACGGCCGTTTTACAGCCCATCGTCTATTGCATGAATCGCATTGCGCTTTGTGTAGAGGCCGGTTGCGAGGTGGGAGGATTTGAACTTCCCTCCGAGTGTGTCAAGGTAAAAATTTAGACTTTAGAATGACTATTTACAGTACTGGTATACGGTGTAAAATTTCTTTCAGGTATTACCTAAAATGAACTTGTTCTGAAAACAGGGTCTGCTATCAAAGAAAAAGGCTACCAGGATAAGAGAACTGCAGCCAATTATCCTATCCCATTGTGACAACAGAGGACAATAGCCTCTTACATGTCTGCAGCATGTAAAAGTGGCACTAAAATGCTCTAGGAAAATATATAGCATGTACTGTGCATTTTATAAAGTAATCTGCATGTCCAAATGTAAAAGTGCTGTCAGAGTAGAGATGAGAAGTGTACTGAATACCAGCCATTTCTTCACTGATGCTGCACTGCCATCAGGGGGTTCAAAATGAAAAATGCAACCCACTTTACATTTCTGTAAAATATTATCTAGTTTCTCTACAACTGCTAAAAAGGGAAAAACATTGTGTAGGGATATTTTGGTTTTGTATGTTTCAGAGTATACATCAAAAAACACTTCAGCTAAAAGGTTTACATACTGTTGGACACGACAAGCTTCACATATTAGAAGAGCCTTTCTGAGGTTTCTTCCAGATTTTTCTGCAATTCTTTGAGCGAGTTCCTGTGGTAGAGACAGTCCTTCTTTCTTGCATACGCTAAACAGAACTGTGCAAATCTGCAAAGAAATACTTGGTTAGATCTGTACTGCATGGTAACAGGAACACAACACTCTGCACAGAGCTATGACCATTGCAAAAAAATGCACCTTTATACAAGAACAGAGGGGCAGAAAAGCCTGTGAGGACAACTGGCAGAAATATGTTCTTCCTAAATAATTGCTGCCAATTTATTTTTTTCAGAGACATGGTAAAAGGTTTAAAAAAAAAAACATTAATTTTTTAGGCCTCATGTACTCGGCAGCTGTTAAAAGTGGAGTTCCACTCGAAAATGGAACTTCCACTTTTCAGATTCCTCCACCCCCTCCGGTGTCACATTTGGCACCTTTTGGGGGAGGGGAGCAGATACCTATCTAATCCAGGTATTTGCTCCCAGTTCCGGACATAGAACACTGCAGGCTCCGTGGCAATCTAGGTCCAGGAAGACAGCAGGGACCAGTCAGGACACGCAGAGCGACTCGCGCATGCGCAGTAGGGAACCAGACTGTGAAGCCGCAAGGCTTCGCTTCCCGATTCCCTTACCGAAGATGGTGGCACCTCCACCCAAAAGCCGAGGGACAGATCGGCTTCGGGTGAGGACATCGCGGGCGCCCAGGACATGCAAGTGTCTATATTTTAAAAAAGTCAGCAGCTGCAGTATTTGTAGATGCTGACTCTTACAAAAAATGTTTTTCGGCGAAACTCCTCTTTAAATGGACGTTTAGGAGCAGTTGGGCATTTTTCTTTTTTTAGCAACCCCTAAACTCTCCTCAATGTTATCATATGGGTACATGTACATTCAGGCATTTATGGTATTCCGAAGCAGTTGAGGGTAGAAGCATTTTTGTGAAAGCAGAAAAATCGCATTCAGGACGGTAATTTAGTGTCATAAATGCAAGTTACCACGTTTATAATAGTTTTTGTTGGGGAAAAAAATCTGACCATTTACAATGGGAAAGAGTAGGCGATAGGGAGGGAGAGGGAAGACTTGTTTTTCCTGCATTGTGGGCATTTGGGAGGGTCTACTGAGGTTATCTGCAAAAAACACTTCTAAAACGCAAACGCTCATAAACGTGGCATGTAAAAGTGGCAAAATCTAAGTTTTTAACCGTCGGTTACTAGCTGTCAAGTTCCAGCCTTCAGAAGAGGTTTTTAAACATCCTGTGTACATGAAGCCTAATGCCGCGTACAGACGGTCAGAATTCCCGTCGGAAAAAGCTCTGATGGTTTTCCTGTCGGAAATTCCGACGGAATTTCGCTCAAACTGTCTCGTCTACACAGGGTCACACCAAATTCCGACGGTCAATAACACCGCGGCATACAACACGTTCGACAGCACTATAAAAAGGGAAGTTTAATGCTTCCGAGCATGCGTCGGAATTTTGCGTGTCGGAATTGCATACACACGATCTGAAAATCCGATCCGAAAAATTAAGAACAGGTTCTCAATCCAAAGTCCATCGGAAATTTCGATGGGCATACAAACAGTCGGAAAATCTGATGAAAAGCTCCCATCGGACTGTTTCCATTGGAAATTCCGACCGTGTGTATGCTACAAAATCTGCCAAGAGACTAAACAAAGGGAAGTCTAAACTGGTGTGCTCCTCTGGTGATAATCCCCACTAAAAAAGGAGCAACTGGAAGATAGTAAAAATAGTGACATGTGGCTAAGGGACAACAGCATCAGGATATGCAGCGTGAACTTCACATGGGTTTGAGACATTTCTGAGCTCGTTCAGAATTCACTGAAGATGCATGTGACCTGATTAAAGATTCTTTTGCGATCCTATAAACTTGATATTTAAAAAGCTATAGTGTTAACACAACTGTAGACAGGTCATATAGCGAATTCTAAACCTTATTTCATTCAAATTCAGACAAGTTTAAGTCCATGCATATCAAATGGAAAATTAAAAAATCAATTCCACTCAGTATTGTAGCAGTTTCCTATTTCACCATGTTCCGATAGAAGGGATATGCTGCTTAACTACAATATCATACAGTGAATAGGTGCTCTTTCCTCAGCCCAGATGTACACTTACCAGAAGTAAGTGTTAGACAAGCAGTCTATACACTGATGTCCACTGCTGGATTGAGCAAATGGATCTCCTCCTCCTAGTAGCCCAGTACTTTGGTCACCATACCATTTTCACTCCCACATGTTAGAGTTGAACAATTACATCTTGCGGCTGCCATTGGGACACCAACGTAATCAGCTTGGAACGCACACCGTTTTAGTGGCCACAGACAGCGGAGCACTACAGCTGAGCTGATTGTGTTGGTGTCCCAAGGGCACCCGTAAGATGTGAGTAGTACTTGTATGTTTTTATTGGCATTTTTTATTATTAAAACCTACTACACTATATTACACTCTCTGGTATTTATTGAACTCTAACATGTGGGAGTGAAAATGGTATGGTGACCAAAGTACTGGGCTACTAGGAGGTGGAGTAGATCCATTTGCTCACTCCAGCAGCAGACATCACAGTGAATAGACTGCTTGTCTAACACTTACCTTTGGTGAGTGTACATCTGGGCGGAGGAAAGGGCACCTATTTACTGGATGATAGATAAGCAGCATATCGCTTATATGGGCACGTGGTGAAATAGCAAACATTGGCTACAATACTGAGTGGAACTGTTTTTTTAATTTTTCATTTGATGCATGGACTTGAACTTGTCCAAATTTGAATGAAATAAGGTTTAGAACTCTAGAGTTTATGCTATATGACTTTTGAGTTTGTCCACAGTTGTTTTGTTAACACTATAACCAAGTGCCTACTTTCTATACATCTCTTTACATTGGCATATGTGGTGCATCCACACCTTTTGGAGTGGGCTGCTGGTTTGTATCTATTCCAAAATCATATCAATGTTTTACCATGTATTCCATATTGTGGGGAATTGTATAGGGAGGCACCCCCATTTTTGTGTATTTTATTATTCCTATTTATTTATTCCTACTGGAATGTACTATTTAAAATGTATTCCTACTGGAAGCCAAGTAGGTCTGAAATAAACACAGACCTTAAATCAGGTTTATTGTGCAATGCAAAAAGACTACAAGTAGTGTAGGTATCTTTAGAAAACAATCATATTTCAGTCTGCAGAGGTCTGAACAGTGAATTCTGTTGGAACCTTTCATTCCGTGAGGCAGAAAGTATGGAACCAGGCTTAAAATAAAATCAATAGACGATACGATTGTAGAAGCCCAAAACTGCTAATGATGTGTTTATTTGATCCTAAGCTGCCTCAAAAAACACCAGGATGCAACACTGCTTTTTTGCAACGTGACAGATCACAATTCTGTAGTCACTGGACAAATATAACTGGTAAACAGGCCACAATGTTTAGCAATGAAAGTGCTTTAGACATTGTAGCGAGACAAGAAATTACAGGATCATGTTGTGAAAAAAAATGATTCCCAATCAACTGAAGTTTTACCTCCTCAATGCTTGGAGACGGTACACGAATTGCCAAACATCTACTACGTATTGGAGCAATGACCTTAGATGTAGAATTACAACAAAGAATGAGTCTGCAAGTAGCCATGTATTTCTCCATGGTTCTTCTCAAAGCATGCTGAGCGTCTTTGGAAAGTTTATCCACTTCTGTTAGCAATACAACTACAAGGAGAAATAAAAAAAGAAAGAAATTAGAACAATAAATCAAATGTACATGTACAGAAAATACTAATGCGCTGCCACCTCTTTAACTACCCTAAGTAAAAATAAAACGTGAGCTGCTGCCAAAACCTAAACAAGCGTCCCCACATACATTGAAAATGAATTAAAATACAAATGGCATAGCACAACTTACTAATAATAAATTATTTTACAATCAATATGTTATTGACTGTAAAATAATTATTAGTAAGTTGTGCTACGCCAGGGGTGTCCAACCCTTTGACCTTCCTGGGCCACATATGAAGAAGAGGAATTGTCTTGTATCGGGCATTTCAATGGGCTGCTGCTGTGTATGCATGTCATGCAGAAAAAAGGTTCCTGCACCATTTTTAAACTGCAGGGGCAAGAAAATCCGGGACACTGTATATTTAGATGCGTGGGGGTGCCATTATAACATGACTTGCAGCCCCATTCATCTGTAAACAGCAGTGCGTTTTCGTTGCGGATGCTAGAACAGCTGCGATTCCCACACCAACAACCACCAGTAGTACTGAGAAACTAGTCTAAATTCACGGACAGTTTGTAAAATCTGTGATTTTTACATCTGTTGCAGACTGCATGCTCATAACAAACATTCATTGACAGATGTCAAACTGTCCTTAAATTTTGTGGCATATGGCAACCCTGGTATTTGCTGTGTGGGGAGATAGAGGAGAGGTTGCTGGCTGGACAACCCTGTGGTTCCCGGTTTGTATTTTAATTTATGCAATGAAAATAACCTTCACTTATAAATATAGGATTGGTGTGGGGGTCCAAAAATAGTGGATGGATCATACGCAGTGTGAATTATATTAGCATATCGCACAGAGCAGTAATCATTTATTAGTTCTTCTCCTATACATATTAGGATATTCTGTTTATGATCTGATGACGTTGCAAATTGCCAAACAGCCCCTGCAGTTATACTGTAGCAGGTTGGCTCGGCTGCACGAATCGCTGTAGCTGTATGTCGGTTCGTTTAATAGATAGATATAGCAGGGACGCCTGCGGCGCGTCGCCGCGATGACAGGACCTCAATTTTGTTTGAGTACAACAGTGCAGCATCGCAAAAAAATGGCCTGGTCATTAAAAGGGGTAAATCCTTTTGGGGGGTGAAGTGGTTAATAAGGAATTTGAGGTAGACTGGATCAAACAGGGAGTGTGCTGTACAACAAATCACATATGTGGAGTGTGTAATTTGCTAAAAAGAGGTATGAAACAGCAGACCATGTATGTATGAGATCAGATCCCATGGGTATGTAAATGTGTTCTAGGTTAGAGGATTGTGTGTGTAGAGAGAGGGTGCAAAGAAAGCACAGAAACTAGGTGGAATATCTCAAATTAGACACTATTGGAACTGGTACATGTGTCATTTCATTCAGAATCAGAACCCAAGTACAGAATGTGCTAATGATCAGGGTTTTAGTCGACAACTTGTTTACAAGCAAAGTCATTTTCAGGCACCTAAAATAATGCTCGTTTATTAGGTTAAACATGACCAGATTACCACAACCGGTCATATTTCAGGCCTTGATACAAACCTTTAAAATCTCTCTGTGTACCCGTCTCAAGTTGCTGTGACTGGGCCACAGTCTTCAGCAATTCTTGAACAACAACACGATCACTGTTGCCAGCATCACTGGGAAGGAAACAATTACAGTCTGGGTTATTCCAAATCATAATAGGTTTATTAGAATCATCCCTGAAGGATGGAAATCAAATAATCCCTGATAAAGTCTAAGTATATTGGGTTACAAGCTTCCTCCACAACTAAACTAGTCAACTGAAATAATGACAGAAGAAACTACCGTATATATTCTCGAGTATAGGCCGTCCCGAGTATAAGCCGAGGCCCCTAATTCACCACAAAAAAAGGGAAAAACGCATTGACCCGTGTATAAGCCGAGGGGCAAAAATGCAGCAGCTACTGTAAGTGGAAAAGAGGGTCAGCAATGGCCATCTGCAGCTGCATGTCCCCCTGTACAGACCCCCGTGTCCCCATTGCACCCCGTGTCCCCATTGCAGCCTACCTGTGCCGATCTGTGGGTCCGGGGTCCTGTGTCGATTCCGTGCAGCCGATGAGGTCCCGCTCTGTCCCCCCACAGCGTGTACGGCGCCATTCCACTATTACAAAAACCGCGCCGCCTCCTCCTCCTCGTCCGTGATAGGAGGAACACTTTTTTCCCAGCAGTCAGTGTGCAGTGTTCCGCCTATCACGGACATTCTCTCATGCTCGTCCATGAGATGAGAATGACAGGACATCCGTGATAGGCGGAACACTGTACTGCTGGGAAAATTAGTGTCCGCCTATCACGGACGGGCGGGAGGAGGCGGCGCGGCTTTTGAACACTGCCGTCTGTCTACATGACAAGCTGTTCATGTAGGCAGACGGCGGTGACTCGAATATAAACTGAGGGGTGGACTTTCAGCCCTAAAAAAGGGTCTGAAAATCTCGGCTTATATTCGAGTATATACGGTAGTAAAATTTGTATAATTATAAACTTCCACATTGCTTCCCTAACAATAAAAGATGATTCAGAAAAAAAAGCTACTCATGGTTTATTTCTGAAAAGAAAAATTTCCATTCTCTAAGCATCACATAAGGGGGGAAAAAATAAAAATTGGGTGACTCTTTTCTGGAGGTTGAAAATAAAAGGTTGAAAATAAAAAATGTTTATTTCAAGAAAACGTCAATAACAATTCAACATTCAGAAATGACCATAAACCAGATAATCTTGCATACCTTGGATTCACTTCTAAATGGTAGTTGCTTGCTATGGTGCTAATCTCAATCTTCTTTTTAGAAGGCGTCTGATGGAATAAAAATGAATATGCATTTAATGCATGGAATACGATCATAGTAAATGCTAAACAGACTCATTAGGATAGTACAAAACAGATATAGGAGTCAGACCATGTCCATGCCTTCCATTTTTACAGCAATTGTGCTAAGTCACGGATTGGAGCTATTCTTCTATTCAGCAGAATCTATAGGACCCATCTGCTATAAGTTCACGGTGCATTTAGTAGAAGGGCCGGAATCATCAGGCCTTCTGAGCTGGTCTGTTGGAAGCAGTTCTGTTCTCACATAAGCCTCAAAGTAGAATTCCATCCGAACACAATGTTTAAATATGTCCCCCCCCCCCCTACTACCTATCTATGCTGCCATCCAAAAACAGGTGTGTATACTTTTTAGGTCCACTCTGGTCATGTTACATAGTTACATAGTAGGGGAGGTTGAAAAAAGACACAAGTCAAGTCCAACCTATGTGTGTGATTATAGGTCAGTATTACATTGTATATCCCTGTATGTTGTGGTCGTTCAGGTGCTTATCGAATCGTTTCTTGAAACTATCAATGCTCCCCGCTGAGACCACCGCCTGTGGAAGGGAATTCCACATCCTTGCCACTCTTACAGTAAAGAACCCTCTACGTAGTTTAAGGTTAAACCTTTTTTCTTCTAATTTTAATGAGTGGCCACGTGTCTTGTTAAACTCCCTTTTGCGAAAAAGTTTTATCCCTATTGTGGGGTCACCAGTATGGTATTTGTATATTGAAATCATATCCCCTCTCAATTGTCTCTTCTCCAGAGAGAATAAGTTCAGAGCTCGCAACCTTTACTCATAACTAATATGCTCCAGACCCTTTATTAGCTGTGTTGCCCTTCTTTGTACTCGCTCCATTTCCAGTACATCCTTCTTGAGGACTAGTCTTGTAGAGCGGAAGAATTATCGTTTTATCTATAGAGTTGATCCCCCTTTTTAATGCATGCCAATATTCTGTGTGCTTTGTTAGCAGCAGCTTGGCATTGCATGCCATTGCTGAGCCTATCATCTACTAGGACCCCCAGGTCCTTTTCCATTCGATTTCCCCAGAGGTTCTCCCCCCAGTGTATAGATTGCATTCATATTTTTGCCACCCAAATGCATTATTGTACATTTTTCTACATTAAACCTCCTTTGCCATGTAGTTGCCCACACCATTAATTTGTTCAGATCTTTTTGCAAGGTTTCCACATCCTGATGTGATTCGCAGCTCTGGCTCCCATGTCAGTGAGCGGCGGCTGCAGGGGAGAGGAGGGAGTGCCAACAGCAGATGGGACAGGGGAGCCTATGAGCGATGTCGCAGCTCCCAGAACTCCCTTCTCTCCTGGGCAGTCGCCGCTCACAGACACAGGTGATCATGTGATCAGACTTGAGTGGAATATTATTATTAATATTAAGTAAATATACACTTTTTTCTTTTTTTTTTTTACACAGATTAAGTAGCATAGGTAGTGGGGGTGGGGGGCATTTTTAAATGGTGATAGGCAGAAATTCCACTTCAAGTCCTTAGCAGCGAAAAGGTTAAACAGCAACATTTATTGTGCAAAAATTAAAAATGGCTTTAGCATGTATTATGCACACTAAGGGGACTAAAGGTTAATCTGCTTATGATTGATCTTCTTTGGAAATCCCCCTTCCCATCAACATGCAAAGGAATTTTTTTTTTTAAATAAAGCCTTCTCATTTTTATTACATACATTCAGACCCACTGAGCTCATCGCTGGGTTTCTGTACTTCTTTATGTAAAGAATGCATGGCTGCTGGGAATGGCTGGCAGGATGCTGCACATAGCTTCCTGAAAACATCGCAGCACTCTGCCTCAGTAATCCTCTCAGGATCCCAACAGCTCTGATGTAAGCAGTGGGCTGGCTCTTGGGAGGATTTATTCATACATCAAAAATGCCTTGATGCGTTGATGTTAGTCTGAAGGATTTGGCGTTTATTTCCATGTAGACTGCTTTAGGTATGTGATGCGGAGCCTTCCATTTTAATCCCTTAAAAAAGTCATTTAGACGCAACACGTAGGGTGGAGCGCCACAAGGCACACTAATATATCCACACAAATAATTTATTATGTGGTTTTGCGCAGCAAATTAGAGAAAATATTAACTGTAGATATTGGGTTGCACCGATACTGGTATCAGTATGGGTGTCGGTACTAAGCATTTTCACAAGTATCGGTACTCGGTACTCCAATACCTGAAACCGATATTTTCCGGCTCGGTTTTTTTCAATTGTCAGCGGGACTCCCCCCACCGACAGCTGAAGTGTAAATAAAAAAATTTAAAAAAAAGGCCGGAATTTACCAGTTGTTAAGGAGCAGGGCCACTCAGTGGGGTTCCCCTTCGACAGCGTAAAAGTCCAAGCAATTGGAGATGTCAAAAAAAAAAAAAAAAAAAAAAGCAGCCTGACAATGTCTACCAACAACATTGCTCAGCTGCTAAAACAGAAAGATAAAAGATAGACATTGTTTAATTTTGTATGCCGCTATTTATTCATCTACAGGTCAAAGGGATGACCTTCGATCTGCAGATGGAGTCAGTTTAAAGCAACTTGTCAAGTAAAAAAAACGTTTTTTTTTTTTTTTTTCTTTATTAAAAATGTTCCTCTATTTAACCCCATATTTCCCCCTAATTTACTCTAATCAGTCAATAACACCTTATTCTCCTTCTCCATGTAATTATTATTAAATCTTTTTGTTCACTTCTATTTTATAAAACTACTAATAATTAAAATGTTTTTTTTGTTTTTGTTTGCTTTGTTCAATATTATTTTTACACCTTTGACATATATGTACGTATTTCACATTGAAAAAAGTGCAAAATTAAAAAACAAAGTATCAGTAGTCTTAAAAAAAAAAAAAATGGTATTGGTGCATCCCTAGCAGATATTACTGTATTAGTGAAATGTACCTCCAAGTAAATGCATTTATAAAACATTTTCAATGTGCATCTTGCAGCATCCAAGAAATGCTGGATGTCAGATTTTTATTCCAAGAGGTGGTGGGGGCCAAAATGTTTGTGTGGGTTAGAACCTGTCTGGTCCTAGACATGCACAGACACACACACATTGGCAAAGCTAAGCATTCATATACTGTATAGATGCTGCTGTCAGAGGGCAGTGAGACCTGCAAAGCATACCCTGTTTCCCCGAAAATAAGACCTAGCGTGATTGTCGGCGATGGCTGCAATATAAGCCCTACCCCCCCAAATAAGCCCGAGTTAAAGTCCTTGTAGGTCTTATTTTCAGGGTAGGGCTTATTTTCGGGGAAACAGGGTAGGGCTTATTTGGGGGGTAGGGCTTATATTGCAGCCATCACCGACAATCACGCTAGGTCTTATTTTCGGGGAAACAGGGTATCGTGATCCTGCAAAAGGCCAACGGAAAATAATCACCAACACACATACATACATATCCACACTGAATGAATGCATGCCGATAAAATATATGTGTGCACAACTGAATAAATAATGCAGGATGAAGTGTGTCTGAAAAAGGTTAGCATTTCCATATCATGCATTATTCACAATAGCACATAAAATATTAAAAAAAAAAAAAAAAAAAAACACAACAAGATTAGTGACACATTACCGTTATTGTCTGATGTTCGATCCTAAGTTTTTCTACACCAGCTCCATACAGCTCTCTTAACAAGCACATTATTCTGGTCTTCTTTCCAGCTCCGGATGGTCCAAACACAAGGAGGTGAGGAAAGTCTCCACATTGTACCTGCAATAGTAATACTGATTCAAAATCTGAAACATGTTTCCCAGTATTTCAAAGTAATGCAGTGCTGAATAGCAAAAAAAATGGCCTGGTCATGAAAGGGGTAAACCTTCCAGAACCGAGGTGGATAATTAAAAAAAAAATAAAAGAGAAGGAGGAGGAGGAGGATCATGCTTACCTGCTCTGTGGTTCCATACCTCTTTAGCTGTCCCCCGCCGGTGCAGTCCTCTCCTTCTCATTAAGAGGGCCCTCAGAGCAAACCGTGGGCATCAGTAGACACACACCACATGGCTGGTTACACCCCCACTTCCTCCTCTCAGGATTTGACGGGCAATAGAGACCTAACTGCCTATTTTCAACACCTGTGTGAAAGAGCCCTTAAGGTATAAAACGTTGAGGGCCAGTTCACACCACATGCAGTCCAGTGTGTTTATTTTTCTGCATCAAACACGCATGGAAAGTAGGTTATATGTTTAACGCCATAGTTCACACCAGTGCGGTCAGTTTCAGAAGAAAAAAAAAAAAAGGAAAACATGTTGCATTTTTCCTGCACTGAAACACTGTAAATAGCATCAAAAACACACGTCCTTTTTGGGGGGGTGGGGGGGATACCTGTCAAACCCAGGTACCCGCTCCCACTTTCGGTTAAGATTGCCGCAAACGTTGTGCGGAGATCTACAAAATCTCCACCCCCCCTCCTTTTCACTCTGAAGACAGTGGGACCATTCGGAAAGCGCATGCGCAGTAGGAAACAGGCTCCGAGGCCGCAAGACTTCACTTCCTGTTTCCCTTAGTGAAGATGTTGGCGCCCGATCCAATAGACAGATTGGCTTGGGGGTGCCGACATCACGGGCTCCCTGGACAGGTAAGTGTCTTTATATTAAAAGTCTGCAGCTCCAATGTTTGTAGCTGCTGACTTATATTTTATTTATTTTTTACAGGTTGGAATTCCGCTTTAAGATTGTTGAGAACTCCCTGATGACTGCTGCAAAGAAGGCGGCAGCCCAAACAAATGTACTACCATTGGGGTGATCTGACAAAGGGCCTGAGGTTACGAGACTTGCCATAGACGGCTTGAATTTTGGCTGATTCCTGCTGAAACAGGGGGTGACTGGTCCATGAGAGGCCCTGCAAGGACCACCCAGCTCAACAAAAAGTTGAATTAAAAACTCACCATACACATTACAATCTAATTGTACAATCTTCTTTAGATCAAGTATGCCATTTAGAAATATCTGGCAGTCACTGGCAGACGCAGTCACTGGTTGGGTATTCAGGCCGCCTCCTGAACACAATTGCTGGAAGTGGAAATTCATCCACCCATGCCATGAAGTGAGGAGATGATCGATTTTCTCTTGTTCAGCCTGGTCAATGAGAGGAAATCTCACTGTGTATGGACAACATAACACACAGACTGGATCTGCCTGTGTAGACAAGTACATGTGCCAATCACTAGTACTGTCACATGCAGTAAAATCACATAATTCTTTAATCCAATAAAGCCGCCCATATACGATTCATTTCTTTTAATTTAACCAATGGATTGAACGGAAAAAAAAAAAAAAATGCTGGATTCCCCCCATCCACACAGTGTGAGAATCAGTCTAGGGCTGAAACAACTAATCGATTATGAAATGAATCGATTACAATTGTCATAATCGATTAATCGCCCAGTAACATAATGGGGTTAAAAAAAAAAAAAAAAAGACTAAAATGAGCCCTTTATAGTACAAAAAGAGCAAATAATCGCTATTGTAAATATTACTTTCACAGTTCTACAGTAAAAAAAAATTACCGTATTTATCGGCGTATAACACGCACTCCCCCCCCCCCCCCCTTAAAATCAGGGGAAAATCGTGGGTGCGTGTTATACGCCGATCCCCGCCGATTTTTTTTGAGGGGAGCGAGCGCAGCCCATATACCGAAAGCCGCATGTATTTTCGGCTAGTCTCAGCTCCTCTCGCAGTCCCACCCACCTCCAATGATTGCGAGAGGAGCCGAGCGCGGACAACATAAAGAAATCCGAGTTCGGCTATTTACGGCTCCTCTCGCAGTTCCGCCCCTGAGCCGAGACTAGCCGAACTCAGATTTCTCTATGTTGTCGGCGCTCGGCTCCTCTCGCAATCAGTGGAGGTGGGCGGGGACTGCGAGAGGAGCCGAGACTAGCCAAAAATACACGCGGCTTTCGGTGTGTTGTCACACGGCGCTCGTCCTCTCCACTTTTAAATCAAGCTGCACTGGGCAAGGCTGCAAAGGCACTGGGCAAGGCTGCACTGGGCAAGGCTGCAAAGGCACTGGCAAGGCTGCACTGGGCAAGGCTGCAAAGGCACTGGCAAGGCTGCAATGATGGACAAGGCTGCAGATGGACACTGGGCAAGGATGCAATGTTGGGCATTTAAATGTATTTTTTTTTCCTTAAACTTCCCTCCTAAACTTGGGGTGCGTGTTATACGCCGATAAATACGGTAAGCCCTTACAGTAGTGATCTGCTTTTTTTTGTACTATAAAGGGCTATTTTTTGTTTTTTTAACCCCCATTATGTTACCAAACATCTCAGGCCTGGTTCACATCTTTGTGTTCTTGGTGCTTTTTGCATTAACGCACTACAGTTTATTTACATGGCTTCCTATGGGACACGTTCACATCTACGCTTTTTTCAGGCACTGCTGTTTGGAAAGCATCAGGGACTTTTTTTTTTTTTTAAAGTAAAACAGTGCTTTTTTTGGTTCAATATACTTCAATGGAGAAGCTGCAGAAAAGCATGTAATGCGTTTTTGCAGCAATTTGCGTTTTTTAATCTGCCCAACAACTAATTGGCCAAAAAAAGTATATCTCTTCAGTCTGTTATTCTCAGAGCGGATTACATACCATACTTTTTTTTTTTTTTAAGGTTATTAACCGATTATTCGAAACAATAATTGGCCAACTAATCGATTATGAAAATAATCATTAGTTGCAGTCCTAATTCAGTCCCACTGAGCTACTCTATTCTGACAGTGGAGAGATTTCCCCGCCATCAGAATATACTGCTCAGCACTAACGGCTATATCCTGCGGCGCTGATCGTACAGAAATTTTCCAACAGGTCCCCTCCCCCAGTACATTGTATTCTGACGTCAGTACACTGATCATCCTCTGCAGCTCGATGATCGAGAAACATTTTCCAGCATTAGCATTTGACAAAGTCGATCTAACAATTGACTTCTGTTGAACAGGGACCGTCCACATGGATTGAAATTCGGTTGGTCCCTGCTGAACATTGATCCATCTAGGACCGGCTTTAGCCCTTGCAGTGTGGAGGGGACACAATACAAGGGTACACTGGATTTCCCCAGGGCTCAGCTTTAAGCCTACTATCCATAGAAAGGTGACAGCAGAAAAAGGGGCAGAGTAGTCCATCGAGTCTGGGCCCCTCCCCCCTTTTTGTTACCTTTATTATCTAACTATAGATCTAGGTTTGTCCGAGGCATGTTTGAAGCCATTTACTGTTGACTGTCTAACTACCTCTGTTGGTAGTTTACTCCGATCATCAACTACCGTTTCAGTAAAATAAGGCTTTCTGAGATTAGTTTTGAACTTTCCTCCAGTTAGTTTGCAGATCATGTCCCGTGTTCTTGATTTTGGTCTCATATTGAAATAATTGCCTTCCTGAAACTTATTCACCCCTTTAATGTATTTAAAAGGTTTCAATCATGTCTCCCCTTTCCCTTCTCACCTCCAGACTGTACATATTAAAAGGGTAGTAAACTCTATACTACCATTTGTACTGACAGATAAGGGTGACCTGTAGGTACTGTGAAGATCTCCTAAACATGCAGTGTAGGAGGAGATATTCAGAGTGAATGGAGCCTTTCACTATCGGCACATTCGCTCTGAAGGTCCGGCTTACAGTGCCGGAAACGGCGGCTCCCATATAACTCATCTTGTCCCCAGCCACTCATGTAGCCGGAGGCCGCGAACCCGGAAGGAAGACCGGGGGAAGATGTCAGTCCTCTCAGCGGTGACATCGCAGTGCTTTGTTCTAAGGTGTATTAGGACATTGCCGCGCAGGATTTATTTATGTTTGACCACCAGCGGGTTTACTACCGCTTCAAGTTCCTGAAAGTGGGGTGCCCCTTAAAAAAAATGATTTAACCACTTGCTTACCGGGCACTTAAACCCCCCTCCTATCCAGACCAATTTTCAGCTTTCGGTGCTCTCACGCTTTGACTGACAATTACTCAGTCATGCAACACTGTACCAAAATGAATTTTTTGTCCTTTTTTTCCCCACAAATAGAGCTTTCTTTTGGTGGTATTTGATCACCTCTGGGTTTTTTATTTTTTGCGCTATAAATGAAAAAAGACCGACAATTTTGAAAAAAAAAAAAACATTTTTCTTTGTTTCTGTGATAAAATTTAGGAAATTATAAATTTTTCTTCATAAATTTTGGCCACAATTTATACTGCTACATATCTTTGGTAAAAATAACCCAAATTAGTGGATATTATTTGGTCTTTGTGAAAGTTAGAGAGTCTACAAACTGTGGTGCGAATTATACAAAATTGATCACATCTGATGTACTGGTGGCCGATCTCATTTCTTGTGACCCGAACAAGCCAGGAAAGTACAAATCCCCCCAAATGACCCTTTTTTGAAAATAGACATTCCAATGTATTCAGTAAGAGGCATGGTGAGCTTTTTGATGTTGTCATTTTTTTCCCACAATTCTTTGCAAAATTCATTATTTTTTTTATTTTTTTCTACAAAATTGTCATTGTAATAGGTTATTTCTCTCACATGGCATGTGTATACCACAAATGACACCCCAAAATAAATTCTGCTACTCCTCCTGAGTATTACGATACCACATGTGTGGGACTTTTCCACAGCCTGGCCACTTAGAGAGGCCCAACATGAAGGGGGGGGGGGGGGGGGGCAATCACGTGTTCTAGGAGCATAAATTACACATCTAACTTGTTGACTACCTATTACACTTTTGAAGGCCCTGGAGCACCAGGACAATGACACGTGACACTGATGACACGTGACACTGATGTGGCACTGATGACAGGTGGTATTAAAACAGGGCACTGGTGACACTGATGAGAGATGGCACTAATATGTGGCACTGATGAGAGATGGCACTTATACATGGCACTAAAACGTGGCACTGATGACACGACACTGATGACAGATGGCACTGATGACAGATGGCACTAATATGTGGCACTGATGACATATGGCTCCAGCAATTGGCATTGGGGATAGATTGCAGTGGTGGCAGTGGGCACAGATGGCATTTCGATTCTTTTTTTTTTTTTACACTTACAGCGCTGCAGCCCTGCGCTGTCTGTGTGAGGAGGGGGAGCGGTGCTGAGAGATGATCTCATATGTTTACATATGAGATCATCTCCCATTGGACATGCCGATTGCGCTGTAAACGGCCGCTGTAATTGGCCGTTTACAGCGATCTGTGATTGGCTGTGTCCGAGGGACACGGCCAACACAGAATTTCCCTGCTGCGTGCTCGTGAGCGCGCACAGGGAACGAGGAAAGGGGAGGCTGTCATATGACGGCCTCCCGGGAATTGACATCCGCGCCGAGGCCGTCATTCGGCTACGGCCGGATGTGAAGTGGTTAAAAGTCAGCAGCTACAAATACTACAGCTGCTGACTTTTAATAATCGGACACTTACCCGGGGTCCAGCGATGCGGGGGATCGAAGCCCCCCCTCGGTTCCCCGCTCCGCCGGCATTCTTACTGTGGGCATCCGGCTGTGTCTTCACAGCCGGGCACCCACTGCCCATGCGCGAGCGACCTGTCACGTGTCCCAGATGACTGACTGCGGCGAGGGGGAAGTGATGTCAGTGCCCGGGCACTGAAGGAGGCAGACTACGAGGGACCCCATAGCAACAGGCATTTAGAGTTGAGTAAAAAACATTTTGTTTCCAATAAAAAAATTTTTTTAGAATTTTAAGCAATTTTTTTTGAAGGAAACACCACTTGAAGTCATTCGATATGTTTTATTACTGATCAGTGTATTCTGAAAGCAGAGGAATCCCGATGTCAGAATACAGACACAGCAGTGAGGATTCCTTCATCCACCTTAAAATGTGTGGATCAGGGAATCGGGTCAGTTTTTTCTTTTTTGTGCAACCCACAGGCTGAACGGAAAAAAAACAAAACAAAAGCTGATTGTACTGGGCATGAGCCTCTATAGGGGATTGGTACAGTGTATGAGAGGATTGTACTATCTCTTATAGAAGACCATATACTGTACAATAATATACACTGTACCAATCCCCTATAGAGGATCATATACTGTACATTCATCTCATACATTGTACAATCTTATATAGAGAACAATATGCTGTACAGTGTATGAGATGATTGTAAAGTATATGGTGTTCTATAGGAGATTGTACATGACATGTTCCTAGATGAGTGTACAATATATGATCCTCGATAGGAGATTGTACAACAATGTAATCTCATACATTGTACAATATATGATCCTCGATAGATTGTACAATCATCTATGCGCATGTCATGTACAATCTCCTATAGAACACTATATACTGTAAATCATACACTGTGCATCATATTGTTCCTATAAAATTGTACAGTAAAGTGTACTCTATAGGATATTGTACAGTGTATGAGATGATTGTTGTACATGATTCTCTATAAGAGATCGTAGAGTGTATGAGATGATTGTACAGTGTATGAGATGATTGTACATAATCCTCTATAGGAGATGGTACAGTGTATGAAATGATTGTACAGTGTATGAGATGATTGTACAGTGTATGAGATGATTGTACAGTGTATGAGATGATTGTACATGATCCTCTATAGGAGATTGTACAGTGTATGAGATGATTGTACATGATCCTCTATAGGAGATGGTACAGTGTATAAATTGATTGTACAATGTATGAGATGATTGTACATGATCCTCTATAGGAGATTGTACAGTGTATGTCGCTCTCTAGAAGTGTTTATCTCTCAGGCTGAGTTACCAGATTCTTCAGCTGGGCTGCCTGCTCCTTATGATAGTCCAGCTTGCCGAGGAGGCTGGGCCGGTATTTGTCCACCCACAGACTCATCGTCTCCTCCACTCGGAGCACCGACTCCGCTCTTCACCTTCAAATCCGGCGCGAAAACGACCAATCCCCCCAAACCCGCGAAATCCCAGTGTTGACATGAGCATGCGCAGTGCTGAGCTCACAGACAGGTCGGCTGATAGGGGAATGTCTTCGGCGACCCGTCAGAATGTGTAATAGAAGTGACGTTTCAGTACCGCCATCTTGCTACACCCCGCACTTCTCCACAATGAGGATACACTGAAAAGGGAGAAAGCGGACATCTTATTACACCCACCGGAGTTTTGCAGTTTACACTTATTTATAACAGTAAACTGAGTTTATTTAGTGAAATACAGTACTTAGAACCCCGTGTGACTGTTTAGATGTTGCATTTTAAAAGCACCCAACTTCTGTCAGATTAGCAAACCAGTGAGATGAGAAGTCTTGCCGCTGCTTTTAAAATTCAACGTCTAAACAGTCAGACTGAGTTCTAAGGACTGTATTTTACTATAAAACCACAGTTTACTGTGTAAAATGCAAAACTCCGGTGGGTGTAACACGATTTTGCTTTCCCCCTTCTCAGTGTAGCTTTACTGTGAAGTGCGGGGTGTAGCAAGATGGCGATGACGGAACGTTACTTCCGTTACACAAAACTCCGGTGGGTGTAACAAGTTTCTGCTTTCCCCCTTCTCAGTGTAGCTTTACTGTGAAGTGCGGGGTGTAGCAAGATGGCGGTGACGGAACGTCACTTCCGTTACACAGTCTGACGGGTCGCCGAATCTGACGAAACACTGGGAATTTACTGTCCTCTCACTACAGGAGAGAATTGTCAGTCTCCGCTCTCTGATATATCGTCTCCTTGAAAATGGCCGCAGGTCCAGCTTCGTGTTGTGTCCCTCTGTCAGTACAGTCTGATAGGAGACACGGCATATCTGATATTAATATTATTATTAGTCTTCTATCTGAGGCTCCTTTTAAATTTCTATGTAAGAGGAAGCGGTGCCCAAAGCATGCACTCATCATACACAGCAAGCTGCAAGGGGTGTGATTGGATGCCTGGTACTGGTTTCTATGAGGATTATTCTGCTTTGTATCACCCTTGCTGTACCATTCATGTGTGGCACAATGCACACCACACAGTCTCAATGAAAAAAAAAAGACATTGATCGGTGGGTATGCCCACCATTAGAATACCTCCCTTCATCCACCCACTTCTAACGATGGGCATACATGCACAATTTTTTTTTTTTTAAACTGTGATGGTGAAATCACCTCCTACAGCGATGGAGTCACTGATTTACGTATCGTGAGAGAAAACGCTGTTGCTGTCAAGATGAATAAATCAGTGCTGCAGCTTAATGGCGTACCTGAAAAGAAAATAATGATTAACAATAAAAAAAAAAAATGACATACCTGAAAAGCAAACATGATAAAACATTGTAAACATAGTAAAAAGATCAGAACAATAGAGAGAGAGAGAGAGAGAGAGAGAGAGAGAGAGAGAGCAATAAAACGATTTTTGGCTTTTTTATTTTATATATTTATTTTTTTGTGTTTTTTTTTTTTTACTTTTTTTGTTTTTTGTTTTTTACACTTTTATTTGTAACTGTAATGGTTCCAGGCTCGGGTCTCTCAAAATGCAATGGCATCTTTGGAGACCCTGTGAAAGTGTACCCTAGACTGTGCCGTGCTGTACCCTACGCTAATACTCCACTAGTGTGTGGTAGCGTTCAAACATTCACCAATGCAAAGACCAGGATGGTCAGGACAGGAGGGACAATAATAGCGCCTATATCTGCGCTTGCTACGGACAGGACATCTTCTTTGGGGTGATCATTGGGTAGGGGTACCAGGGAGGACATACGGAAAATGCCTCCCATGCAGCTGGCTTACTGCATTTGCACTGCACCACAGCACCGTCTGGAAACAGGGGGTCTGTGATGATCTCTTCCTGGAATTTAAGGAAGCTGAAGCTTTGTATAGCACATAAGCATTCAGCAGAGCCGATTGAAATAAGTATACATACACTTTTTTTTATACCAGCGTCTGGCCTTACAAGCAATTAAGTATGGCGCCATCTACTGGTCATTCAGGTCCACCCCTCCCATATTAAGGTCGTGGACACAGAGGGGTTTCTCCACAACACCAGTCGCCGTAGGAATTTGGACTGTCGTATCTGCGTGAAGGGAGGAACGAACGAAAACATTCTGTGAATCCCTCCACTTAACTGAGAGCAAATTATTACTTCTCAAGCAGGCTCTCTCCCCAGCCTAAGACGGGAATCTACAAGCCGCTGGGGTAAGCCCCAGCGATTAGATCGCACGGTGCCACATGCGCCAATTCCATAATCAAACAAGTTACTAAAAAGTGGCATGCTCGTGTAATAATTGTCCATGTACAAGTGGTACCCCTTTCTGAATAAGGGTGGCACCAAGACCCACACAATCTTACCAGCGCTCGTTATGTAGTTTGGGCAGATCTCTGGCTCTACGTGACTATCTTTTTCCCTCATAAACCATAAAACTATTTGTATAGCCTGAGGCCCTGTCACAGAGCTTGACCCCATATATGGCACGCTTGCTGGGAAGATACTGTTTGAATAACAAGCGGACAGAAAACGTAATCAGGAACTCATCAATGCAGATAACTTCATCGGAAGTAAACAAGGCTGCAAAATTTGCTGAATTTTGTGGAGCCGATCGTATTCAGGGTCACCCCGAGGACGACAGAGTTCATTGCCTTACAGTGCATAAATCGCAAGATCTGCTCGCATCGTGTCCTGGTCATGGAGGCAGAGAACACGGGCATATGGTGATTTGGGTCAGTGGAACAATATGACCGCAACTCACTCTTTTTAGTTATGCCCATGAGGAGGGATAGATCTTAAATTCGGAGACCGTGATAGGTCTCCAATCAGAAAGATCTTAAATTCGGAGACCGTAATAGGTCTCCAATCTCTGGCAAGGGTCAACTGGGGATTAACGGCAATAAATTGACCAGCATATAAATTGCTTTGGTCCACAATAGATCTATAGAGATCTTCTGTGAAAAACAGCAAATAAAAATCAAGTGACGTAAAATCAACTGTTTCCACCTGAATTCCAGGTTGGTCAGTGAATGGGGGGAAGTACGGGTGCTGCAGAAGTGGTGGGCTCCCAATTAGGATTGGCAAATGCAACAGGAAGGGCACTATGGGCTCAACGGGCCTGTGTTTGTCTTCTTGGTGGCTGCAGGACACTACTTGTGCTTGCCACCACACCAGCTTGAACTGCACTTATGGGACTCGCCACGTCACTACGTGATAATGCAGTGCTGGTTTGACTACGACCAGGGTGTACTAGGCCGCTGGTTCTTGCCAGTTCACCAGAAGGATGAGCGGCACTAGTACTGGCTCTCTGCTCCATATGAGAATCCTGTGGTTCTTGCACCTCAACGACAGCAGAAGAACAGGGTCAGGTATGCCTGACCTTGGCAGGGACCACTACGTCGTCAGGGCTATCTGTCAGGGTGCCGCTGCTGTCTACAGGATTGTATTCTGAGTCTGAATCTGACAGATGGGTGACTTCCTTCTCACCCTCATCTGTCATGCTCATAAACGTGTAGGCCTCTTCACTGGTGTACCTTCGATTGGACATTGTGGCCTCTAAATTTACTGGTAAAACTCACAGTTAAAAGAGCACCTGACTGTCAGCGACTGCTTCAGTCGCTACCAAAAAAAACTGTTAGCGTTCACAGGGATCAGGCCTGTCTCTGCGAACACTGAAGTTATGTGTTTTGTAAGTGTTTTTTAAGTGACAGTAATCGATTGATACTGCACTTGGGTGGGCTGGGTTGGGCTGGGCATAGGGGCTAAACGCAGGTGCTAGCAGGTATCTGGCGTGATCCAGCTAACGCTGCGTTTTTGGGAACCCTAAACTACTGGGGACGCTGGTATAGATCTGATCAGATCAAAGTCATTGATCCGTACAGACACTATACTACTAAGGGAGGTGTATGGTGCGTGTATGGGTGTCAGTGTTGGTCATCTTACTTTAAAAAAGTAATTAGTTAAGTTACAAATTACTTCTCCCAAAAAGTAATTGCGTTAGTAACTCAGTTACTACATTGGAAAAGTAATTAGTTACGCAGCAAAGTAACTGTGACTTTTTTTTTTTTTATATTCTATGCGTGTAACTAAGGGACGGGTCTAGTATTACTGTAAGCAAGGGGCGCATTTATTATTATTGTTATATATCGTGTAACCAAGGGGCTTCTCTATTATTACTCTTACCAAGGGGCAGATCTGTTATAGCGTGTAAGCAAGGGGCGGGTCTACTATTATTATATAGTGTAAGGGGCGGATGGCTACAGAAGAGGGCGAATGTTAAATTAATGGGCAGAGCTCGATATATAACAATAATAATAAATGCGCCCCTTGGTTACAGTAATACTAGACTCACCCCTTAGTTACACGATAGACGCCCCTTGCAGAGTAGCACGAGCATCGGGAGCGTGCGGCATCGCCTTGTACAATTACATGTTAACTGCGCCTGCGCGGTGTAGAGTTCACTCAGAACTGTTTAGGTTTGGCAATTTCCGTAAGCTACGTAGTCCTTCGTACTGCGCAAGCGCAGCACCTGCACAGTACAGGGGGTCCTTATCCGGCGGAGGAACTTTTTTGGCAGGACACTGGAATTACACTACTGCCATCTAGTGGCAGTAGATGTAATTGAGGTAACTCAGCCCAAGTAATGGGAACTGCGTTACCATGAGGGGAAAAGTAATCAGTTAGATTACTCGTTACCCTCTAAAGTAACTGCGTTAAGTAACTCCGTTTATTTTAACTCAGTTACTTACATCACTGGTGGGTGTTAGCGCTACTGGCACTAATCTGACGTTGCCTGGGGCGACGCAGACCCTGACTGACGCTAAAACCTGATGGGTGATCAGGGGGTTAAACCTTTATTAGGTAATATATGGCGGGTGCCCTGACGCTATAAAAAACTAACTAACCAGCGTCACCCTTAACACTAATACGGTGATCACTGGTGACAGGGGGTGAAAGGGTTAACTAGGGGGCAATCAGGGGGTTACATTTTTATTTACTTTACTTTATTTACCTTTAATAGGTAATATATGGGGGTACCTGATGCTATAAAAACAAATCAACTAACTGGCTAACTAGCGTCACCCGTGACACTAATACGGCGATCAGAAAAAGATCTATTAGTGACACTAAGACAGGGGGTGAAAGGGTTAACTGGGGGCGATCAACGGGTTAAAACTTTATTAGGGGGGTTTACAGGGGTACCCTAGACCTACCTGGACCTACTACTAATTGCCCTAACACTGATTAAAGTCACAAGTGACACCAATGCAGTGATCAGTGAAAAATCTGAAAACTGCAATTGGTGACATAGTGACAGGGAGAGAAGGGATTCACTCGGGGGGGGGGGGGCGATCGGGGGGTGACGAGTGTGCCTACGTGTACTGTGTCAGTGTAGTGTTGGTGCAACTCACTCACGTATCTAATTTTATTTTTATTTTATTTTTTTAATGCACAATAAAAAAATTGTGGAGAATAATACTTGGCTATGTGTTTTACTTCAAATGACAGTTTGGTAGTAGGCAGTTACATTTAAAAAAAATACAATGTAAAATTGACAAGGGGCACCAACATAGTTCTATCTTTGATCTTAAAAACTACAGTATAATGGGGTTGTGGTAACTTGCACAAATAAAAAATAAAAAAAAAGCCTAATAATATTATTCTTGAGATCACTAGAAAAAAAAATCCTTTGAAACTTAGTTTGCAAAAACTCCATCAGTATCACCAGCAAAGCAGCTTCATTATTATTTCATTAAAGAAGAAGAGAATTGTGCGCTGCATTTCGACATTTCATAATTTACTGCGTCATGAATGTGAATTCTCCGTTACGAACGCTAGTTTACAAGACCGACCGCTTCTGGCTTGTCCTTGCTTCCGAGCATGCGTGTTTGTACTTTGGACTTTTGTCTGACGGACTTGTGTACACACGCTCGGAAAATCCGACAACACACATTTGTCTGTGGAAAATGTGAAAACCTGCCATACAACATTTGTTGGCGGAAAGTCCAACAACAATTGTCTGGTGGAGCGTACACACGGTCGGATTTACCAACAGCCGGGCATCCAACATTTCCCATTGTAAATTCTGATCGTGTGTACGGGGCTTTAGGCTTTATTTCCTTTATTTTCATCTGGTGATCCAACCAGTAAGTCTGTTGTTTTTCAACAGAACAAGCTCTACGGCAAATGTATCAGTTTGTCCCCTTTCATATGAAGGGTCCGATCAGGTTCTCCTGTCAGTTTTTCAGGCAGACCTAATCGGACCCTCCATTCTCCCCTAGAGACCCTCCAATCTGATACGGTCCGGTAAAAATGGAAGACGATCCGTCGCCTTCCATCTAGGCGGATCAGAACGGAGGGCAGTTGAGTGTAAATGGAAAGTGGAGTTGGTTTGCACCCCCCCCCCCTGGTCAATAGAAAATCCGCCCACTCCGCTCTGATCAGCAGGGGATCAGCGGACAGATCTCCTGCTCTGTTCCTTATGAAAGGGGTCTTCAGAGTGTCAGGACAAATCATTTACCACTGACCAGGGGTTCTTACAACGATCAGCTTTTATTCATGTAAAACCTTTATCCCAAAAGAAAAAAAAACAGTTGCAACTGCGTGTGTAACTGCAGTGTGAACTGGAGTTTGGCTTATATTCGTTAGTGTATCTACTTCTGCTAATCCATCTAACACTCCCCTTCCCCAGATTAACAATGCTGATGTCCAAAGGTACCCCTGCAGCCACCACATCTAATGGCACATCTAATGACTGGTAAGGGCAATAAATTACAGATTTGGTTTTGGGTTTAATACCGCTTTAAGTGTATTGATGTGTCTCTTTCCGGCCACTAGATGTCACAATTTCACTTTTAAAGAACTACTGTTAAATCCATTATTACAAGAACAATACATCAATCTGCTGTTTTATTTTTCTTATGTTATAGTCACAGTGTTACATTATGTGTATACGTTGAATTTGCTAAGATGCATTTGCATACAATACAGGAGGGGTCTATGCAGAATAACACCCTAGAAAGGAATAATGGATCGCCTGGAAGATTTCTTTCTTTGCGCATAGAAGATCTTTGTGAATGTCAGGCTGATCAGAGCAATTGAATGCTACGTCCTTTGTCTGTTCTGCTTTCACTAGAGAGAATCTCAATGCAGCTCTATGCTGATGCTTGGTTTAATATTAGGTTTGTATGTATCTACAGCACTACACTGGTAATTATTTGTTATTTTATTATGTTATATTTTATTATATCATACTGGTAATTATTTGTTATTTTTCCCATGTATACAGTACACATAAGCAGACCCCATGTGTTATTGTATTTTTATTTATTTACATTTTTTTATTTTTCTTGCAACATTGTTGTCCAAGGTTCAGTTCCAACAAGGGAATTTTAGGGCCCATGCACACTGGCCTAATGAATGCTGTTTTTTTTTCTCCTGCCTGTAGAAGCAGCTCAATGTTATCCTATGTGTCCATGCACATTAGGGTGTGTCCATGCACATTAGGGCGTGTCCATGCACATTAGGGCGTGTCCATGCACATTAGGGCGTTTAGGGGCAGAAAACGAAAACATCACAAGTCTGTTTTTGAGAGGAGTTTTCAGGCAGAAAAAAATGCTAAATGTTCATAAACCCGTTTAGGAGCGTTTGGCGTTCTCAAGTGTATATTGATTATCGTGAAAAATAGGCAGAGGGTAATGTTTTGGGGAAAAAAAATGCTTAAAGCGGAGCGCCACCCGTTTTTACAACCTATAAAAAAAAAAAAATACTCACCTTCCTCGATCCGAAACGGTAGGTTTTTTTTTTTTTTTTACTTACCTTTAGTTGTTTTCTTCGCTTCCTGGTTCTCGGGTCCTCGGATATGGGCGGGGATATTACGGCTATTACGTAATATCCCCTAGCCCGCACTGTCTCCTGGGAGCTTGTCATAGCTCCCAGGAGTCAGTGCGGCGGCCTGGCCCGAGATCCCGCGAGACTTGAAACCGAACGTGACGTCATCACGACAGTCACGTTCGGTCTCTGCTATCACAACGGGGCGGGACTTTCGCCGCCGCCGCCGTTGTGATGGCAACAGGAGCTGAAATCCAGGAAGAGAATGCCCTGGAGTATTCAAATGCCCACAGGCAAGATGGTGTAGAAACCGGAAATGAATATAAAGTGCTTTTTGGACATAAAAAACGAACGGCAACAGTGAGACAAGCGGGACAGGTGAGTTAATAATTTACAAAAGAATTTATTATTCATTCACCAGTGGAAAAAAAAACGTCAGGGGCAGTGTAGCTCCGCTTTAACTACTTGCTGTCCATCCGCCGCAGTTGTACTGCAGCAGAATGGCATGGCTGGGCGAAACAATGTCATGTAACGTCGCTTCGCCCCCCGCTTGCCCCCCGAGCCGATGTGAGTGCCCAGCGGTCACGATCACCGCCGGGCTCCTGCGATCGCTCGGGGCACACGGAGAACCGGGATCTGTGTGTGTAAACACACAGTTTCCGGTTCTCTGAGGGGAGAAGAGACAGATTGTCTGTTCATACAGAGTATGAACAGCGATCTGTCATCTCCCCTGCACAGTCCCCCCCTCCTTCAGTTAGAACACAAACTAGGGAACACATTAACCCCTTCACCGCCGCCTAGTATTAACCCCTTCACTGCCAGTGACATTTTTACAGTAATCAATGCATTTTTATAGCATTGATAGCTGTATTAATGCCAATGGTCCCAAAAATGTGTCAAAATTGTCTGATGTGTCCGCCATAATGTCGCAGTCCCAATAAAAATCGCAGATCGCCGCCATTACTAGTAAAAAAAAAGTTAATAATAAAAATGGCATAAAACTATCCCTATTTTGTAGACGCTATAACTTTTGCGCAAACCAATCAATATATGCTTATTGCGATTTTTTTTTTACCAAAAATATGTAAAAGAATACATATCGGCCCAAACTGAGGAAAACAATTGTTTTGTTATATATTGTTGGGGGATATTTTTTATAGCAAAAAGTAAAAAAGAATGCGTTTTTTAAAAATTGTCGCTCATTTTTTGTTTCTAGCGCAAAAAAATAAAAACCTCAGAGGTGATCAAATACAATACCACCAAAAGAAAGCTCTATTTGTGGGGAAAAAAAAGACGTCAATTTTGTTTGGGTGCAACGTCACATGACCCCGCAATTGTAAGTCAAAGCGATGCAGTGCCGAATCGCAAAAAGTGCTCTGGTCAGGAAGGGGGTAAAATCTTCCGGGGCGGAAGCGGTTAAAAAAGCAAATGCCCGTAAACTCTTCTAAACTCTTGTGTAACACGAGCCACTATGAGCATTTTTTGTCTGCCGCTTTTTTTTTCAGAAGTTCTGGCATTTTTTTTCTCTCCCTCCTGATTGGCTGAGACGCAGCAGTGGCGCTATTGGCTTCCGCTGCTGTAAATCAAAGTCAATCAGCCACTCAGGATTGAGCAAGGGCGGGGCTGAACCGCAGCTCCATGTCTGAATGGACACACAGAGCAGAGGCTCCCCGCAGGAAAAAAAGTCTTTAAAAACAATGCTGGAGGTTTTAAACTTTTAGAATAAAAAATCAGGCTCACTTCTGATAGAAACCAATGAGCTTCTAACCCCAGCTTGTTCAATTAAGCTTTGGTAATAAAACCTGGAAGCTGATTGGTTTTTATGCAGAAGTGAGCCTGATTTTGCACTTTCCAGCTTTAGTAAATTAATCCCATTGTGTACTTAAACGTGGGGTATGCCTGTAGAACTATAGGTAATCTAGTGTTATCATAAGAAGCAGTCTGTCAAATGTGTAAGCTGCCTGCAGTATTTGGACAGATGTTTCCAAAATACATGCATGAGAAATGACATCATGGCCTTGTTGATGACATCATCATAGAGTTTCAATATGGAAGATCATTGTTGCAGTGTAAGAAGAAAGTATTCCTGCTTTTACCCATCATGCATTTTCTTCATGTACCATTTCATGCCCGGCCAATATGGAACTCAAGCCAACAAGACTTTTTTCTTCATTCCTCAGAGGTTAATATTTCAGGATTCTTGGAAGACATGTGCTGTAACTTGCAGGTTAAAACCTGTCAGTGTCGATTTGTGAATGCTGTCATTCTCTGATATAAGAAATACTCTGCATATTTTCTCTGGATGAGCTCATCTTACTTATATTTGAAACATTTTAACTCTTACGCTCTCATGGATGTTCATGCATGTAAAGGATAATTTGAAATTGTATCTGATGAAACGTGAACAGTAAGAATATTGAAATGTATAGTTAATTTCCTGTGAATGTGGATAGTTATCACAACTTTTCCTTACACTGGTTAATTCTTATATTTGTACTAAGATTTTATTTTTCAATGTATGCATTAGACACAGGCAATACAGTAATTTAAAATTTAAAAATGTTTTATTTTTTTTAATTTTTTTTTTTGAGCAAAATAATTGAAGAAAGAAAATAAGCATGGACCAGTACATTCACTTTAATCTGGGATTCATTAAAGATCCAGGCATGCAAAATAATTAAATGACATTTTAAAGTCATTCTGGAAACACAGCAATTTCATTAAGTCAGAAAGGACTCTTCATTAACCATAATTTTGTGTTTTACATCATTTCCCCATTGCCAGACCAAAAAGTTGTTTTGGAAGATCTTTGTTTAGGGCCGCATTCTCTTGCCAATCATATTTTGCCATCTTTCTGCTTCTATGAACCTGTAACAGTAATGAATCAGAAATGTGAATATCTGCTCTCAACCAATCAGGCATGTGCATAGTTAAAATTGTGCCCTGTGATGTGCAAATTAAAATATAGGCCACCCTAATGTTTTTAGACAGATGGGGTAAGGAATCTGGGACTTAAACCAAGAGCTGTATTTATGTAGATGAAAATCTACCCTAATCAACTAAGGTATGCTCTAACTTTAGCAACCTTTGACTAGTGCAATCCTGCAAAATCTGGCAACAAAGATCTTATTCTTTATCCTCCACCAATGCCAATTTCACACAACAAATAGCCTCCCCTAGATGCATCTTAAAGCGGAGCTCCACCCAAAAGGAGAAGTTCAGCTTTAAGGCTTTCCTTCCCTGCTCCTGTTTGTGGAATAGAGCTTTTGGGGAGGAAAGGGGGAGCGGGTACACAATTTCGACAGGTACCCGCTCCCACTCTCATTCCGGCCCTCTAGGCGATTGGAAGCAGAATTTCTTCTCCCCACCCCCTGACCATTCACATTGCACAGCGCCACTCGCTGTCACAGCTGGGTGCACATAGTTAACCACTTGACCACTGGGCAGTTAAACCCCCTTCCTAACCAGACCAATTTTCAGCTTTCGGTGCTCTCACACTTTGAATGACAATTACTCAGTCATGCAACACTGTACCCAAATGAATTTTGTGTCCTTTTTTTTCACACAAATACAGCTTTCTTTTGGTGGTATTAAATCACCGATGGGTTTTTTATTTTTTGCGCTATAAATCAAAAAATACTGAAAATTCGGTAAAAAATAAATAAATAAATAATTTGTTTCTATTAAAAATTATTGCAGAGTATTGGCGATTATTGGCAGAGTATTGGTGAGTATTGGCAGAGTATTGGCAAGTATTGACAGAGTATTACAGTGTTGCACAGTATTGGTAGAGTATTGCACAGTGGTTGCAGAGCATTGCACAGTGGTGGCAGAGCATTGCAGTGGTGGCAGAGCATTGCACAGTGGTTGCAGAGCATTGCACAGTGGTGGCAGAGCATTGCACAGTGGTGGCAGAGCATTGCATAGTGGTGGCAGAGTATTGCACAGTGGTGGCAGTGTATTGACCAGCGCTGTGGGCACTACACATCCAGCCCACTGCGCTGGTGCCGTCTCTCCCCCTCTCCGCTTCTCCCCTCTCTGGACCGATCGGTACAGAGAGGAGAGGGAGGAACCGGCGTCATGACGTGACGCCGGTTTGTGTACATGTGATCGCTCCGTCATTTGACGGAGCGATCACGTGGTAAACGGCCGCTATCAGCGCCTGTTTACCGTGATCCGTGATGCGCCGGGTCCTCGGGACCCGGCGGTCAAGGATGTTCCCGAGTGCAAGTTTCTGGGAGGACGTCCGTAGGACGTCCACTTAGAACAAGCCGACCGCGCTGTAGACGTCTTTCGACTATAGCGTGGTCGGCATGTGGTTAAAGTGTTAGTAAACCCAGTATTATGAAAATAGTTCATCTGCCCACCACAGTGCCCACAGCTTGTAAATCTTCTTTTTACATTAAAATACTGCTACTATATACCTTTTTCACTGATCTGTATACCACGGTCACATGATAACCTGCAGAGTTTGTCCAGAGCTGTGTGTTCAGTTAGGAGGAGATTTCCACTACAGTCTGTATACATGCCCACATGCGTGGTGTCAATATCATGTGACCTGGCTAGCTCTGAGAACAAGGAAATGTTCTCTCCAGCATAAAAGACACAACTTAGCATGTGCAGGTTGGCTACCCTGCCTGTGTGTTAGCTCTGGCCTTCCCCAGATAGACAGTGCAGGAGGGAAGGATCTACGCATACAGGATCAAAGAGCCTTTTTACACAATGCAGAGGATTAACCCCTTAAGTTCCACAGTGAGTATAACAAGCATGATTTACTGCATATACAGATTGAATTTACTGTTGTGGGTTTAGTAACACTTTAAGGTGCCAGAGATAGAGGACACAAGGTGAAATTGGCTGGGCTGAGCTCAGCGCTGTATCTTGGGAGAGGTGAGTGGCTGTTTATTAAAAGTCAACAGCTATAGTTGTTGTAGCTGACTTTTCATTTTTACACAGGAGTCTGAAGTAGATATCTTCCAGTTCCCAAATGCAGCCAATGTGGTTGTTAGTGGGCTTCGTGTTATGTCAGGAACCAGCAGCATGGATGGCCAGATATGTGTGGCTACACTTAGGAAACCGAGACCAGACTGTGTATGCTTTAAGTATTTATTTACAGTGAAACCAACATTCATCCAAATACCAGCAAACTGGAAACACAGTAAACGTGAAGATACCATAACCATATAATTAAAATTCCTAGCTAGCAACCTAAGTAACAGGAAGCCTAACTAACAAACTGACTATATACAATGTGTAAAAAAATGGTAAACACGAATAAACAGGATAAGAATGGAGATGCAAGGAGGTGGGGCAACTAGGACTAGGATCAGGAACAAGGGGAGCAGAAATAAGGCAGCAGGATGCAGGGCAAGGGCAAGATCAGGAGCAGGATAAATGGCAAACAGTATCTGGCAGCAAAGCAAAACACTAAAGCGAGAGGCACTAGTAAAGAAGGAACTAAATACCCTTCCAGCAGCCAGCACCAGGTGGAGATTACTGGGATCTGCTGGCTGCTGAGAGACACCCGCTGGTGGACACTGGAACTAAAACCCTCTGCCTAGGGAACCACAGTACCACAGCTTCTGACAGGGTACAAGTTTTTCTACCCTTGGAAAGAAAACTAAGCCTTAAACACCTTTTGCCTTGATGCACCTAGAATGTATTTAGCCGATTTAAAATAAAAGCTCAATTGAGCTTAGATGTTCTAAAACAGAGCAAAAGAAAAGTGAAAAGAGTTCAGTATGATGAGTCACACATACAAGTGTGCAGAGAAGAGTGAAATATCTACAGGCTGCATCTTTATGAGCAACACGCTTTTTATTTATAGATTAATAATGACATCTGGATTTCAGGTCTCCATTTCTAGAATAGTTCACTTATGAAATCATACATCTATCATCCATCTTTCAGAACACTAACACGATCATAGACATGGTTGTTTTTACAGAATGCCATCTTTTCTCTTTCTGTAAGAGAAGAGGTGTTTTTTCTTGCTACATGTGACTGTCAATGTACTGGAATCCAAATAAATAATTACAATGTAACACACAATAGAGTACTGTACTAGCATCGGACCTCTATTATTTGTTCCCTTTTTGTGTTTTAAATATATAACTGATAGTGATTTGTTACATCTGTTTGATAAGAGCTAAACATACCTATTGATTTTTAAAGAAATCCAGTGCTGTCCTGTGTCTTGTGCAGTCTGAAGTCTTGTTTTAAAATGGTGTTTCCACCAAACAAAAATAAAATAGCTTAAAATTCATAAAAAAAAAAAAAAAAAAAATATTGGAAAAAAAAATGTTTACTCACCTCTAAATTCCTGTTGCTAGGGGGTCCCTTGTAGTCTGCCTCCTTCAGTGCCCCTCGGCACAGTCAGTCATCTGGGACATGTGACAGGTCGCAGTGCATGCGCAGTGGGTGTCCACAGTAAGAATGCGGGGGCCGCGAGCGGAGCGGGGAACGCCGGCAGCGGGGAACAAGGGGGGGGGGGGCTTCGTTCCCCCCGCATCGCTGGACCCTGCGACAGGTAATTGTCCGATTATTAAAAGTCAGCAGCTACAGTATTTGTAGCTGCTGACTTTTAAAAAAAAAATTTTTAGGGGGCACACAACTTTAAGTTCATAAGCCCTGCTTAGTTCTATGAATTACAGAATACATCCCCACATATTATGGAGAGGAGAAAAGGGGGACATGTTTTGTAGTCCTCACTTTCTGCCCTATGGTGATAATGTTGCTCTTTCATGAATGTAATACAGCGAGTGAATGTTGTCGCCCTAGGACAGAAAGTTTGACAAGATGAATATAAAGAAAAAAAGCCTAAAAAGGGAAAGCTACCCCCTACACATAGTTTTTATCTTCCTTTATTTTATTTCATCATTAAGTTCTTAGTGTTCTGCGCTCCCTCAGGTTGGATCCCTATACCATTCCCTGGTTCCACTGCCGCATGTTAGGCCCTGGGTACTCCCCCTGGGCGATTTCTAAAATATTAACATATGAGTTGTTTCACCGAACATTTTATGCCAATGACACTTCTTATTCTGCTGTTAAATCACATACAGTGCTATGTTACTTACTTGTATTTTGTGATTTGAGGGACTGCCTTGCATTGTCATGCAAAATGTTGTCGATTTGGCATCCTTACTGTATGTGTTGCACCAAATTATTGTCTTTCTTGTTCTAGTGAACCTCTCACATCATTAAAGAATGTATAAAAAAAAAAAAAAAAGGAAAGCTAATGCAGTCACCACACCTAAGTAAATCTAAGTACCTAAATAATGCATACACATAACACAAACATAAATGTGTGTTCTTGGGTTTACATACATGTTAACCTTTCATTGAAAGTTAAAACATCTGTTTGTTGTTTTTGGAAGGAGTATCATAGTTCTCTAGGCACTGATTAAAACCGAGCTAGTATAGGGAGAAATTAACAAAAACATAATATGTATATTTGTAAAATTGACCCAGAATATTAAGAATCACATTGATTTTATACACTTAGGCTACTTTC